>CAMZMU010000043.1:48280768-48600261 GCA_947311845.1 Poa pratensis
GGGCAATGAAGAAGGTCGGGAATAAAATGGTCATGATGAGAAAAACTAACTGTGCACTTGAGGTCAAGGGCAAGAAGGGTATTTCGATTTGGACTGATTGCTAGGGCACTGCACCGTTGTCAAAATGTTACATCACTTCTTCATGACGTATCCATATGAAAATATACTGTTCCAATTCCATATTGCAGACCACATATATGGCTAACACGTCTACTATTTCCGAATGGAAGGAATTTAACAATATTGTTGTCCTAATAACTAGCAATGACGTTCATAAGGACTAGGTGACGGCATGATTTTCTTGGACCAATCAGCTGACTAGGTGCTGGCTCCATCAGTGAAATTTCAGTGTGTCGGCAAAGATTTTGTCTCCATTAAAAAGAACAATTAAGTTCTTGCAGCACTACTACTCTGCTACCCTAAAAAAAAGCACTACTACTCTGCTATTCTTTGTAGTTTGTCCATTTCAAAGTTTCCAATAGAGCTGAAACAGATGTGATGGACGTATATGTGCATATGCAAAAATAGGAAAAATTTCAACATTTTTCAGCTGTAAAAAAAAAATTTTGAAGGTCTAATGTTAGCATTAGACTTATGCATACATTTGTCTACTTTCTGCACATACGTTGTGCACTACCGCTGATGCGACTACTGTTTTGCGAGAAAAGTTCATCATTTGCAACGTACGTGATAATGGACTGGCCAAAGTAAGCATAGCTTTACAGGAGGCAGGTTACATCAATCTTTGAACCATCTCCATTGGTGGCTGCTTTTGATTTCCTTTTGGGTCGGAGCCGTTGATACGGTCCTCTGTTCTTCCCTCGGCCATGGAAATATAGCAGAAAGCTGGAGAGGAATTTGCATGCGGATGACTAACTCGTGGTGGTGATCGAATTTTTTGATGTGACGCATATATACATGCATTGTACTTGAGATCATTATGTGCTTGCAATATCTGAAATCTATACTGATTCTTGTCTAAGAACCTAAGTACTAGCTAGGACGTGTTTGGTTAGCTACCACATTTTAACTTCAACACATTTATAGGTGCGTGTAACACTTCCCATGTACGCTCAAATCTGAGCATCATATATTCCAACAAATCCGTTGTACTTATAATAACCATACATTCAAACAACGCCAAAGGAAGCTTCGACGTTACCACACTAGTTGAAGAAATAGACATGTGTCCCCATTGTTAATTGCAGGTCCATGTTACAAAGATACATATTGACTAGTAGTACATATATAATTAAACACTAGAAATGGCATAGTACGAAAAAATAAGTATGTTACAATCACGTTTTTACTAACTCCAAAACCTTTGTCCAAAAAATAATTCCAAACCTAACATGTTTTACGCTACCACAGTCAAAGAGGTAACGATAACGTGGCACTGGTTTCACACATATGGCTGCCCAGACAACAGGAAAAGGCATAAAATATAGGAAAGATTTGGGGAACTAAAAAATAAAAAGGAACTGCAGAAAATCTGAAATTTATTTTAAAGTTGGAATAAAAAACAAAAACAGAAATTGTTGAAATTTATCAAAATTCTGTGGTAAACGAGGGAATTTAAAAAATTAATAAAAGAATGAAAAGTTGTGAATATATTTCTTGATTTCTTATTAATGTTCCTAAATATTGTGTGGGATTCTCAAATTTCATATCTTAAAATGCTTCTGTTAACTTTTACATTCTCTAATTTTTTTATAGAAACTTCATAATTTTCAATGCAGGAGAGCATCGAGACGCGGGCTCTCCCTCCCTCTAGGGTTCCCACCCAGCGCCGCCGCCGCCAAGCCCCTCCCTGCCGGCGTTCCCCCTCCTCCCTCTCCTCCCTCCCTCTCACCCCCGACCCCCGTGTCGTCCGCGCCAGGGCGGCCCGGGGGAGAGCCGACAAGCGTTCGCGGAGATCGACGACAGGGAGCCGCGCCGCCGCTGCCGCCGGCTTCGACCGCGGTGGCGGCGGGCCCTTCCGCCCTAAGGGTGGCGGGGACCCTCGAGCTGGGCTGCAGAGCAGGTGGCTGAGGATGGACGCCGGGGCAGCGGCCCCGGGTCGGCGGTGGGCGACGTCGGCGACCTTCGCGCAGGAGGTGCGCGGCGGCCCCGGGGCGCGGTGGTGCGGCGATGGTGTCCGGTGGCGAGCCGGCGGCCGGCGCCGCGCTGAGGCTTGAGGAGGAGACGGCTGTGGCGAGGGCGGTGTAGGCGGCCCCGGCGGCACTCCTGGTTCCTGTGGTGGCGCGGGCCCAGATGGGCCCGATCTGGGCTTCCAGGGCCGGTGAGTTCGGCGCGGCGGCGGCCTGTGGGTACGCAGCAGGCGGCGCTCTGCGGGGCTTCTGCAGGCGCTGGTCTGCGGCGTGGTGGTGCTGGCAGAGCGGGAGGGGGAAGAGGTGGTGGTGACGTGCTGTCGGCCGGCTGGCAGCGTGGCGAGATGCAGGTGTTGCGCGAAGTGCTGCGCCGGTGTCTTCGGCCTGGTGGTGCAGGGCTATCCCGGCAGGGTGTGTTGGCCGGCGGCTTCGGCGTGTTCGGTGGTGGTTTGTGGGTGGCCGGTTCATGGTGGAGTGTATGTTGAGCATCACCGGAAGAAATTCTTGCTCCGGTTCCTGCCAGAGCTGACGGTGGTGACGCCCGTGGGTGTCGCGGACTTCCTTGGAAGCATTGTCATGTGTGGTGCTCACTCCTCCTCCTGCGGCCTTGACTCCGGAGGGAAACCTCGGATCTGGGATCGGGCGATGGAGGCGCTTTTGCGTCTCTTTCCTTCTTGGGGGCATCGGCTCGGAGTCGCCTAGGGGTTCAATGAAGGTGGCTGGTTGTCGGATAGCTGTGCAAGGTCCAAGTGTGTAGTTTGGCAAAGAGGATGCTTTGGGCGGAAGATGGGTCGCAGCTGGACTTTGGTAGTCGAGTCTCTCGGCGTGTCCGATGGGTCCTTCTGCTCCGTTGTGTTGTTGTGGAGTCGGAGCTGCGGTGGAGGGTGTCCAGGCGGCGACGATGACCGGCCACCGGTGGCTTCGCAGAGTTCTCGATCGGCGCAGGTTCAGCATAATTCCCTTGTGAAGCTCGTCGTCAGATTCGGAGCTGTCTGTCCTTGGCGTGTGTGGCCAATTGTTGGCATAGGCCGGCATGGGCTCCAATGCTTATGTGAGGCTCCGTTTGGGAAGCTGCTGGTGAAGTCGGAGTCGCTGGCTCGCGGAGGAGTGATGACGATGAAACTTCGTGGCAACCTCGACACGGTCTCCTTGTGTGTTTGTGCTTCGTGTGGGTAGCCGGGTTGGCTGTGGTGGTGTGCCCAGTGTGGTCGTGTTCCATAACGACATTGGTGCATTGTACGGGTTTTCGGCCGGTTTCCCTGCAAATGAACCGGTCAATTCTCTTCTACTTTTTTAAATAAAATGAGGCAATGTTGCCCGTTTTGTTCAAAATAATTTTCAATGCTAGCAATGTGCCCCTGCTTTGCAACGATCCAAAATAAATCAATTAAGGTCACATACCTAAACACAATTTAATATAGTTTATACCACTAAACATCTTATATTCTTATGTTCCTCCCTAATTTCGATGTATTCCATTCGAGATACTTTGGATTTCACCCAAGTTTTAGTCGTTCCTCCTTTTTTCCACTATATAACAATCCACTAATTAATAAGAAAATACCAGCCATTAATTTTCAATATATTTTGTGTAATATTCCTTAATCCGAATTTTTCTTGTTTTCCAATCTTGGATTCCATTTTTTGGTGATTTTCTTTCTGATTTTTATCTTGGTTATGTTTGTGTGCTTACTGGCTCACATGTGCGAATTCACCAACAAGTTATTTGTCGTACCACAGCGACAGGACCAAGGACCAAATCTGGCTACTATTGAAAGTTAAGACTCAACTTGGCAACTGCAAAAGAAAGACCCATATTTTACTAGTGTAGAGTTATGACCGAAACTAAGCTCACACAGTGGTGGAGAAAAAAAATACTACCTTCGCTACAAAAAAAATTTAGGGCCAGCTATTTAAGCCTAACAAAAAGTTTTATATTTTAGAACAGAGGTAATACTATTTTTCCACGACACAAAAGTGATGTTGTAAGATCTACCGCCTAGTTGCGCGGCGAACTCAACTGTCAATAGTGAGAGGATGAAATGGAAGCATTGCAATTCCCTTGTCACAATCAGTACGCCAGTGTACTGAAAATGTCATGGAATCAGTCCCAGCTGCCAATTTACAACTGAAAAACAGTTATCCCACTACACTGGAGCCAATGTGCTGTCCCAGTAGCAGTAGAACGCATGAGATTCCTATCTTTCACTTTTGCAATCTAGCTGCATAAAAATAATCTCCCAACTTGCAATCTACATAAGAATCTGCACAGAGCATGCATGCACTTTTTGTGCATTTAGGTAGGATCTATTCCTCCCCTTTCTATCACCTCTTTTGTGCATTTTTCAATGCTCTGTGTGCCTCTCTTTTAGCAAGGCGCATAATTTACTCCTACTTGTTAGCATCTGACCTATCGTAGGTTTCCTAACGATAGGTGTGCAGGTCTGCGTACTCAGAGTGTTGCCTGTGTACTATACTTTCATATTAGTTGATCTGGTCTAGACGTCTAGTCCTAGTGTGGCGATTGATCCTGGTGTGTCACTTGGCTAAAGACCTTGCGTATGAAGTATGAACCACTCATTCTGCTAAATGCCTTTTTCTCCGGAACATGTTCCTGTGTCCTTCACATCATACGAAGGTTCTGAAGAGAAGAAGATCTCCACATATTATTCCTTGAACATGCATGTCTCTAAAATGTGGTTCAAAATTTTACTCAAATTAGTATTCGGTGACTGTCATCTACCCAACACTCACCCCCTAACAAGCAGTCATCAACAGATCAGCATATAGTTCCATCCACCCAGGTGGTATGAACCATTTCAAGCAGCAGCGCCCTTAGGGCATCCACGGTGTATGAGGTCATCTTTTGCCATGAGTTAGGACCCACAAGGCTTGTGGAATTAGCTTTGATGTATACTTTGCCGTTAGGTAAGTCACGTTACATGTTCATATTGCGAGAGGAGAGAAAAGAAAATCATCTGTTCCGTGTGGGTAGCTACAAGCTTAGGGTAGACCTTAAGTAAGGATAACGTGTTTTTTCTTGAATGTATAAGATCAACCTTAATGTAGACCTTACAGTGCGGGTTCCCTTAGGTCGTCGAGGAGACAAGTGTCGTACTTTTATTTCGAAAGCAGCAGGAGATCTTTCAGTTATATTCAGAATGTCATTACAAAGCGTGACACATAGGAGGAAAAATTTACATAAAAGGGAGTTATGAGACATCAGGAGTGGTAATGGGTGGGGTCAGGCGAGCACATATACTAAAACCAATTAAAGTTTGTTACTACAACACATCAGTGTATCATGAAGGGTACCCACACAAGGTTTGTCTTGTCCTTCTTGGTTTTGGTTCTTCAGCAAATTAACTAGACAAACATCTTCTTCCATTTTCAGAAAAATAAGGTCAAATTTTGCGGCCTTTGCATCCATGGATGCACATAACCATAGTATAATTAAAGAAGATTCAAGGCAACAAGGACAAAGCATCAACAAGCAAGTACATGAATAAAGAAGTAGTGACATAACCAGACTTTTATCTGGCTTGCCATTCAACATATAATATGGATATCGGATTGAAGAGTGTGACATGGATTGCAAGATAATACTGATGATCATCGTCTTCAAGAGGTATAGACGACATACCACATTTTGGTTCCAAGTGTTTATTGGCGTCAGTTTGGTTTGAGGGCTCCTTTGATTCGTAGGATAGAGAAAGCGTAGGAATAGGAAAAACATAGGATTGAGATGACATGTCTAATTGAATACTACGGGAAGAGAAAGTTTATTTGATTGTGGTGAAGAAATTTTTCATAAGGTTAGACCTCATGTTATTTTCCTATGGAGTTTGCACTACAAGATTCTTATGAAAAAAATTCCTACGTAATGTGGCCCTATGAATCAAACAGCTTTCGAAGGAAAAAATCCCATAGGATTTCATTCCTATACCAATCCTTTAAAACTCATATGAATCAAAGGAGCCCTGAATGTTTTCACGCCATGGGTACCTATTGTCATTTCTAAAACCAGTGACCTGACTCGACGACCGGTGGATCATTTCTAGGAGCCGATTCGATAGACAATTAGACACGAGAAGAAAGGATACGATTCCTTGGTGATTGTGACATGCTGGAACTTGTGGAAACAAAGTAACGCACTAGTCTTTGGTAATATCACCCAAAAAATGCAACGAGGATAGTCTCGCATCCTGAATCTTAATTAGAAGATATGAAGCAAATGGATTCTGGCGTGAGAAGGTGGTTTAAATAGGGTGTGAAAATACTGTAATCTTCTATTTTTGGTGGGTGTGTTACCTACACTTGTTGTCCGCCGCAAGTGTTAACATCGTGTGATCTACATTCTGTTCTCTATGAAAACATGGTACGGCATTTGGCGTACTCTCGAAATAGACATAAACCATTGATGCATCTATAATTAGAAGTAGCAGATCTTTCATTTTATTTCCAAACATCCGTATATTACACGACATCGGGAAGAAATAGATGCATCAAACAGAGTTGTTACTACAGCTTAGTAGAGCTTACAACACATCTGTGTACGTACCCACAGAAGGATCCGCTTTGTTACACCTGTTGTCAGCCATGCCATTCCCCGAACCGGCCGGAATCAGCCTGATGACCCTGTCCGAGGCCGCGACTAACCCCACGTACGTCAATCATAGAAAAACAGAAGAAGCGGGGCGAGCAAGTTTAGTTGAAGACTTGGAAACCTAGCTAGCTAGTCCCGCGACCTACTAATCCATGCATTAAACATGCTTATCGCCCTGACCCCCTCCCCTGATTAAATTAAACTAGTACAGTACTATTAACACAGATCGGCGACCTGTACATGTTTGAGTGGAGTCGCAGTCCCAGCTGGATCAGCAGCTAGCATGCTATACGGCGTATAGCTTTGGCTTATCTCGAGGAGAGACGTAGCACGGCAGCAGAAGCGTCACTAGTGACGTTTTTGAAAGTCAACGACCTTCCTTATTTCCCCTGCTAATTATAGGGGTCGCAGCGGCTTCAATTAGTTAATCTCTCTCTCTCTGGTTGCGCGGCTGTCCTTGGAGAACACTACTGATCATACTGATAGCGAAATTTCTCCGGTCAATGTAACACATGTCGATTTAACTTTTGGATTTCTGTGGAATGCAGTCACTGTCGTTTGTTCTATAGTATCATTACTCCTTAACGGAAAGATCGAGTTCACGGATTAAAAGTAAAAGTGCACATCCCGGGATTAGTGGCTTCCTTGGTTAAGGCCTGAAGGAGAACGTACATAAAATTTGGAGGATAGAATTCCTATAAGAAACCCTATGATACCGTACGTCAAAGGAATAGGAATTTTAGATTCCTTGGATTCTTATGGTACGAGCTATTCAATAGAAGTTTTGGAGGGAAAAAAGTATGAGGCTTTGCTTTTGTCCCTCATGTTCTCATCTCTTTGTGAGAATAATTCTCGTGTCCAAATGACACTTCTGAAGTTTTCTTGTTTATTTTAGATCCCTTAGGACCATAACATAATAACCACATGGCATATGTGGTGAGCAACCAAAACAAAACAATATCATAGGACCATAACATAATAGCTCAAATCTTTTTTTTTTCCTAGCCCTAGGTATTAAGTTCCTAGTTTTCAAGCGGCTCACCACCACCTATGTGCATACCCTTGCGGTTCAAAGACCCTAGATTTATTACGCTACATGATTCAATTCTCAGCATGCTAAAAACTCTGAAAATCTTACGTGGGACATATGTCCCTAGGAAGAAAAAAGAACGACTTGAGGAACCCCACCTTTTGTTGCAACAAGCAAGCACTTGACTAACATATGACTAGCAACGTGCTCCACATGTTTCGTAAGCACATACGCAGGTAGCACCAAAAATAGAGTTTGATGAGGAATAACCATGCATGCTCCTACTAAATGAGTTACTACGCTCGCTTCAGCATGCAATTCTAAAGAATCAAAATATATATCCTACAGCGAAACCATTCAGATTTGGATATTTTGGAGACCTAGAGTTGCACAAACATTGTGTGCAACTTTAGTTCTAAGAATGTGCAAATGTCAATGGCACATTTCTAACACTAAAGTTGCACACGTTTTTAAATTTTGCAGCTACTAAATTGCATTGGATAAGCTTCAGCGATTATTTGACTTAGACATGAATATTTTTCAATTCAACTTAGAAAGAGGCACTCCTAGAGAATGAGGTTTTTTGGTTCCTAATCCTCCATGGCGTTCTTTAACCCGATAGCTTACGAGCATTTTTTCTATTTTTGCATGAAGCTTGTATTTTTTTTGTTCGGAGGCGGCTACTTCTCGGTTCACGAGAATTAACTTAATTCTTGGTCACCCAATTGCATATGCAATTCAGCATGTGCAACTCTATGTAATTACGAATCACGATGTAAATTCCACAGTCAAAAAAGTTGAACCGAGCTCGAACTTAAATCTGGTTGACTGGGAATTAGCAAAGGGTTTTTGTTTTGCAATTACCGCTCCTTACATCAACTCCGCTTACTTTCATCTATTGACTCTTCGAAGCAGAGGGAGTAGCAAATATGGGTTGCTTGCTGGCGCATGCACCCTATATATAAGTCCTAGGCATCTCTGTCTTCCTCCAGCGGACTAGAGGAGAAGTCAGAGACTACCACCACCTAAACGGCCAGAAAAGGAGGCCGGATTATAGAATAGATCGAGTAAACACAACAATGTCACGGCTCCTGGAAGCAAGCTAGGCCGCGCGCGAGCTTCTGCACTATAACTACCCGGCAGGCGCTGGCGACGCGTCGTTAGCCGGAGACATGGGTGGCGCAGCGGCAGACGCCGAGAAGGACGGGCCGCCGGCGAAGGCGGCACCGGCGCGGCCGTTCGGGTTGTCGCTGTCGTCGGTGTTCATGCACGCGGACGCGGCGGACGTGGTGCTGATGGTGCTGGGCCTGGTGGGCGCCATCGGCGACGGCTTGTCGATGCCGGTGATGCTGTTCATCACCAGCCGCATCTTCAACGACCTCGGCGGTAGCGACGCCGACGTCCTCCACGAGTTCAGCTCCAAGATCAACGAGGTACGCATCCACAAAATTCCACATTTATACCCATTGTTTAATCCGTAACCATCCATGGCTCCCTGCTGACGACCATGCCATTTTCGTGTGCGTTGAATGATCCACTCGATCAGAACGCTAGGAACCTCGTCTTCTTGGCGCTGGGCTGTTGGGTCATGGCGTTCCTAGGTGAGCAAGAACAACATATCTGGATGCCAACAATGGCGTACGTGCAATGTCGCTGCTAAGCAGCTTATCATGTAAGTGCCTGACGACTGACATGACACTACGTCCGATGTATGTAGAGGGGTACTGCTGGTCACGGACGGCGGAGCGGCAGGCGTCGCGGATGCGCGCGCGGTATCTGACGGCGGTGCTCCGGCAGGACGTGGAGTACTTCGACCTCAAGGTTGGCTCCACGGCGGAGGTGATCACTAGCGTCTCCAACGACAGCCTCGTCGTCCAGGACGCGCTGAGCGAGAAGGTCCCCAACTTCGTGATGAACATGTCCATGTTCCTGGGCGCCTACGCCGTCGGCTTCGCGCTCCTCTGGCGCCTCACCCTGGTGTCGCTCCCCTCCGTCCTTCTCCTCATCATCCCGGGCTTCACGTACGGCCGTATCCTCATCGGCCTCGCGCGCCGGATCAGGGAGCAGTACTCCCGCCCCGGCGCCATCGCCGAGCAGGCCGTGTCGTCGGTGCGCACCGTGTACTCGTTCGCCGCGGAGCGGGACATTATGGCGCGGTTCTCGGCCGTGCTCGAGGAGTCGGCCAGGCTGGGCATCAAGCAGGGCCTCGCCAAGGGCATCGCCATCGGCAGCAACGGCATCACCTTCGCCATCTGGGCCTTCAACGTCTGGTACGGCAGCCGCCTCGTTATGTACCACGGCTACCAGGGCGGCACCGTCTTCGCCGTCTCCGCCGCCATCGTCGTCGGAGGCCTGTACGTAACACGAATTACTTTCTAGTTCATGCATGATCAATCTCTGCTCACCGCGCGCCGCCGTTGACGAACCATGGTGTGTATGCCTGCAGGGCGCTAGGGTCGGGGCTGTCGAACCTCAAGTACTTCTCGGAGGCGAGAGCGGCCGGGAGAGGGTGCTGGAGGTGATCAGGCGGGTACCCAAGATCGACTCGTCGAGCGACACCGGAGAGGAACTAGCGAACGTGGCCGGCGAGGTGGAGTTCAAGAACGTGGAGTTCTGCTACCCGTCGCGGCCGGAGAGCCCCATCTTCACAAGCTTCAACCTGCGCGTTCCGGCCGGGCGCACGGTGGCGCTGGTAGGGAGCAGCGGGTCCGGGAAGTCGACGGTGGTGGCGCTGCTGGAGAGGTTCTACGACCCGTCGGCCGGGGAGGTGGCGCTGGACGGCGTGGACATCCGGCGGCTGCGGCTCAAGTGGCTGCGCGCGCAGATGGGGCTCGTCAGCCAGGAGCCGGCGCTGTTCGCCACGTCGATCATGGAGAACATACTGTTCGGCAAGGAGGACGCCACGCCGGAGGAGGTCACGGCCGCCGCCAAGGCCGCCAACGCGCACAACTTCATCTCGCAGCTGCCGCAGGGGTACGACACGCAGGTAATAAAATACTCGATTTCCCTCTCTAGCTGGAGTACTATAATTTTTTACCTTTGCAAGTCGCTGTCGTGTTCGTTTTCATCCTATTACTTTTGATCTTATTCCAAAATGCAAAACTTTCTGATATTATGTTCGCTGGTTCAGTACGGCGCGATAGAAAAATGTGGTGACAAAGCCCTTTTGTATATATTTCCCTCAAAAGTCAAATGGGAGAACCAATCAATTACTAGTACGTAAATGGAATATGATCCAGATAGTAGTTCCTAAATACTCCCTCTGTTTTTTAATATAAGATGTTAAGATGTTTTAGGTGTTGTACATGTTGTCTAGATACATACTAAAGTGAGTGAACATGCACACTAATACATGTCTATATACATTTGTATACATGTGGACAAATGGTAAAACATCTTATATTAAAAAACGGAGGGAGTATATATTTACGGCTATAGATTCTAAAGGCGAAGCAACAACATAAATTCTAGAGCACCACTTCTAAAAAATGGAAGCTCCACTTTGCATTGACATGGATGTATCCTCATATATGTATACAAAGAGAAAGCCTACTCGAATTAGAAAAGAAGGAACAAGATTTCCACAAATCAGATACTCACACGTAAAGGTGCTTTCATAGTGAAGTAGCATAGCACATCAAGAAAGTGGCCAAACTAACAGAATGATTAAGCCGAACTAACATGTCCCGAGGAAGTTCTCCTTTGTTGTTTATAGAACAGGATTGGTGTGCAGCCACAGCATGTGGCCTTGGAATCATTCCCAGCTACTCCTTTTTAGCGTTGCGAAGTGTGCCTCCTTTTGCGGGGGATTCTTCAGGCAGTTTTGATCGATCTTCGGAAGCAGCACCCTTTGTTTCTAGTGTAGTCACCTCTAAGTCAGCATTAGGCAACACCAGCACTAGTTTTCTGATCCATCTAGCGGCGCAGCGTACCCACTGGCAGAGAACATGGGTCTTGCCTCTCAAAAGAAGACCTCATGCAACTGGGGAATTCTGAGATAGCTTGACTGTCCTGTGTTCCCAATTCCCCAAGTGCCACACCTCAATTACTGTGTAGAACCTACTGAAAAAAATATACTCCGAACAAATAAGAGTGGTGGGTCATGTCAAAGCCATAATGACCCTCTTTGATTTGCAAGATTCAGAAAACATAGGAATAGGAAAGACCCAGCATTGCAGTGGCATCCCTGCTCGAAGTTTGTTCGATCGATAAAACAAATGATTCTTTGCAAGAGGTTTGAGTGGACGAAAATTTCCTATGACAGGTAGTGCAAATGAATCCTTATGAAAATATCTTATAGAATTCAATTAAGAATCAAACAACACACTTAGGGGCTGTTTGAATGGATGTAAAATTAGTGGTATTTAGCTCAAAATTGAACTAAATACCGGTGGCCATGCTAAGTTTACACCCATTCCAAACAGGGCCTTAGGAAAAATCCCTAAGAACTCTAATCTTCCAAAATTCCTCTGATAATCCTCTAAATAAAAGAGGCCCTTAAAGTATGCCACCACAAAGACGGTGATCAACTAAGTATTCCTCCAGGAATTTAGAAGCAAAACCAGCCAGCTAGCTAGTCTCACTGAATATCGCTGTTCCTGCACTAGGTACCCAACGGGGACTCAGGTTGACCAAATTCAGCAGAATGAAAGTAATGCCCATGATTAAAATAGCACATCAATGTGTAGAAATGTAGGTGTTTGGATGTAGACTGACAGTGTAAGAGGTGTATCCTGGGATCACCTTAAGGATCCCAATACTATAGATACTTAAATATAAATTTTAAAACACAATCAGGCACTGGAAACTACCACGCCGTCCTAGAACAAAAGAGTTCATCGCAGGAGGTAAAAGTAAAGCCTGATAGACATATTAATACCTGAGTAGAAATACTACCCAATCAGGCTCTACCAAGTGACAACAAGAAATCACGCGAACTTGGGTGCATCATCATATCAAATTGGACGAGTAGCCATACAAAACCTAACAAAAAAAATACTTCAGTCATTGATTTACCATGATTAAAACACCTGACATTGTGGCGCATTGCCCGTGATGGAAGAGTTACCAGCCTGTGGTGCGTGGGTTTAACAATCCTTGCCACTAGTTCAGCATAAAATTATCTCCACTTAGTCCTCCAGCAGACCTGCCAAACAACATCCATCCAGTTCTGGGCAAGAACTAACTACAGTAGGATGTCTATCATTTTCTTACAGAAAAAATATTGTCATAGATGTGGCCTAAATACTAGTACAAACCAAAGTTAGAACCCATGAGAATGCAGTAAATGCTCTCTTAGATTTCATTTATTTCCCTGCAAGCTTAAACTGGCAGTATTGTTACTTCTAAGGCTGCTATGACACCACTTCACTGCACTTCGGTTCAAGTGGTGGCGGTATGAAACTTCAAAGCACTCCCTTTGGAGTTCTGAAAATAGCTGATGGCGGGACCTACGAATCATAGATTGGTAGGCCCAAGTCGAAAATGGAAACTAGTTGGCCCACCACTCAGGGTGTGTGCCTCCATGGTCGGTGGGCACTGACGGCAAGCACCTAGGAGCCTTTTTGCAAATGTAGTAACAAGAAAAGGCTTGCCAGCCAACAGTTATGGTGTTCCAACTTCCCCAGCAAACAGGATTTCACCCAGATCCTGCCATGCACTAATTTTTTTTTTGACAGCAATATGTTAGGCAGAGATCTGCAGAAGGAAGTGCCCGTGTGCGTGCGTACGTGTCGTGGCATGACTGCAAAAGTTAAACTTTAATCAGCAAAAAATCAAAACGAGTCAGAAAAGCATCATTAACCTGGTCTGTTGCCACCGGCCACTGCAAACTTTTGCGTTTCACAGTCACTAGTCGTTAAAAGGAGAAGACGTGCCTTTTTCTGGCTGTGATGCTGTTCCAACATATGACTTCTTCAAGATGCAGCCCCCAGCTAATAATGAAAAAAAAAAGCTGATGATTCAAACTCTAAGTGGCATGCATGTAAACCTGAAAAGTCCATTCATGGACAGAACCCAACCACTATAATTTCTACTGTGGGCAGACCTGCCGTGAGGCACATAAAATTAGGAAACCCTCGATTTCGATGTGGGCATAACAGCAGCATCATGACCTGATAGGCACTGAGAATATCCAACCTGTTGAACACCTACCAGTTCATATACATGTAACTGAACTTTCATTTCCTCTGTTCAAGTACTACGAAAAGATCACAGTAAAAAGTCCGATGAAAACAATAAACCGCTGAGTTTTGCCACTGTACCTACAGACCACACTAATTAGAAAGTGCTTGCCAGACCATGTGTAACTAATGCACACATCACATATGCAAATATCGTTTTGAAAAAGGCCACAATATATTTCATAAGTCAGATTTTCTATGGTGTGTTTGCTGAGAATAAGCTTGAGTAGATATCATATGATCAACTCATGACCAATAAAATGGCTAGCTGCATATTTGAAAGACAAAAAGGAAATAAGATATCAAATCTCCAAAGACAAAGCTACATGGTTAGAATGATGCTAATAATGTAGCTAGTTCTGTAACTACATCTCCAATTGCCAATATAGGATAAACAAGAGTAGTGTCCTTCAGGATGTTTACCGTATCATGTCAGTTTGATACAGAATTGACCATTCTTTGCACTCATGGACGACTATTCCCATCCATGAATAACTAACATGGAAGGATGGGATGAGTTAGTTCTGAAAAATCGAAAAATGAATGAAATATTGCAGAAATACAAACATGGGTATCAGAGAACGGTATTATGTGAAATGATGGGCTTTAGAGTCAGAGAGGGTAAACTATATACGTATGAGAATGATAGCAATTTTGTTAACTATTTGTAAATACTGCGCAACAGTTTTGGAAAGCTCACATGGAGATGAGGAAATCTTTCAGTAAAACCTGTCGTACCATTAAAGATCGTAATCTTGTCATCTTTCAGTGACGATCGTTGTCCATGATCGATTAACATCACAGGGTAGAATAATTATTTGAGAAAATCAAATAGCAAACTGAAACATTGATGGGACAAACATGATTTCACACATAAAAGGACATGGCTATGTCTCTCAGATGCTGATGCTTCCAAGTGTCTCTAGGTCTTGGCAAAAAGAACTTCCTGCCAATACTTCATTTATCAACTAAGATTGGTGTTTTCTTCCCTGCAAAGCAAAAAAAAATACTGCCATTGACAGCTTCTGTGTTCAATTTTTTTCTAGGCACACTATCTAGGGAGGGTGAATTTATATGCATGGTTGAATTTGACAACCCACATTAGCTGAGCTAGATGTTTAAGATAAGCTAGGTTCAAATTTGAAATGGAAACACCAGATGTTTATGATTAGTGGAGGATACTGGTCTAGCGGTGGTTTAACTAACAGACAACAACGTACATATCTGTTTTGTATAAGTATCAAACAGACATTTATGAATATTCTTCAAATGAGAAAATGCAGTTTCGAAGTGGAAAGAAGAGTTGTACATACAGAGGCTTGAAAAAAACTTGAGCTAAATTATGTGTCTTCTTCGGAATGCAAACTTGGATTTGGTAAATTTATCACAAGAAATTACAGAGGATTTATAGTTGTTAGCTCATGAAGAAACTAGTTCATCTTAAGCTGTTGATCTTTTCCGATATTCCTTTATGTGAACAGAGTTGTGGTTGATACTCTGATAGTCTGGTAGTACTGTATTAACCATATCCGAAATAAAACAGGTGGGTGAGCGTGGTGTCCAAATGTCTGGAGGGCAGAAGCAGAGGATTGCTATTGCCAGAGCAATCCTGAAGTCACCCAAGATCCTCCTCCTTGATGAAGCCACCAGTGCATTGGACACTGAGTCAGAGCGTGTTGTACAGGAGGCGCTCGACCTGGCCTCCGTGGGCCGGACGACTATTGTTGTTGCACATCGCCTCTCCACCATCCGCAATGCTGACATGATTGCTGTCATGCAGTACGGTGAGGTCAAGGAGCTGGGCTCCCATGATGAGCTCATTGCTGATGAGAATGGCATGTACTCATCTCTTGTTCGCCTTCAGCAGACTAGAGAATCAAAAGAGGCAGCTGGCAGTACTTTCGCGGTTGGCCAGTCCAGCAGCCACAGCATGAGCAGGAAATTCTCTGCGGGTAGCAGGTCAAGCTCGGCCCGGTCATATGGTGATGCAGGTGATGCTGACAACTCTGAGGAGCCAAAGCTTCCTCTGCCATCCTTCAGAAGGCTGCTTATGCTAAATGCACCAGAGTGGAGGCAGGCGCTTATGGGAAGCTTGAGTGCAATTGTGTTTGGAGGCATCCAGCCTGCTTATGCATACGCTCTGGGAAGCATGATCTCAGTCTACTTCTTGACAGATCACAATGAAATCAAGGATAAAACAAGGACCTATGCACTCATCTTCGTTGGTCTTGCAGTGCTCTCGTTCTTGATCAATATTGGTCAGCATTACAACTTTGGTGTCATGGGAGAATACCTCACCAAGAGGGTCAGGATACAGATGCTCGCAAAAATCCTCACTTTTGAGATTGGTTGGTTCGACCGTGATGAGAACTCCAGTGGTGCCATATGCTCACAGCTTGCCAAGGAAGCCAACGTTGTAAGTACCAAACAAAAAACAGGTGTGTTGATACTTCAGTGGAAATTTATCTAACCTAGCATAATGTTTTTGTGTGTAGGTGAGGTCTCTAGTGGGTGACCGAATGGCGCTGGTGATCCAGACAGTTTCTGCAGTGCTTATTGCTTGCACCATGGGTCTGGTCATTGCCTGGCGTCTGGCCCTTGTCATGATAGCAGTGCAGCCTCTCATCATTGTCTGCTTTTATGCTCGCCGTGTCTTACTCAAGAGCATGTCTAAGAAATCAATACAGGCACAATCCGAAAGTAGCAAGCTAGCTGCTGAGGCTGTCTCCAATCTCCGTACCATCACGGCCTTCTCATCGCAGAACCGCATCTTAATCCTCTTCAACCAAGCACAGAATGGGCCACGTGAGGAAAGCATCCGGCAGTCGTGGATTGCAGGCCTTGGCCTTGGCACTTCCATGAGCCTGATGGTATGCACATGGGCTCTTGACTTCTGGTTTGGTGGCAGGCTCATAGCTGAGCACCACATTACTGCCAAGGCACTCTTCCAAACCTTCTTTATTCTAGTAAGCACAGGGCGTGTGATTGCTGATGCAGGTGCCATGACAACAGACCTAGCTAAGGGTGCTGATGCAATCGCTTCAGTGTTTGCTGTTCTTGACCGGGTAACAGAAATTGACCCTGACAGCCCTGAGGGATACAAGCCAGAGAAGATCAAAGGTGAGGTGGACATCAGAGGAGTCGACTTTGCATACCCGTCAAGGCCAGATGTACCATCTTCAAAGGATTCTCATTAAGCATTCAACCGGCAAGTCAACAGCTCTGGTTGGGCAAAGTGGCTCTGGCAAGTCGACCATCATCGGGCTTATAGAGCGGTTCTATGACCCACTTAGGGGAACGGTAAAGATTGATGGCAGGGATATCAAAACATATAATCTTCGAGCCCTGCGACATCACATTGGACTGGTCAGCCAGGAGCCAACTCTATTTGCAGGCACGATCAGGGAAAACATTGTGTTTGGCACAGAAACAGCAAGTGAGGCAGAAATTGAGAATGCAGCAAGGTCCGCGAATGCACATGACTTCATCAGCAACCTCAAGGATGGATATGACACATGGTGTGGTGAAAGAGGTGTTCAGCTGTCCGGAGGACAGAAGCAGCGCATTGCAATTGCCCGTGCCATCCTGAAGAACCCAGCTATCTTGCTACTGGATGAGGCTACAAGTGCGCTGGACAGCCAGTCAGAGAAGGTGGTACAAGAGGCACTGGAGCGAGTGATGGTCGGAAGAACAAGCGTGGTGGTGGCACACAGGCTCAGCACAATCCAAAACTGTGACCTGATTACTGTGCTCGACAAAGGAATTGTTGTGGAGAAGGGCACACACTCATCCCTCATGTCAAAGGGTCTCTCCGGAACATATTATAGCTTGGTTAGTTTGCAACAAGGAGGCAACCAGAATTGAGTATTTGCATGACAATACAGCACCCATTTCCAAATTAGAACTGCAAGCAAGGATGATGACCAGATGATTGAAATTTTCTTCAACAACCACAACAAAAATGGGCTAGTTTTCCTCCCATTGCTCTATTAGTATATAGAAGCTTATTAAGCTTTCCGTTTAGTCATATAACTGCTGGATATGTATTGTAGTCATGCAAACGTCAGGAAATCTGAGAAAAGCTGTATATTAGGTTGTATCTCTGTTTATTCTTCTGTCGCTTATTTTTTTTTTTTTTTTGAGAACACAGTACAACACAGACGCTCACAAATACGCACATACACTCACCCCTATGAACGCACGCACGCACACCCTACCCCTATGAGCACCTCTGAAGGACTGAGCCGGCAGATCTTGAGGTTGACGAAGTCACCACAGGCGCCTCGCTGTTGACGGGCACGTCACGTACCACTGAAAGAATAGCGCCGGATAATCCTGGAATAAATCCAGGTAAATGCAAACGCCCATGCCAAGTCTAGGACTTGAACCTGGGTGGGCTGGTTCCACCACAGGGAACCCAACCATCAGAGCCAAGCTCCGTTTGCTCTGTCGCTTATTTATTTGAAACCACTATAGTATTGACCACAAAATTTAGTACTAGCATGATCTAAGCAACCCAAACCATTGTTGAGGGAGGAAGAAGACTAAACACTAACTAAAGAATTATATCTCAACAAAATTGCAGATTTACAAGAAATGCGTGAGAAGGTAAGTAAATGAGGCGTACATCCTACAGGGGAATAATAACATGGAGAAGCGGCAAGACTAAACCTGAAGCCATTTTTCCAAGCAAGCGCTTACAGTTTTCCTACATTAGTATCACGATGTGCGAAGTTCAGTAGTTTATGTGGCAGTGGTCATGTGTATGTCTGATACAAACACTTGAAACTAAGGAGTAAGTCAGTAAGAGATTCTCATGACTAATCAAAGCAGTTTAAATTCGAGGAATTCCACAGAATCCAGAAACCGAGACCGTTTTTGTCAAGTGTGCGCTTGCAATTTTTCTATGTTAGTATATCAAAATGCTAAAGAGTTCAGAAATGTTTGTGGGAGTGGTCAACAGTCATATTCATGTCTAATACTACCAGCACTTGAAAGTTGAAACTGAGGGAGGAGTAAGAAATTCGTAACTAATCAAGGCAGTTTTAATTCGAGGAATTCCTAAGGACTAAGAACCCGAACCCTACGACGAACATTTGATAACTCTATCATACAGCATTAGCAGATGCAACTCTTATGTAGACTTGGTGGCGGTATCAGTCTGATTCACCTGGCGGGAGCGAGGTGGAACGGTCTCTCGAGGTGGCGCCGGAGAGATCGCCGGGCGTTGTCCCCGTTGAAGGAATACGGCTGACGGCTCCGTCGGCTCGGGCTCGGGCATGCGGCGCCGCGTCGGGGGCAGGCGAGCGGGGGTGGGGATCGGCGCATGGCGCGCACTTTAGGGCGATGTTGGCAGCCTGCAACAGATTGCAATGCCGTATCGCTCGGATGGGAGAAAACGGCTGTGCCGGCGGGGAGCCGAGGCCGGCACGCCGTGCTGCGGCGCGGCGAGGATGGCGGGCACAGGTGTCAAGGGCGAGGTGGAATTGAGATACGCCTCTACGTGTTGTTTACGTACAGAATGATTTACACTTTCAGTCTATGGGCTTCGAGCCTACGGACAAGTTTTTATGCAGACGACGCAGGCACGCAGATTTGTTCAGCCTGCTTCCCCTCGTATGGTCGCCGTCTTTTTTTTTCGATAAAGGTATGCTCGCTGTCCAGTGGCGGACTTAGCAATGGGTATGCCACACTAAAAATTGACAACCATTTTGGTAATGCTATTAACCACTTAAGTAAATATTAGTAAAATTTGCATGATAATGTTATAAAAGCAAAAAACTTATATGTAGTAAAATAGTTCAAACATCTTACTAATAGTTCGAAATATGCATAAAAGAACTTACTGTACTACTTCGAATGCGGCATGTCAGCGTTGATTACCCTGTTCTCGT
Source organism: Poa pratensis (assembly GCA_947311845.1). Lineage (NCBI taxonomy): Eukaryota > Viridiplantae > Streptophyta > Magnoliopsida > Poales > Poaceae > Poa > Poa pratensis. Next base: position 48,300,571 of record CAMZMU010000043.1, read on the forward strand.
GGTCGTCGACACCCGGCGTCTAGCGTGGGATCGTGGCGGTCTGCAAAAGCGGAACTGGGCTTGAAACTTGGGGCGTGTCGGTGTCGATTACCCTAGTCTTGTGGTCCTCATCAGCCGACGGCTAACGTGGGGTCGTGACGGTCAGCGAAGGGCGAATTAGGCTTCAACCTTACGGCGTGCGATGTCGATTACCCTGATATCGTTGACGTTGGCACCTGGAGGCCGCCGTGGGATCGTGGTGGTCGGCAAAGGAAGAACTGGGCATCAACCTTACGGCGTGCAGCGTCGATTACCCTCGTGGACGTCGGCACCTAGAGGCCGCCATGGTTCGTGGCAGTCGGCAAAGGGAGAACTAGGGTTTAACCTTGCAGCGTGCGGCGTCGATTACCCTGCTATCGGCACCCGTCAGCCGGCGTCCGACGTGGGATCGTGGCAGTCGACGGAGCGCAAACTGGGTTTCCACCTTGCGGCGGTGCGGCGTGCCGGTCGTCGGTCCCGGTGTGTAGCGACGGCGTCGATTCCGGGAATCGAAGTCCCGATCGGGCTATGGCACGATGGCAGCCTAGTCACTGGGCGATGGCGTCTGAATCTGATGAATAAGTAGGAATAGGATGCATTAGGATGGAGCTGATCTGTTTGCAATCGATGGTAGCCCTTCTTTTTTCTCCTGTCCAATACGTACAGGATGGATAAGCTGAGCAGTTTTCTATCGATCAGGTTCTTTTTTCTTCCTACTAGTATGTAGTAGCACGGTTCGGCTGCAGGGTATGCCATGGCATACCGGGCATACCCTGTAGGTCCGCCGCTGTCGCTGTCTAAAGCCAGAAGGTGCAAATGGAGCCCAATCTATATGTACCTCGTTTTTTTAAAAGTTCAAATTGACACTTTTTTGTTTCAAAAAATCAAGAAAACAATTTCAGATGTAGGATCTACAAGCGTGTAAAATTTTATCTCAAGGCTGGGTGTGTTCACTGTTAGATCTGCTTATTATTGTTAGTGGAATTATAAATTTGGAAGACATGAAAGGAATCAGGATATTGTTGAAGGAGCAAACAATAAAGTATGGGAAAGCCTATGGCAATTGGAGATACCAAGCAAAATTAAAAAATTCGGATGGCGTGTGTTGCATGGTATGATACCTTGTTGTGGGATTTTAGCAAATAGACACATAGGTACTTATAGTGGTTGCCCTTTGTGCATGTGAAGCTGTGAGAGTGTGAGGATATATGTTATTTATGTGCAGTAGGGCAAAGGAGATATGGAGATGCCTGGGAATTTGGGAGAAATTTGAAGAAATAGTCAACACTGACAGATCATGTTCGGTGCGAGTTGAGGAGTGCATCAGGAGGACCGATCGTGTAGCTCTTCTTGACAATGTTGGACTCGCTGAAGTCTCTACTATATAATATAGCAAACCGTGTCCGTGGTACGTCGTGCAATTTTTGTAATTTAGCCCCTGAGGAATAAGAAATCAACCCGCAGTCCTTTTCTAAAACGCATACCGGTTCGTCGTTGATCCAGCCTTCTCTTTATTCTTTCCCTCGCAAGAAACGAGTGTGCCGGCTAGGGCTCCCCGCCGCCGCCGCTCGAATCGTCTCCATGGTCGGACGCCGTCCAGGCCTCCCGTCGCCGACGGCCATCCGTTCCCGTTCGCAAACCAGGCGACCAGCGCTCCCCTGTTCCGCCCGTTCCTCAAAATCTCCAATGTTAGGTCTTTTTTCCGCTTACTAATCCCGATTCCAATCTCCAAGCTAGCTAGCTAGCTGACCCCAAATCAGGAATCATGGTCAATCCTATTCACTACTGCCGTGTGTTGATGTCAGTACCAAAGTAGCACCTTATTTTTTATACTGATGAATTAAATGAACATTGAACTGGTTGTGCCTATTGGTTGTGCCTATTGCAGATTTGGATTTTATTTGTCCTACACACTATCTGAGATGTTTATGTTACAACAAACTGACCTATTGTTTGTAAATTCCACTTTACTTGAAAATGGTTCAAGATAAAACCATGTAGTCATTCTACAAAAGAAAATGGGAATGATACAAATAGCTAAACTTTCTGAACCTGTCGCACTAGGGTTGGCGTTGGTTGTTGAAACTGAATTGCCGGAGCAAGATCAACCACGTCAAAAAGAACATCGGACAAATGAACCTGAACCTATCATATTTAGAGGCATTGATTTTCTGGAGCGAGATCCCACATTGAGTAGTACATATGAGCACGGGCGGATCTATGTGTATGTCAGGGGGGGCCGCCGCCTCCCCCCCCCCCCCCCCCCCCACAGACTTTGAAAATCAACAAAGATTTTTTTTTGGGGAGGGACTTGGATGTAAGAAAATGCATGCTTTTGCCCCCCAAGCTTTCATTATTTCTGTTTTGCCCCCCCCAGCCATACTTGGCAAGCTCTGCCACTGCATATGAGGGAAGTTGTTTGGCATGCGTTGATGCACTTCAAGAGAAGAGTGATCCTATGCTTTATACAAGCGCTGGTATAACTCAAGGAAGTACAACTCCAGTACTGACCTGACCAAGCGGTATGGTGCTGCCCCAGCTGGCAATTTGCAGTCTGCAAGCTAGAGGATATGGTAGCAAGTTAGCAACCTATACGTGATGCAGGATGATTAGTCCATACTCCTACTCTAGGATTTTGTAATTCAATCGTCCTTTAAGTGATATATATATATATATATATATATATATATATATATATATATATAGGTGTGAGCTATTCTACAACCGGTTGTAGAATAAGGATCTACAACCGAAGTTGTACTGTCCTTCTGTTCTACATGTACTGCTCGTATGATCGAGAAGTACAAGTTCCGTATTTTTGACGTAGTTTTCTAACCGTTTGTCCAAATTTAGCAAATAATATACCGTTGAAAAGCTAATGAAATTCCACAACTTTCTTATCTCACAACATTTTTCCAAATTCGTTACGGTTTGAAACTAATTTTGAAAGTATTCAAATCCGAAAATATAACAGCGAACGTATTTTTCAAATATTTTCTCAACCGCTTATCGGAATGATGCAAACGATATGCCGTTGGAAAGCTGTTGAAATTCCGCAACTTTTATACTTTTACGGTTTTTCCAAATTCTTCACCGATTAAAAGTGATTTAAAAAATACACAAATCTGTAGTTAACATATACGGGCGGACCGAATTTTTACCGCTGTTTCCCAACCATTTATCGGAATGATTTAAATGATATGGCGTTGGAAAGATACCGACGATACCCAACTTTTTCATGTTGGTCGATTTTGCAAATTATTTACCATTTTAAAGTAATTTTAATAGTTCTAACATCACAATAACATATATGGGCGGACCAAATTTTGACCGTCGTTTCTCAACCACTTATCGGAATGATTCAAGTGATATGGCGTTGGAAAGATACCGATGATACGCAACTTTTTTGTGTTGGTCGATTTTGCAAATTGTTTACCGTTTAAAAGTAATTTTAATAGTTCTAACATCACAATATCGGTGTTTCATGGGAGTGCCGAGATCAAATTGACGAGTTTAGCACTTTAATTCGTTATGAGATGCAATACTTATTACAATTAGACTCATATTACACCATATGAAGCCTATGCTACTGACATTTCAGGCATACAAAGCACAAATCGACGAGATTATTGTGAAATATTTCCGCCCCGAAGAAACAGAGTACCTGAACTTCTCTCAAACCCATACCTGAACTTCTCGTTTGGTCCGTCTGTACTGCCGACGTAGTTTTCGTGATTAGTGTTTACTAAATCAGCGATAACTTTCTCATACGATATCCGTTTCAGGTGTATGACCACTCGAAATGCTCAGACTGAAAAGACGCTTATATTAAATTTACCGGTAAAACCGGTAACGAAAATCTCGAAAATCGATTTCTAAGTGTTTTTTTTTGCTATCAAAGTTCGGTCAAACCATTTTTACCCGTTTGATAAATTATTTAGCAACCCATCCGACCTCGAAATTGAGTGATTCTGGTTGCGTTGTAAAGATAAAGTCAGGGAGTATCTACTAATAAATGAAAATGAAAATAAAATATATTTGTAGCAAAGTAGCGACTATTATTCACTAAAACTTGTTTATACCACACTTGTACTTCCCGAAAATGAGTTTTGTACTTCCCGGATTGTTTATGTGTACTTCTCGGTTGGATACTTACTGTTTTGTTAAACTTCCCGGCAGGATGTGAAATTCACCAACAAAATATCTGCACTTTTTGGAAACATACTTGAACTTCTTAGATGATGCATATGTACTGCCAACGGGCTACTATTCACTAAAACTTGTTCATACTAAAAATATGTGTAGCAAAATATATAGCGACTATTATTCACTAAAACTTGTTCTTACCAGACTTGTACTTCTCAAAAGTGAGTTTTGTACTTCTCAGATTATTTATGTGTACTTCTAGGCGGGATATTTACGGTTTCGTTGAACTCCCGTTGGTATGTGAAATTTCCTAACAAAATACCTGGACTTCCCTAAAAACATATTTGAACTTCTCGGTTGATGCGTGTGTACTGCCAACGGGGTATTTTCACGATTAGTTTTCAGTAAATCAGCGACAACTTTCTCATACAGTGTCCATTTTAGGTGTATGACCACTCGAAATGTTCAGCCGGAGAATACACATCTATTAAATTTACCGGTAAAACCGGTAACGAAAATCTCAAAAAACGATTTCTAAGTGGGTTTTTTTGCGGTCAAAGTTCGGTTAAACCTTCTTCATACCACACTTGTACTTCTCGAAAGTTAGTTCTGTACTTCCCGGGTTATTTACGTGTACTTTTAGGCTTTATATTTACCATTTCGTTAAACTTTCCGGTGGGATGTGAAATTCACAAACAAAATACTTGTACTTTCCTAGAAACATACATGAACTTCTCTATTGATTCGCTTATACTGCCGATTGTTTCAACCCTGTACTGCCTTGTTTTCTGTCGTCGCTTTGTTTTTCTTGAACAATATAACGGGCTCGGCTGAGTCGTCATCGATGCGAAGGTAATAACAAGAAGTTCTATTTATTATTATTTTTAATATAATATTATGTCTTGTACATGTACTTCATGTGCTTAAAGTTTGTACTGTCTACGTTGGCAATACTGTACTGCCCTTTGTTTTGTGAGTCTAACTTGTGATTATTATTTTGTGACTCCTGTTGGTTTTGTGCATCGCCCATATGTGAAGGAAACTAATTCACATGTTTTATATTTCACCAATTAATGGGAGAAATGTCTAACCCATGTTGCGTTAGCGATGGCGTTAGGGTTTGGAGGTTTCATCGCCCGTCAACGCTACATCGCCCGTCAACGCGGTAGTAGCGTTGACGGGCGATGAAACCTCCAAACCCTAACGCCACCGAGGCTGAGTCCGCCCGTACGCCGCGGAAGCGGCGACGGGCGACGAAGCCGAGCCGTTGGATCAACAAAATCCCGTAATGTGTATTCACTGTGACTTATGGTTGGGGGTGGGGGTGTAGTAATCCCAACTTATATATCTTTACATAGGAGAGATTTAAATCAGTAGAATTGGGTATATCGAGGCTGAGACGTCGTTATCATCGTTATTAGTATTAGTTTCGATGAGTGTGCTACCTCGATATTTTTATTTAGAATGACAGATCATTTCATTACTTAACAATCAACAAATAGATGCACTCCCCTTATGGTTGTACTGCTCGAAGAACATGAGTGTACTGCTTTAAAAATGTAACTCGATTCTCAAAGACAAATCAATAAAAATGCAGCTCGTCTACGCGGCAGTGATGGAGCTACGTCCTTGCTCGGATGCCATTGAGCAGGCATGAGCCCTGGGTGAGCTACACCGGCGGCGTCGTCTGTCTACCGTCCGCCATGGACCCAAGGAGGTCGAGCGCCGGCGGTCGGTGGCGGTGGAATAGCGCGATGGTCCTCCACTTGCGACGAAGAAAACGGGCTGGCGCAGGGGCCTGGCGGCGGTGGATGCTTGGCGGCGAGGAATCCGAGGCGGCGCGCGGGGCCTGCCGGCGGTGGAGAAGCCGGGGCGCCGCGTGGGGCCTAGCGGCGGCGAGGAATCCTGGGCGGCGCGCGGGGCCTGCCCACGGCGAGTAATCCGGGGCGGCGCGCGGGGCCTGCCGGCAGCGAGTTTTGTACTTCCCGGATTATTTATATATACTTCTAGGTCGGATATTTACAGTTTCGTTAAACTTCCCGGTGGGATATGAAATTCACAAACAAAAGACATGTACTTTCCTGGAAACATACCTGAATTTCTCTGTTGATTCGTTTGTACTTCCTAGAGTCATTGTGTGTACTTGTTGTATTTTATAGATTATCTTTATTATTATTTTTGCATCTCACGGGGACTTTGCACTTCCAACATTTAATGTTTGTACTTCCTAAATTCATTGTTTGTACTTCATGCATTCGTGAATTTTATTACATGCGTATTACATATTATCACTTTGTGTACTTCCCGCAATATTTTTTGACCGCACTGCACGGGGACTACATCCGCGAACTGACCTTTATACTTCCCAAATTTATTGTCATCACATTTAGGTGCAAATAATATAAGTTGACTTATTTGTTTCGTTTGTGTACTTGCAGAGTTTTGTTTGTGTACTGCAGAGCTAGTTAAACAAAAAAATAGAGAGAATCAGAGCTAGTTAAATAAAAAAAAATAGAGAGAATCAAAACACAAAGAAGGTTCCTCTTTTGGTTGATTTTGAGTGATTTCGTGCTATTTTATTTTTTTAGCATTTTCATATGCTTCTGTTGGAATATGTACTTCTTGAAGTTGGTTTCTTGTACTTCTGAAAATTGCTATTTGTACTTCCCGACACACATTTAATAAGAGATAAAAAATTAAGCTCTTCAGCACAAGTGAATGAATCAAAATCTTGTCAAAGGTCGTGTTGTTCAATTGTGGGCATTAATACAAATACATGGCATGCAGTGGAGCTAGTTGGTATGGGGAGAGCCAATTCCACCGTGATTTAATTCATTCCTACGGATTACCAATCCCGAATGAAATAAAATAACTGACGGTGGGTGAGAATCACCGTGGACATAAACTGAATGTGGCATCTATACTGTATTTTAATCAAAAATCAGAGCACACAATGTAATTGATGACCGAGAAAACTAACTAGTAGAGGATAGAGAGAAGAGGAAGAGCAGTGAGACCCAATCTTCAGCCCAGTCTTCCTCAATGCATGCGCCTCGGCCGCCCACGCAGTACCGCTAATTTTTTTTTAATAATACATTTTTATATTAAATTCGAAAAATATTACGCAAAAAAACGATTTTTCAGAAATAATACGGCCTCGGCCTGGTCTGGGCCGATTAGGTCCTGTCGGCCAGGCCTGGGCCGATTTGTGCTAATCGGCTTAGCCTGGGCCGAAAGGGTAGCTGCTGGGCCAGGCCTGCGCCCGACAGACCGCGTGTGGGGTACTAATCGGCCTAGTCTGAGCCGACAGGCCTATCGGCCAGGCTTGGGCCGACAGGATGCTGCTTAAGGCCCAAAAATCCCCATCTTCTTCCTCGCGTCCTCTCTCTCCTTTTCTTCTTCCTCTCGAAAACCAGCAGCTCCCTGCTGCGTTTCAGCGGCGATCTATCCACCCAGCCACCAAATCTTCCTCCTAGAAGTGTTAGAGAGTTAAGGCAGCTCAGATCTACAGATGGGTAGGATTTTTGTGTGATTTCGTGTGTTTGGTTGGAGCAATGGTGGAGTTTAGGTGGAGGTTGCTGTAGGGTGGTGGATGGTGCAGCGTGGTGGTGGTGCAGCGGTGTTGCATTGGCGGTGGTGGTGACGTTGTTGGTCCATTGAATCGGCACGCTTCAAGGGTATGCGTTTATTTGGCTAGTAATATTAAGTATATAGTTGTTCCCGGTTGTAACAGTAAATTGGTGTCACATTTTTAGGTTGTTGAGATGAGTAATTTAGTGAAATGTTTGTTTTACTATGGTCCTGGCGAAGTTGTGGTAAATGAGCATGGAGCTGATTTGGGTGAGTTTCGATGGTCAGAGTTGGAAAAGATTGGTTGGCAGCGTGTTTAGGGCTTAATCCTCAAACAGACACTGTCGGTGTGCAAGCACTGTGGACGAAGACAAGGTCCCCGGTGTTTTTTTATTTGAGGCCGATAGAGCGGACCTCTCAGATGGTGCGATGGTTGCAAGGCTGCGAAAGCAGGGGATGTACCCCTATCGCGTTACTGATACCTGTCGCGAAGGAGGTGATTCCGCCTGAAGGCGAGGGAGGGCACGATCCTAGCCAGAGTAGTCAGGAGATGCAATTTTCTGGACATGATTATAATCAGGGACATGTTGGAGGTGGTGGTTATGACTATGGCCAAAATAGTCAGACAGAGCAGATGGAAGAGGAAGATGTTGGAGGTGGTAGTTATGAATCTGGCCAAAATAGTCAGACAGATCATATGGAAGAGGGAGATGAAGATGCTGCTGAGGCAGCAGCAGACGATGTATTCCAAGAAATGATGGATGAGGAAGACGAAGATGGTGGTAGTGCTTATGGGCATTCATCCGACGAGTCGGATGACGAACATGTGGTGCCAAATCCTGCGTCATGGAGTCATGATTTCTCGTCGTCAATGACGGTGAACGATGGTCATGATTCTGCCTGGGAATACCATCAGAACCAGGTTTCTGCGGGTGCTCTATATACCGACAAGCAACATTTGCAAGATGCAATCATTAAGTGGGCAATGTCGACTTGCAAGACATTCAAAACCAAGGTGTCGAGTAAAAAATATCTGACAATGGAATGTGAGGTAGCAGGGTGTCCTGGAAGGGTGCACGGTTATCGTCCTCACTTCGGAATAAACTGGAAAGTGAGCGACGTAGTACAACACACATGTAGAATTGAGAGTATTCCTCAAGATCATCGTAACCTTTCGTCGACGCTTATAGCTCGGTTGCTGTACTCAGAAATAGTACAGGGCAAAGCTATGGAAGCGAAGGCTATTATACATAAGGTGTTCACCAGGTTCAAGTACACAATATCTTATGGCAAAGCTTGGAGGGCTAAGCAGATGGCACTTGAGAAAAGATTCGGATCGTTCCTAGACTCATATGACTCAGTTGTTCGGCTCCTCTACACATTGCAGGCCCGTAATTCAGGCACATATGTTGACGTCAAACACTTTTGGATGGCAGTGTTTCCAAACGTAAAGGTGCTGCATCGTGTGTTCTTCTCTTTCGGTGTATGCATAGAAGCTTTCACTCACTGTCGACCAGTTATCTGTGTTGATGGTACATTTCTTACTGGCAAGTATAGGGGACAGATCTTGACTGCCATTGGTCAGGATGGCAACAATCAGATCGTGCCACTTGCATTTGCTATTGTGGAGAGCAAGAACACTGAAAATTGGACTTGGTTCTTCAGGCAGCTTAAAATAGCAGTAGTAAAAGATAAGCCGAACGTGTGCATCCTTCATGACCGCCATGCTGGTATACTGAACGCCGTCAAGGCACTCACAAACCCTGTGGCCGCGGAAGAAACGCCATGGCTAGACCTGCAGAGTCGTTGGTGCATGCGCCATTTGGGGGCCAATTTTTTCTCACAGTTCCGAGATAAGGCTTTGATGAATCTATTCAAAAAACTGTGCAAGCAGAACCAATTCTGGAAATACACATTCGTACGTGGTAAGCTTGATGACTTCACTAACCAGCATGTTAGGCAGAGGAGAGTTGCACGAAATGTTGCAGTAGCAGCACATGTGCAACTTGTAGCGCAACAGCTAGCAACCGGACCTCCACCAGCTGAGGATGTACCTGTTGGGCTTTGTGACTTGCCAGGATTTGATCCGACTGGTGTTAGGAGAAAGACTGGGAGGTTGATTAAAAACTTTCAGCAGTGGATAGAGCACGAGCCTCTTGAGAGGTGGTCTTTGCTGCACGACACTTATGGAGCCAGGTACGGTGTTATGACTACCAACCTGCCTGAAACATACAACTTTGTTCTTAGAGGAAATAGGGCATTGCCACTTACAGCCATTGTGGAGGGTATTTTTGAGGGCACAGTCAAGTACTTCAGAGAAAGACGTCAGAAAGCTCACATGCATATCGTTAACAACCCAAACACACCTTTTTGTGAGAAGATTACGGAGTACATGGATAGGAAGATGGCAAAAGCTCGTACTCATGCTGTGCAGGCCATAGGAAATCAAGAAATGAGGTTCGAGGTACGCTTACCTTCTGACAAGTTTGGTTGCGGAAATCAGCTCAGAACGCATGAGGTGAGAATTGGAAATGAAGCCCGACCAACATGTGACTGCACATGCAATAAACCAAAATTGCTTCACCTGCCCTGCTCCCATGTATTGGCTGCGTGTGGGCAACTCGGACTGTCAGCCATCTCGTTCGTTTCACCATATTATTTGAACGAGTCTGTGCTTAATACCTGGACCGGTGAAATGGTGGGATTTCGAGCTGTGGGTAATTTTAACACGGTTGACCCTAATGAAAGGCAGTACATCCCCGACCCAAGGCTACTGCGTCCTGGTAGAGGTAGACGACCGTGCAAGCGTATCAGAAATGGTATGGATGAATCTGAAGCCGGATGCCCGACAGTGCAATGTTTCTTGTGCAATGATTTTGGTCACAGGGACACTGCTTGTACAAAATTCCCACCTACGAATGCTGCTCCGGCAACTAGAGCAGCTGCTCCACGTGGGCGAGGCAGCCGAGGACCAAGAGGAAGGGGAAGAAACTAGGATGTTTTAAAATTGAACTATGTTTTAATCTGTAATATGTGTGGATCAGTGTTTGTAGACAATGTTTTTATCTGTAATATGTGTGGATCAGTGATTTAAATTTGGAGTTTGATTTCATCTGTAATTTGTCTGCATTTGTGGCTAAAAAAGAGGAGGGAGAGGTGGAAAAAAATGGAAGAGCCTCTCGGCGGCCGACAGCCTCTTGTCGGCCCAGTACAGGCCGATAGGCCCAGTCGGTCTAGCTCTGGCCGACCAGTTTCTCTGACACGCGCAGAGTCGGCCGACAGCACAAATCGGGCCAGGCCTGGCTTACAGGACCTAATCGGCCCAGACCAGGCCGAGGCCGTATTATTTCTGGAAAATCGTTTTTTTTTGCGTAATATTTTTCGAATTTAATATAAAAAATGTATTATTAAAAAAAAATTAGCCGCAGTACCGGCCCAGACCGTCAACTCTGGTTTTGCATCAGCGGCACGCCATCACTTCAGGCAGCAACGCTTCACCGGCTGCATGTCAGGGGAGAGGGCACCAGTAAACGCAGCATTATGATTGGTCGGAGCAGCAAGTCTGCCATGGGTCCTGGAGGCACAAGGAAGATGGATTGGTTGCAGAAAAGGGCTTGGCCGATCTGAATTCATGCGTGTAAAACAAGTGAATTTCAGACATACGTAATGGTGTACAGCCCATGGAGCTTTCATTTTCATATTTTTTTCAACATTTTTCTTGTACTGACCCGTGGAACTTTTATTTCATATTTTTTTTCTCCTCCTTCAACACTTGTACTTCCCAGAAGTAAAAGCTGTACAGCCGTTGTGTCTAGAAATAGTAGCAAATTAGGATCAATTCTCATAAGCATAAGAACAAACAGGTTCACGGAAGAACAAATTTGAGTTTTTTCTCAAGCTTGCACACAAAACTAAAACAAGTGATTTTGCCCACAGAATTTCATGGTAGCAGTCCAGAGCGAAAGCTAGCTAGCTCTTGAATTAAAATTTGGACATAAGCTGCTTTCTTTTGCAAGTCCACCTCTATCAATCGATGGGAATCTACATCTGACATCACAAATCAAGCACGTACTGCATAGGTTTCTCAAAACAAAAATACCAGTAATCAAAGAACAGGCCCGCTGCAGCGCATCAGTGTACTTACTGTTCAGCCGACCCGTACTTCCCCTAGCGTCCATCGACGGAGAAGGTAGCGGCGAGCTTCATGGCGGAGTGAGGCAGCTCTGTGCGCCCCGGGGCGGATGCGGCGGGATACCCCGGTAGCCTGCTGGCCTCCTCTGTATCGTCGAACAAGGCTACCTCGCCGATGTCCTGACCTGCTCCAACTCAATGACGCTGTGAAAAAAATAAGAAAAAAAAGCACAAGCCATGCCCGTGGCCATGGAGGACGGCCGAACCAAGCTTTACCTGACCAAATTGGCCGTTGCCCGCTGCAGGGAGGGTGCGCCGGCGGAGGGCAGCCACGCCGGTTGAAGGAGCCACGCCGTCGATGGGGGACATGGGCCCAGCGACAGCAGCAGCCTGTCGGCGCGGTAGCGAGCGGCTCTGGTGGAGGTCAGAGAGAGGGGGATTCCGGCGGGAGCTTGCTCGGCCGCGGGACCCTCGTCGGTGCCCACGATGTGGGATCCAACGGCGACAGCAATATCGCCTCGAATCGGCAGGGGAATTGAGTGTGTTCGTGAGGAAACGACGGTTCCAACCTGTCGGCGGCGCGCAGACTACCAGACGGCGGGAAGGCGGGGCTGCCGGTGGCGGAGAAGCCGGGGCGGACGAGAATACGGGGCGGCAGATGCTGGGCGGCGCGCGGGGAAGATGCAGGCAGCGGTGCTGGGCGCAGGGCAGGGCCGCAGGGCGTCGGTTGGTGGTGGGCGGCGGCGGCAGCCCGGCTCGCATCTCCCGCCGGCGGTGAGGCGGCAGCGCAGGACGGTGGCCGACGGCGACTCGGGCGAGTGAGCGACGGCGGGGCCCGAGTCGACCGGGAAGGTGGGTAGGAGTGGGTTTTCCAATGGAATCGCTCCCCTACAGGGGCGGCCGGTTGTAGATCCTTATTCTACAGCCGGTTGTTGAATATACTCGCCCTATATATATATATATATATATCCGAGTGTAATGGCTTAAGCTAAAATATATATCAACTTCTCAATTCATTTTGGTATAATCATTTTTCTGGTATATCTCGTACGGTGGTCAGATTGTAACATTTTGCTCATCCAAAAATTAAACAAGCTGCATGGAGTATTTGAGAGTTGTACAAGTTTGGAGACACAAATTACCTTTGGCATTGATCTCCGTTAGTGCTAAGATCAGTTGAAAGAGATGTATTGTTTCTGTTAGGCAAGTTCATCTTGGACTTGGACTGCATGTTTTTGATAATTTTTGTCCAGTTTTCATTGCCTATTTGTTTTGGTGGCTATGCATGAAGCATGATTCCAAAGGAATATAAGTAATGATGTTTTACATGCTATCGAAATAGTTGTCTATGGCAGTACCAGCGATAAGTTTCTGTCTCGATGATATTGATTTTCTCCCCCGTTGCAGCGCACGGGTTGTTTGCTAGTAATTCTTACAGCAGGATGGTATATTTGGTGGGAGAGGCGACAAATAGTTCACGGTGAGCAGGTTCAGAGGCCCTTCCGATCAGCTCTATCAATTGTTGTTCTCTCTAGAAACTATATGATTGCAAATAGAAAACCAAATGCAAAGAAAGCCGATGGCTGGAAAAAACCACCAGAGGGAAGACTGATGATAAATGTGGACGCTGATTTTGACCTGGATTCTGGTAGAGGAGCAACAGGGTAATCATCCGCGATTATACTGGACAGTGTATTGCAGCCTCACAAAAAATCCTGCCACGTGTCTCCATAGCTGCAGCTTCACAAAAATTCCTGCCACATGTCGCTGATGCTCCGATGGCTGAAGCGTATGCCTTGAGGGATGGTTTGACGTTGGCCCAACACATTGAAAGTAATCATTTTATTATCTAAACAGATTGTGTGCAGGTTGCAGAAACTATGAAGGATGGAGGCTTTCCTAAAAAAAGGCCGTTACAGTTTACATGCATGCTGCGAGATTCAGCCGGTCTTGATACGCTCTTCTTCTTTTCTCTCGATTTCTGCTTGCTTTGCTCTCGGTTTTGTGCGCTATCGTGAAACCATCTCCATCTCCTTTTCCCAATGGGTTGACACTTTGTAAGTGTAGTATCATGCACCATCATCCATTCCATCTGTATTTTTTCCGCCAATATAAATGAAAAATGACGCAATAGGGGTCTTCCCTACTGTATTTATGTGTCAAATAATATATCTTTAAACAAACTTGATTGTGCAAATGTTAAATTGTAGTTTACAACAAAATTTTGTTTTCAAATTATTTTTCAATTATTGTATAAAATTATAAAGTTTACACTTATTCAAAATAATAACATCTAAAGATTATGACCTAACAAATATATTAATAGTGTTTCTAGTATATGACTTCGTAACCAGATAAGTGAAAATTCTAAAAATTAAAATACTTATTATCATGTTTTTACTGATATTTTCTGTATAAAATATGTCTTATAAATTAGATGGGTTCGTTAATAAGTTGAAATTTGTGCATGTTACCTATATTTGAATAGATCGCTTGCGGTTATAATCAAAGAACAGAATATGGTGCGGATTCTACTAGGTAGACGTATAATTTAATTATTTTTCTTACCAGTAAGCATGGTAATCTTGTTAGCATAAATTTCAATATGACCTAATAAACATGCTGTCGTTGATTTGATTTATTTGCTTCTACATGGTACACGGTTAATGCTATAGACCTTCTCCAGTAAATCAAGAATTTCAGTAAATTTTATATATTCAACAATGGTGTTTGAGTGTAATAGGTAATTTTATTATGGACCTGCCTTGATCGCCGAGAGAGTTTTGTTCGATGCTCTTATGTTGTTAGCGGGAGGCCACACGACACACACACCCGGCCGGGTCTTCTTCCAAGGCCTTACCCTTAGCCCCAGCGCCGGTAACTGGTCGATGCCGCGGAAACTATTCCTCCCGCCGACCTTCCTCGATCGAAGCTCAATTTGGCCCTCCCGCACCGCCTATTGCATGTCCACCATGGAGCCGGCCAATCGTCGTTGCAGCCTAGCACAAATGTTGTCTTGCTCCTAAAAGGGGAGGTCCTTGTCCTGGCCGTTGAGCGTGACCCGGTGTGCTTATTTAAGGGTGGGGAGTCATCTCCCGCGTGAGCTCTGGGGAGGCTGTCGGGCCCAGACACCACGCCTAGATCTGTATCATGCCTGAACTAGAGCAGAGGATCTTGCCGCTCAAGGCTCCCCTATGGCTTCCCTCCTCGGCTGAAAAAAAGAATATTATCCAAATGGGCTATACATAAAATACGGGTATTAATACGGCTGGATTTTGTGTTACAAAATAACTAAAGAGGATCATGGCCTCGACTATGAAAGGGTAAGGTTTATCTCCATTGTTGATATGTTTAGGGGGTGTACCGAACCAAAAGTAATCCCATAACGTTTTTCCTTCTCTCCATGTTCTTTTCTCACGCTTGTACAATATTATATTGTAGGAGGAAGAAGCGCCAAGCCAATTAACTCACCTAGTTAGTTAGTTAACTCACCTAGGCCTTAAAGAGAGGCGGCGGCCTAGGGTTTCAACCCTAGCCGTCGCCGCCGGCGCCATCTGCATCTTTATCGTCGCCTTCGTCTAAAAATTGACGGGTCCTCACCTCCTCTAGGTGCCGCTGCCACTAGGAGGGGTGGGGACCTCGGACCTGCGCAGGGCGCTACATAAAGGTCCTTAATGTTAGAGCTTGGTTTTGGTTGTTATCTTCTTCGTCAATGGAGATGGCATCGTCTGCAATAAGTGATCTTCCGCGCTTCGTTCGTCGGCGAGATCTCCTTCCCAACGTCAATGGTGGCTGTGGAAGATTAAGTTTGTCTAGGTATGGTTCTTCAGATCTTGCTTCGCTAGATCAATCTTGGATTGTTTCTCATGGTTGCCGTGAGGAGGTTTGTCCTCGCATTATATATCCCGGCTACTACGTCATCGACAATGGTGATTCATTCTCTCGGCTCCCAACGACGTCGACAAAGTGGTTCGGTTATTTGTCCCTGGAATATCAGTGGTGGTGCTCTTGCCGATGTTGCTTGATTAATTTAATGGCTGCGTGCGTGCACAAAGCCTTGGCATTGCGGCTCAAAATTAAAAGGGGAGAACCTTCGTTGGTATTCACAGGTCTGTGGTTTGGTGTATTTGGCGTTGTTCTACGGCTGCCTTCAGAAAAGTACAAGATTGTGTCATGGAAGAAGAAAAGGGCTTGAAGATCTCATAGATTTGTTCGTCTCTTTTAGTATTGTTTTCGTAATCGATGTAATCGTGTACTCTTTGTTGGTTTAACATATATGTTGAAAAATTCAAAAAAAAAAACTCACCTAGGCCTTGTTTTCTTCTAGGGTATTTTCATCCCAAATGGGTTTGGGATGAGAAGGGATTTGGTGAAATTCTTTCTTTCACCCAATCCACTCAGATCTCCACAAAATACCGTTCCTTCCCAATCACTAACATGGGTAGTGTTTTTAATCTAGACAAAAATGAGGCAGTTGGTGGGGGATATCTTGGGATTATCCCGTCCAAAACCAACGTGGTAAACGAACTATTGTCGGGATAATCCCCTGCCTAGGCCTGTGATGCATATAAAATGCATACATGAACTTTACATTTTATTACATGTTATTCCATGATATTTGCATCATATAAGGGTTATATTCATGATTTATATTGAGTTTTGGGGATAATTAACAACTTCCCCATTTTTCTGGAATTAGCCCTGCGCTGTCAGAAAACCCCTTTTTCTATATTTTGATGTTTCAGGGACCCAAACGACGTCCAAATGACCTGAAACTTTACGGGGATCACTTTTTTGGAAGGAACGAAACGTAGGCGCAAAGGAATCGAAGAAATGGAGACCAGAAGGCCGAAAGGGGTGGGCCCACGCGGCCAGATTCCCTGACCGCGTGGGACCCACCAAACTGGCCCTCGGGCCTCCGCTGCCGTCGATCTTTCTTCCCGAAGCTTCGTCTTGACCTAAAAACGACTATATATAGACCCCCCAGGGCTTTCGCGAAAGAGAGCGCCGCCGAAACACAGAAACCACGAAACAGAGATCTGAAGCTGAAGATTGGAGGGGAAAACTCTGGCGGGGCGCTGCCGGTGTGGTCTCCTCCTCCTCCAACAACATCTCCACCAACACCATGATGAAGAGGGAGTAGTCCACCCTTGGACTATGGGTTTGTGGAAGTAACTTATGTATCTCTCCTCTCTATGAGCTTCACTAATTAGTACCGTATGAGCTGCTGAACATGATTACGGTTATCTATGTAATTCCTTTGTGGTGGATCTTTATTATGAGTTAATACATGTTTGAGATTGCAATGGTTTTGTTTCAGTTATGAAAGTAGATGCATATTATGTACCCCGTTCTTATTTACTTGTCATGATCAAGCATGTTTATGAGAGCATGTGAGGGGAACGTGTGCATTAGTTGGAGTAACGGGGGGTGGCTAGTGCAGTGAACGTGAGAGAAAGTTATGCGATCCACTTGGGTTTTCTACCTTACTTTGTTGCCTCACTAGGGATAAACAAAAATACCATGCTACCGGAGAGTGGATGTGACCTTGGCCACTACCTCCATGACTAGATCTAGCATGTTCTTATTTTAATTTCATGTCATTGAACTTATTGCTATGCTCTGATTTATCTTAATTATTAAGGTGTTATGATTTAGTTCGCATCTTGGTGGAGCATAAGAGAGAGAACAACTTATACTTGAGATCTCTATGTTAGGACGTGATGCCCATATTATTAATAACTTGTCAAACCATGTCTTGCCATCTTACATGTTAATTTTAGTGTTCCATTGTCTACCACGTTATCAAGAGAGAGTGCATTTGTGAAACCATGAACCCCGGTCCATTTTTAATCATAAGAAACACCTTTCCAACACTTTTATCACCACTTTTGTTTGCTGCCATTATTAAATCCTAAAATACAAAAACACTTTTACATCTTGCATTCATCATAAAAAACCCAAAAATATCATTTATCATTACTACCATCATCCTTGCATATTTATTTTACCATCATTGCATATTTACTACTGTTTGCATATTTATTTTATTATCATTCTCACACCTTGTGCTTGACAACCACTTGGTGAGGTTGAGGGCACAAAATAATTTATTTTGTTGCAAGTTCTCAAGAGAAGGATAAGGAGATAACACCTGAAATACTGGTTCCCCGAGAGTTCGATATTAAACCCTCGAGTCACCTCTCGTGGGGAAAACTGTCTTCCACTACTACATACACTCTGCACTTGGAGTCTCAACCTAACCCATTTACTTTTCACGCAGGTAACCACACGAAGGGCCGTCAAGACCGTTTTCTGGCGCCGTTGTGGGGTAACTACGTGAAGGGCCATCAAGACGTTTTCTGGCGCCGCTGCCGGGGAACCATAGCTGAAAGGTTTATCCAAGGATCACTCACATCAAGTCAACTTCATCACCAACTTGTGTAACAACCAAAGCTTGGGGAGGTTGAACCTACGTGAGCATCATCTTATCCATCTTTACGTACAATCATTTTATTTTGTTTTGTTCTTCTCTTGCATATCATCTTTATATTTTGGTTTGCATATTTATATTCAGTTTTGCATTTTTGTGTTGCATTTGTTATTTCAAGTTGCATTAGTGTCATTTTACTTTCAGTTTTGCATAAAAAATTAAAAACACATAAAAACTTTATCAAAATGAATTCTAGTGTTGAAATGAACAATTTTAGTCAATATTATGGAGAGTCATTAATGGAAGCTTGGTATAGAATTTAGGGCATTAGTAAAAATGGTAAACATACCCCTGCTGCCTTGATAAGAAACTTTTATAATGGTTTAAATGGCTGGTCAAAATGTTTTCTAGATTCCTTGACTAATGGAAATTTTGCTTCAGGAAATCCCTCACATGCTAATAATTTAATGGAAAATTTATTTCAGAATTCTATAGAAACAAAAGAGGAAACCGGGATTAGACAATTACAAGTTTCTATGGATAGGTCAATATTAAACCTACAAACCTATGTGGAAGAGTATCCTACTAAAAATGAGATGCATTCATTTATCCTTCACACAGAATCTAGGATGAAGAAGACAAAGAACACTCTTTTAGACATTTCTTCGAAATTGCAAACTGTATTGACCCATGCCAAGTCTGAAAAAAGGATAACTAAGAATTCGAATGAAAAGATATCTTCTATGTTAGAGCCTCTAGACAGGGACATTAAGAATTACATTGAAAATGATGATGAATCTCTTCTGTTATTTGAGTATGAGGAAGTTAAAATGCTTAGTGAATTTAACGAACCATTTGTTGATTTAGAAAAGTGTAGCTTGCATGAATTAATTTCTATCTTACAAAAATTTGCAAGTGATCCTTCTGTTAATATTAACCAGGCTGGTTTTGGTTCCTATATTGAGAAATGCTCTATTGAACTTGCACTTGCTGATGATTCCATTAGACATGCTCTAGGAAAAGTAAGTGATGTTATGGTAGAGTTACACATGACTTTTGTGCCTGTTGATTTTCTAATCATGGACATGGGGAATAAAACCTCTAGTCCTATTATTTTGGGAAGACCTTTTCTTCGTACTACAGGTGCCATTATTGATTCAAAGGAAGGGAATGTGAAGTTTCAGTTTCCACACAAGAAGAGCATGGAACACTTCCCAAGGAAGAGGGACACACCAAGGTTCAAGCTCCCTCATGAGCTACGTCCCCTTTGATTATCAAGTAAGTAAGCCTAGCTATATGGCTATAAAGAAAGCGCTTTACGGGAGGCAACCCGGTTGTTTTTGTTTGAGATTTTCTTTGAGTCCTCTTGCTGTAACAAGAGAGTAGTTTGTTAGTTTTGTTTCTGGATTTTTAATAAAGAACCAAGTTTTACCTATTTTGGGTTTGAAAAGTTGCTATTCATTTTCGGAGAGTTTTCTGCCTGCACGAAGTCTGTGCACGGTTTGATTTTTCATTTTTTATCTGTAACTCCGATTGAGCTGTAATTTGAACTAGCTTCAACTTTTCATCCTCTGTATACGTGATTTTTTGCAGATTTTTCTGACGAGTTTAAGTAGGGTAGAAAAATTTTTGCTGCTGTTTTTCTGGACAGATTCTGTCTTGATATTGTTTGATGCATTCTTTGAGCTTTTTGCTTGAATCTTTTTGATTCAATTGAGTTTATGAGTAGGCATACAACATTATATACTCTCTGGACATTCATATGAATTTTTGCCTAAGGATTTTATGCAGCAAGGAACCTATTTGTTTATCACTACTAATATCACCCCACAGAAAAGAAATGGGAGAAACGGTGTTTTGAAGTTTTTTCACAGGGATTAGAGGAGCTGCACCAAGAGCTATCCAAGGATGGTGAAGACCATAAGCTTGGGGATGTCAAGACAACCCCACTAGACCAACACACTCTCGGTTTGCACACGTCTAACTTCTGTTTTTCGATCAAAGCACTTTATCGTATAAACTTGGAGCGTCTGTTTTTTTTGCTTTTGTTATTTCGGTTTGTTAATAAGACCACCACTATCATTTATATATGAGAGAGCTACTGGAAGTTTGGGTTGAATTATGTTGGATGCTATTAAATATATTGGGATAGGGATGTTTGAGTTGATTTTAAAAGATACATATAGTTGCATAATTCATGTGCTTTGAATGAATGTTAATTTGCAAGTGTGTTGTCAAGAGCTATCTTTTACCATGTTTAGATGTTGAATTTTAACTTTACTTGGTTTAACATGGATTGATTAGTTCTATGGACACTTATGCATGCATTTAGATGGTCAACTTTCTCCCTATTGCTAGCCCAAAAATTACAACAAGTAAAAAGCTTGTTTCCCAACACCTTCAACCAAAGTTTTTCCAGTGAGTCCACCATATCTACCTATTAGCTTTATGCTATTCCAAGTATGTTTATCATGTTATATTGTGTTATCTACATTTCTGAATTTAAATGCTTATGTTATTGATTGTCATGGGAAAAATTGGTTAAAAGCTCTCACGAACTTGATGCACAATTTACTTTTATTGCATTTAATAAGCATGAACCATTGTGATTAAAATTATGAAGTTGTGGGCTTGACAATTGTTTTGGTTGGGAGTTAGCCCATATGTGCTGTCACATGGCAAGCTTTCAACATTGCACTTATTTATATTTAGTTGATGTCATGTACTTTTGTTTATGGATGCCTATCATGGGTGAAATGAATGTGGATACTTAGTAAGTTCAAAGAGTTTGTATAAATGGTTAGAGAAATGCCTGGGCCGCTAATCTAAGCCATGCATCATTCATGGTGGAAATTTACAGCATAACCATAATGTTCATTCAGTGATGCACCTCATAATAAAAAGCTATACCCATAGTAAATAAAAGAGTGCTGAGATTGTTCATTGTCTGTTTGTCTTGTTGTTTTGACATGGGCTTGTTCATGTCAAGGGAAGAGGTACCCCAGTGCAGTTCTTGATGATACTATTATTACTTGCAATGACCTTTATTTGAATTTACTTTGTGGACCAAAGTGAGTAACACATGGTGTAGGTACTTGTATTCAAGGGACATGAGACATTCAACCAATACATTGTCAAGCACACCACTCATATTTGCTTTCACTTTAAACATTAATCATTCAAGATGCTATGATAGGGGTAATGAGAGCTCCACACCAATGACTACCACATTGCAAGCATTAACTTAAGTAGAAGTGTTTGGAAGTTAGATGAAACTTATTCATGCTTTACCTCTACTTATTTATCTATCCAAAGTGTCCACCTTTTATATTCAGTTTTCATAAGAAGTACTCTATGACCACCATAGGATGTTTTTACTTTTCATTATGCATACATTTGGTCCATAGTACTTTCTTCTATATTACACTTTGTGAATTTATCATTGAACATCTTTACATTGAGTATTTGATATCACTTCATAATTTATCTTGCATATTGTTATTCCTTTGAAGAATGAATCATTTGACTCTATGTAGCAATAGTAATCACCTTTGATATCCATTGATAGTATTAAAATGCAAAGTCCATGTTAGTTTTATCACCTTCATACTCGGGACGAGCATGGGTTAAGCTTGGGGATGTTGATGCATGTAAAATGCATACATGAACTTTACATTTTATTACATGTTATTCCATGTTATTTGCATCATATAAGGGTTATATTCATGATTTATATTGAGTTTTGGGGATAATTAACAACTTCCCCATTTTTCTGGAATTAACCCTGCGCTGTCAGAAAACCCCTTTTTCTATATTTTGATGTTTCAGGGACCCAAACGACGTCCAAATGACCTGAAACTTTACGGGGATCACTTTTTTGGAAGGAACGAAACGTAGGCGCAAAGGAATCGAAGAAACGGAGACCAGAAGGCCGAAAGGGGTGGGCCCACGCGGCCAGATTCCCTGACCGCGTGGGACCCCCATCCTGGCCCTCGGGCCTCCGCTGCCGTCGATCTTTCTTCCCGAAGCTTCGTCTTGACCTAAAAACGACTATATATAGACCCCCCAGGGCTTTCGCGAAAGGAGCGCC
This sequence comes from Poa pratensis, assembly GCA_947311845.1. Taxonomy (NCBI): domain Eukaryota; kingdom Viridiplantae; phylum Streptophyta; class Magnoliopsida; order Poales; family Poaceae; genus Poa; species Poa pratensis. Next base: position 48,322,959 of record CAMZMU010000043.1, read on the forward strand.
GCCGAAACACAGAAACCACGAAACAGAGACCTGGAGCTGAAGATTGGAGGGGGAAAACTCCGGCGGGGCGCTGCCGGGTGGTCTCCTTCCCCTCCAACTTCTCCACCGTCTCCATGATGAAGGGGGAGTAGTCCACCCCTGGACTTGGGTTTGTGGTGGTAACTTATGTATCTCTCCTCTCTTTGAGCTTCACTAATTAGTACCGTATGAGCTGCTGAACATGATTACGGTCATCTATGTAATTCCTATGGTGGATATTGTGGTATGAGATGATTTGTTATGCATTTACCGTTGTGTTGGAGCTTTTATGATTTGTCATACTTTGGAGATATTCTATGATGCATGTGATGGTTTGATTTATGCATAATGCCTTGTTTATCCTTGTCATGAGGTGATTGACACCACCAAGTGTGGATAGATGAGAGAGATGTGGTCATGCACACGAATTATGAATCATTGCACTAGTGTTTAGAATATTGTCCATTATGAAGTATGATGTATGTAGGTACGGGATGGCCGATGTGACACGGCATATGTATTGAGTGACATGTGAAATACAGCCCAACATCCTTTATCTGGGGGTAAAAAGAAAGAGTATGATGTGGGAGTGACAGCAGCCATGCTAGCCTTGGGGGTGACATAGCACACAAATGAGTATTTCTTTCAACTATGTGTTTTAGGACATATAGCCGTCATTAAAAGCTACCATTAAAACATGACAATTGTGTGTACTTTATCTATAACATGATAATCACCGTAGATGAGAGAGAGAGGATTAAGTGAACCCATGAACCCATGTCCATTGTTCCTATAAGAGAAAACCTTTGTCTTGTCCTCTTGCATTGAAGAGGATTGGGACACTTTTACATTCTTGTTTTGTTGCATTAAACTTCCATCCATTAAATCAACCATCTTGTTCCTTAAACTTGTTTAGTGCATAATCAACTAAAACTTGTGACACTTTAGTTGTAGGGAATAGATAACTTTTCCTTCTTGCTCCTGCGGATCGATACCTTACTTCCACATTGAGAGGTGCTACAGTGATCCCCTGCTCTTGGGGGTTATCAAGTACTTTTCTGGCGCCGTTGCCGGGGAGCGTAGCGCTTAAGTTTTTATTCTTGTTTGCACTAGATATTTATTTTCAGTTTTGCATTTAGTTTAGTTTTATTTTCAGTTTTCATTAAAAAATAAAATACATAAAAACTATTGATACTATTACTATGGCATTTATGAATCGTGCTTCGCTGCATCTTGCTTTATATGAAAGTGCTTATGCTAATGCTCCTAAAGTGGTTGAAACTACTGTGTCTGAGATACCTAAAGTGGGATATAAAATTCCCGTTGGTCATGTTAAAAGAGTTATGAAAAATCCATTTACAGGGGATGGAACTAAGTCTGCACGTGAACACGTGGAGACAGTTGAAGAGATATGTGGTTTATTTAGGCTTCCTGGTATTTCTGATGATCAGGTAAAAAGGAAGCTATTATATTTGTCTTTATCTGGTAATGCTCGTATTTGGTTCAAGTCTTTGGATGAAGAAGTTACTATTGAATGGAGTAGTTTGAGGAAGGTTTTTCTTAAATATTTTACTCCTAAAGAAAGAATTCTTGCTGCCACGGAAAGTACTAATATTTTGCAGGAAGAAGATGAAAAAGCTAAGCTTGGGGATGCCCGTGCAACCCCAAGAGGATGATGAAAACATAAGCTTGGAAGAGGAAGTATGTGAAGAGGAGATTAAAATGGATGTGCTCCAACCTAAGCTTGGGGAAGAGTTGGATCTCCCAGCTTCACCATCAACAAATGATAGTAACACTCAAACTCAAAAATCTTTTGTTATTTATGAGAATCCATGTTATGATGAGGTGAAACTGAAAATGCTATGGTCCTATATGATAACCCATGCTATTATGATGAAACTAAAAATGCTCCTTTACTTTCTATTAATGCTACTAGTGAACTTATTGATGATAATGAGGAGTATTGCTTAAATATGCTATATGATAATGCTTTAGATGATGGTCCTATGCTTATTGATAAACCTCCATGTTTAGTTGTTACTAAATTATGTGAGGATAAAAATGATATACTTGCTGTTTGTGATGGTACTCTTACTCATGAGAGTCCTACTTTGTTCTTAAATTCTCCTAATTACACCATAGAGGAGAAATTTGCTTATGTTGAGAAATACTTATGTGGTTTGCAATTACCTTTAGTTCCAAATCTTTGTTGCAACCATGATATTAAACTTAATATTGATCTTATTAACTATTTTGAAAGAGGGAAGCATGCTAATGAATTCCATAATAAATTTAATAATCCTCTTTATGTGCCTAAATTATCTAAGTTGAATGATTCTTGTGGTTATATGGTTGAATTTATTTCTACTACTTGCAACTATTATGAAAGAGGAGGTGATAAGAACCCTCTTTATGCTAATAATTATATGCTGCAAGTAAATATTGTTAATATGCATTGGGAAACTTCTATTTATGGTGATTCATTCATATACAAAATGCCAATGCATAGAAAGAAAGTTAGACTTCGTTGTTATTACTTTTGTGTTTTGTTTTTCTCTCAACTAGGGTTCAACTTGACTATTATTTTGATTGGTTTGAGAACACCATGGGATCCTGGTATTATGCATGAACACTTTCCAAGGAAGAGGGACACATATAAGTTCCCTCATGAGCTTCAACCTTCATGAACATCAAGTAAGAAGCCTAGCTATATGGCTATAAAGAAAGCGCTTTACGGGAGGCAACCCGGTTGTTTTTTTTGATTTTCTTTGAGTCCTCTTGCTGTAACAAGAGAGTAGTTTGTTAGTTTTGTTTCTGGATTTTTAATAAAGAACCAAGTTTTACCTATTTTGGGTTTGAAAAGTTGCTATTCATTTTCGGAGAGTTTTCTGCCTGCACGAAGTCTGTGCACGGTTTGATTTTTCATTTTTTATCTGTAACTCCGATTGAGCTGTAATTTGAACTGTAGCTTCAACTTTTCATCCTCTGCACACGTGATTTTTTGCAGATTTTTCTGACGAGTTTAAGTAGGGTAGAAAAATGCGTTTTGCTGCTGCTGTTTTTCTGGACAGATTCTGTCTTGATATTGTTTGATGCATTCTTTGAGCTTTTTGCTTGAATCTTTTTGATTCAATTGAGTTTATGAGTAGGCATACAACATTATATACTCTCTGGACATTCATATGAATTTTTGCCTAAGGATTTTATGCAGCAAGGAACCTATTTGTTTATCACTACTAATATCACCCCACAGAAAAGAAATGGGAGAAACGGTGTTTTGAAGTTTTTTCACAGGGATTAGAGGAGCTGCACCAAGAGCTATCCAAGGATGGTGAAGACCATAAGCTTGGGGATGTCAAGACAACCCCACTAGACCAACACACTCTCGGTTTGCACACGTCTAACTTCTGTTTTTCGATCAAAGCACTTTATCGTATAAACTTGGAGCGTCTGTTTTTTTTGCTTTTGTTATTTCGGTTTGTTAATAAGACCACCACTATCATTTATATATGAGAGAGCTACTGGAAGTTTGGGTTGAATTATGTTGGATGCTATTAAATATATTGGGATAGGGATGTTTGAGTTGATTTTAAAAGATACATATAGTTGCATAATTCATGTGCTTTGAATGAATGTTAATTTGCAAGTGTGTTGTCAAGAGCTATCTTTTACCATGTTTAGATGTTGAATTTTAACTTTACTTGGTTTAACATGGATTGATTAGTTCTATGGACACTTATGCATGCATTTAGATGGTCAACTTTCTCCCTATTGCTAGCCCAAAAATTACAACAAGTAAAAAGCTTGTTTCCCAACACCTTCAACCAAAGTTTTTCCAGTGAGTCCACCATATCTACCTATTAGCTTTATGCTATTCCAAGTATGTTTATCATGTTATATTGTGTTATCTACATTTCTGAATTTAAATGCTTATGTTATTGATTGTCATGGGAAAAATTGGTTAAAAGCTCTCACGAACTTGATGCACAATTTACTTTTATTGCATTTAATAAGCATGAACCATTGTGATTAAAATTATGAAGTTGTGGGCTTGACAATTGTTTTGGTTGGGAGTTAGCCCATATGTGCTGTCACATGGCAAGCTTTCAACATTGCACTTATTTATATTTAGTTGATGTCATGTACTTTTGTTTATGGATGCCTATCATGGGTGAAATGAATGTGGATACTTAGTAAGTTCAAAGAGTTTGTATAAATGGTTAGAGAAATGCCTGGGCCGCTAATCTAAGCCATGCATCATTCATGGTGGAAATTTACAGCATAACCATAATGTTCATTCAGTGATGCACCTCATAATAAAAAGCTATACCCATAGTAAATAAAAGAGTGCTGAGATTGTTCATTGTCTGTTTGTCTTGTTGTTTTGACATGGGCTTGTTCATGTCAAGGGGCAAGAGGTACCCCAGTGCAGTTCTTGATGATACTATTATTACTTGCAATGACCTTTATTTGAATTTACTTTGTGGACCAAAGTGAGTAACACATGGTGTAGGTACTTGTATTCAAGGGACATGAGACATTCAACCAATACATTGTCAAGCACACCACTCATATTTGCTTTCACTTTAAACATTAATCATTCAAGATGCTATGATAGGGGTAATGAGAGCTCCACACCAATGACTACCACATTGCAAGCATTAACTTAAGTAGAAGTGTTTGGAAGTTAGATGAAACTTATTCATGCTTTACCTCTACTTATTTATCTATCCAAAGTGTCCACCTTTTATATTCAGTTTTCATAAGAAGTACTCTATGACCACCATAGGATGTTTTTACTTTTCATTATGCATACATTTGGTCCATAGTACTTTCTTCTATGTTACACTTTGTGAATTTATCATTGAACATCTTTACATTGAGTATTTGATATCACTTCATAATTTATCTTGCATATTGTTATTCCTTTGAAGAATGAATCATTTGACTCTATGTAGCAATAGTAATCACCTTTGATATCCATTGATAGTATTAAAATGCAAAGTCCATGTTAGTTTTATCACCTTCATACTCGGGACGAGCATGGGTTAAGCTTGGGGATGTTGATGCATGTAAAATGCATACATGAACTTTACATTTTATTACATGTTATTTGCATCATATAAGGGTTATATTCATGATTTATATTGAGTTTTGGGGATAATTAACAACCCCATTTTTCTGGAATTAACCCTGCGCTGTCAGAAAACCCCTTTTTCTATATTTTGATGTTTCAGGGACCCAAACGACGTCCAAATGACCTGAAACTTTACGGGGATCACTTTTTTGGAAGGAACGAAACGTAGGCGCAAAGGAATCGAAGAAACGGAGACCAGAAGGCAGAAAGGGGTGGGCCCACACGGCCAGATTCCCTGACCGCGTGGGGTCCCCCATCCTGGCCCTCGGGCCTCCGCTGCCGTCGATCTTTCTTCCCGAAGCTTCGTCTTGACCTAAAAACGACTATATATAGACCCCCCAGGGCTTTCGCGAAAGGGAGCGCCGCCGAAACACAGAAACCACGAAACAGAGACCTGGAGCTGCAGATTGGAGGGGGAAAACTCCGGCGGGGCGCTGCCGGGTGGTCTCCTTCTCCAACACTTCTCCACCGTCTCCATGATGAAGGGGGAGTAGTCCACCCCCTGGACTTGGGTTTGTGGTGGTAACTTATGTATCTCTCCTCTCTTTGAGCTTCACTAATTAGTACCGTATGAGCTGCTGAACATGATTACGGTCATCTATGTAATTCCTATGGTGGATATTGTGGTATGAGATGATTTGTTATGCATTTACCGTTGTGTTGGAGCTTTTATGATTTGTCATACTTTGGAGATATTCTATGATGCATGTGATGGTTTGATTTATGCATAATGCCTTGTTTATCCTTGTCATGAGGTGATTGACACCACCAAGTGTGGATAGATGAGAGAGATGTGGTCATGCACACGAATTATGAATCATTGCACTAGTGTTTAGAATATTGTCCATTATGAAGTATGATGTATGTAGGTACGGGATGGCCGATGTGACACGGCATATGTATTGAGTGACATGTGAAATACAGCCCAACATCCTTTATCTGGGGGTAAAAAGAAAGAGTATGATGTGGGAGTGACAGCAGCCATGCTAGCCTTGCGGGGGTGACATAGCACACAAATGAGTATTTCTTTCAACTATGTGTTTTAGGACATATAGCCGTCATTAAAAGCTACCATTAAAACATGACAATTGTGTGTACTTTATCTATAACATGATAATCACCATAGATGAGAGAGAGAGGATTAAGTGAACCCATGAACCCATGTCCATTGTTCCTATAAGAGAAAACCTTTGTCTTGTCCTCTTGCATTGAAGAGGATTGGGACACTTTTACATTCTTGTTTTGTTGCATTAAACTTCCATCCATTAAATCAACCATCTTGTTCCTTAAACTTGTTTAGTGCATAATCAACTAAAACTTGTGACACTTTAGTTGTAGGGAATAGATAACTTTTCCTTCTTGCTCCTGCGGATCGATACCTTACTTCCACATTGAGAGGTGCTACAGTGATCCCCTGCTCTTGGGGGTTATCAATTACTAAGGTGTTATGATTTAGTTCGCATCTTGGTGGAGCATAAGAGAGAGAACAACTTATACTTGAGATCTCTATGTTAGGACGTGATGCCCATATTATTAATAACTTGTCAAACCATGTCTTGCCATCTTACATGTTAATTTTAGTGTTCCATTGTCTACCACGTTATCAAGAGAGAGTGCATTTGTGAAACCATGAACCCCGGTCCATTTTTAATCATAAGAAACACATTTCCAACACTTTTATCACCACTTTTGTTTGCTGCCATTATTAAATCCGAAAATACAAAAACCCTTTTACATCTTGCATTCATCATAAAAAACCCAAAAATATCATTTATCATTACTACCATCATCCTTACATATTTATTTTACCATCATTGCATATTTACTACTGTTTGCATATTTATTTTATTATCATTCTCACACCTTGTGCTTGACAACCAATTGGTGAGGTTGAGGGCACAAAACAATTTATTTTGTTGCGGATTCTCAAGAGAAGGATAAGGAGATAACACCTGAAATACTGGTTCCCCGAGAGTTCGATATTAAACCCTCGAGTCACCCCTCGTGGGGAAAACTGTCTTCCACTACTACATACACTCTGCACCTGGAGTCTCAACCTAACCCATTTACTTTCACGCAGGTAACCACACGAAGGGCCGTCAAGACCGTTTTCTGGCGCCGTTGTGGGGTAACTACGTGAAGGGCCATCAGCCTGCGGTGGAGACCGCCACCGAGCCGCGAATTAGTTGTATGTGCCTCGCCCCCGACAGGCTCAAATCCACCTCCCCGGCCTCCCCTCGGCGACATCCCCGGTCGCCACTCGGCCTCACATCCACCTTTCTAGCCTCGCCCGGCCGCAACCTCTCTAGCCAATGCCGACCGAAATGGAGCTCGACGCTCGGCGGTCGTCAGATGCACCTCCTTCCCTCACCACAGTCGGATCTATTTTAGGGCACTAGTTTTAGGTCATCTCTTGGAGCTCAAATTTTTTCTGGTCCCTAAAATATCATCTGCCGGAGCAAAACAAATTTAGGTGACCTAAACCCAAATTGTGGTGGCCTATTTTGTATCATCTATTGGAAATGCTCTTATGCCGTCATAAATCCGGCATCTGATTGAGCGGCGCCAATATCACTTCCTTCCACCATATACACACACATGACGCTCTCCTTAAATAAAGGTGAGATAATTTGTCCTTAATTTGTTGATATAGAGCCCATTGTTCCTTCTTGTTCCAATACCGATACACTTTTTTCTAGCCCACTAGCCCACATGTATATCTCTCTTCGGTTCTGCAATGCGAGTCACTACACCACGGTACAAACTTGCCGACAGAAGCAACTGTCGACATAGGGTACCTTTGTCGACAGTTTTTCAGACAGCAAGACCTTTGCCGACAGAAGATAAAGAGTCGGGGCAAAAGCAGTCGGCCAAAGTTTTGCTGACAGATCAAGATTTGCTTGCCGACACCTTTCTGTCGGCATACCCTGAGCTATGCTGACACTTATTCTATCGGAGTACACCCTACATATGCCGACACTTGATCTGTCTAGGTACACCATAGCTATGCCGACACTTGATCTGTCTAGAGACACCATGGCTCTGCCGACAGATGTCTTGTAGGTATACCTTTTGCCAACACTTATTCTGTTGCTACACCTGCATACAACCAAACACATTTTATATATAACGCTCCAATATTACATCAATATCAAAATCCATAAATCATGAACAATTTATAAAATACTAGAGCAATACACGTTGCAGAACTACAAGTATACATATCCACATGCATCATTAATATATTGATCACAAGTACACAAACATCCGCTTCTTGACATAGCTACTGTTTTTCCTACTTACAGTATAAATAGCTAATTATTTTGGCCAATAGATTAGAAAAATACAACAAAAGATTTCTGTTTTCCATGAGCATAAGGTTGCTGGTCAATGACACTTCATACACACATTGGTCCAAAACATTTCAGAGTCATCAGATCCATGTGCATGAGGCGAAGAAGTACCTGAAAATTTATCACACAAAATTGTCATGCTCTAGTGCTTTCAAAGATGGCTAAATTACCTAAAACTATGGTAGGCATAACATGGACTCCTAACTAAATAGCATATCAAATGTGCAAACAAATTGTCACATGCAAAAAAAAATTCGTAGGTACCAGCTGAGCTGCCAATTAGGCCATGTGATTGGGATGAAAAAGGACAGACGACCTTGAGCAACCAGTGCAACTATGCTAATACCACTACACATATAGTTAACATTATTTTAATTAATGAGAGTGTATCTACTCATTACTGTTAGCATCGAGGCAAGCAGAGTTTAGCAAAATTTCACTACAAGTGTGCATGAAGCACGTCTTTGATTCAATATATTAAAAAATAATCTTACTGGCATCTGCTGTCAACAAGGTCAATTGATCCAATATATGAACATCCAAAAGGGAAAATGCATGCACTACTCGAGAAAGATCAAGCTACCTGCCCATTGAAAAAGGATAAAACAACCAACGCACTATAAGTGGGCTACCCTTGTAATTAGCAGGAAGTAGTACACCAATAAAGCATTGCTGATACAAATCAGTGGTTGTCTTTTGCACATATCCCTACAAAATGGAAAGGTTCAACTACATATTAAAAGATGCAGTTCTTTATTGTGGTTTATCTTACTCATCAAGATGAGATTCAATGGACAAGTATTGCAATTAAACACAAGGAACATGTATTATTTAAGCATCTTAGGCACATGGAGATAATCAACATGAAGTATAAGACTGCACAATTGCATTAAAACAAGCCCCTGCCGAGCAGACCACACCAGAAATTAGTAAATAAGTCTAGCGTGTGGATACTATCAAGGAGAGATATCCCATGGCGTCATTATATTTCAAGTAAATGGAGGCACATAATCTTTCCATCCACAATGAAAAGTAAGAAAGGCTGCAGGTGCTAACCTGGTATATGTACGATCAAACTATATGAAGTTGTGTCCCTGGTTACTATTTATTGGTGGAAGGTTACCTATGTGACAGGTTGTTTGTTGCAAGTGAGCTTTAACCAACATAAAGTAGTGGAACAAAATTAAGCTAACAAATGGATATTGAAAGGATAAGGATGTCAGAGAGTTGGACCTCCCCCCTTATCCCCTTCTACAGTGAGATAAGGCGATTTCTTGGGCGACCGCGGGTACACAGGCTCACCGCCGGCGATTCGCCGGATTCCCCGCCCTCCGGCGGCCGCTTCGGCGGCGGGAGGACAGGGAATCCACGGATCCCGCTATGTGAATAGCTTAGGTGTGCGTCGTGGTGTGGTAGCCGGTGGCGCTGTGGTGGAAGTGGTGGCGCCGGAGTGCTTTTGGTGGCAGTGGTCTTCCCCTCCGTCGGTGCGGCTCCGTGGGAGCTCCGCCGCGGATCTACCGTCCAGCCCTTGTTCGCGGCTCCCCGGAGTCATCGAGAGGGCTCCCCCTTCGCCGGAGTCCGAGAGAAGGCGGTTCCGGCGGTTGACGACTTGGAAGATGCGTTTCATGGCGGCCAAGGTGGTGTCGCCGTCCGTCGTGCAGGGTGGAGGTGCTGCGGCACCGAGGAGCGTCGACTCCCTGTCCGCGATGGGGGGCCTCCCAGTCCAAGCTATCGGAGGTGATGCGGCAGGCTTCGCCGGCGTAACGTCGTGCGCGATGAAGACGATGCCAGGGCTCAGGAAGGACTTACTTGTAATTTCTTTGGTTTCTGGGCTTTTCTGTAAGAATCTTGGCCGGATGTAATTGCAAATTCCCTCGCAAAAAAAAGAAAGGATAAGGATGTCGCCTAGGAGGGGGGTAAATAGGCGATTTAAAACTTTTCCGGTTTAGCCTTGATAAATGCGGAATAAAACTAGGTGTTTTAATTTAACAAGCACACAACCTAAATATACTAGGTTCACCTATGTGCACCAACAACTTATGCTAAGCAAGATAAGTAACAAGGTGATAGCAAGATAAAGACTTCAAGCACGAAGGTTATCACAATGTAAATTGCACAAGTAAAAAGCTCGGGTATAGAAATAACCGAGGCACGCGGAGACGATGATGTATTCCCGAGTTCCTCCTTTTGAGTGGAGTACGTCTCGTTGGAGGGGTGCGAGTTTCAAACTCAAGACGCCATAAATGGCCTCACCCTACTCTCCAATGAACCTCACACAAAAGTTCGGTTCACCTTCCACTATTGATTTCCTTTTGGGCGGAAATCGAGTCCCTTACAACAATCTTGAGGCACAACCCACAAAAGGATTGGGAGCTCCCAAGTGACCACAAAAGGTCTCAATCACCGTCTAGGGTCCAACGACCCAAGAGTAACAAGCTCACGAACTTTCACGTCCACGAATCCTCGTGGAGATAGCAAACCGATGCACAAAAGCAAAGGCAAGAGCACAAGTGCTCAAATCCTTCACTCTCAAAACCCCACAAAAACAACTAATGCTTATGGGGAAAGAAGAGAGGAAGAACAAAGAAGAACTCAACAAATGGAACTTCAAGAAACTAGATCGAAAGGGTTCCCCTCACTTAGAGGAGAGATGGATTGGTGGAAATGTAGATCTAGTTCTCCTCTCTCTTTTCCCTCAAAGATATGCAAGAATCATGGGAGGAATTGAGAGAGGAGCAAGCTTTCCAAGGTCAACAATGGTGGGGAGAGAGAGAAAAACGTGCTGGACAAAAGCTGGCTGGCTGGAGGTAGGTGGAGGGGTTTTTATACCCCTCCCAGAAATGTAGCCGTTCCAGACAGGGGAGTCGGATATTCCGACACAAGTCAGGATCGGATAATCCGAGTCAACTTGTATCGGATATTCCGACAACCTCCAGAGCGCCACAAAACTGGCTGCTTGAAGTCCTTAGTCGATTTCGAGAGAAACCTTGAGAGTCGGATATTCCAAGTCAACTCTGGACCGGATTATCCGACAACCAACAGAGAGCCACAACACAGGTTTCTTAAAGTCCTTAGCCGAAAACAAGCAACCTTGGGGGCCGGATATTCCGAGCCAACTGGACCGGATTATCCGACAACCACCAGAACGAAAACTGCAAACCCAATAACTTTCACGTACGAAATCAAAATGAGGTGAAACCAATTTTGTTGGAAAGATAGCAACAAGAGCTTTCTTCAAGGATAAACCGATAATATTAAGAACCATAAATAGAGTTAAGTCGACACACATGGAGGTGTGGAACTTTCCTTAAGGATAAACCGATAATATTTCCAACCCGAAAACGCAACATGTTTTCCATACGAAATCCGTTTTCGGAGAACTTGGGCTTGTCATGAAGATCACAACAAGCACCAAAACCCAAGAAGGAGAAAAGCCAAGTAAGAACCAAGAAATATGATATGCCAAGTATGCAAAGGTTTGAGCTCTCCACAAGGATGCGATCAAGTTACTCACTTGAGAGCCCCTCTTGATAGTACGGCGTCTAACCTATAACCCGGTCTCCCACTAACACGATGAGACCAGTAAAATAGAAACCCTATCAAGATCATACATTTGCCTTGCGCATTCCACTTGAGCTAGATGATGACGATCTTGATCTCTTCAAGTGGACCACCTTTCTTGATTGCGCTTTTCTTGGTGAAGACTCACATATCGCTCCCCCATACACCAAGATGGGAGTGTCTCTCTTAGGAACATCTTCACTTGGCCATTATCTCTAAATGGGTTGCAAGTTTCAAGCATGAAATCTTTTAGATGCCCATCTTGAACTTGCACACCTCAATCTTGATGACGATCACCACTTGACGTCATCCTCCATGAGCTATAAGAAATCTTTCTTTTGATGCAAGCCCATGGAGAGATACCTAACCCCAACAAAGGAATGCCACACACACATAATGGGTTAGTTCACAAAGCTATATGGACAAATTCTTACCATACCATTGGATCACATGATCCCACATGGTATATCATTTAGCTTTGTGTGTTGATCAAGTTGAATCTATTCTTTGCACTTAGTCTTGATCAACCTTGTATCTTTTCATCTTCTTGATCATATCAAATATGTCAATTATAATCAATGATCTTGATGGCATACAACCTTGAATCCAACACATGGAGTTCAAGCGATGCCAATGGACAAACCTACAAGAATAACTCAACATAAACATTAGTTCATAAGAATTGTCATTAATTACCAAAACCATACATGGGGACACCATGCACTTTCAGATATAAGTAAGATGGGCTAAATACCTGGACAAAGACAATGTTGTTGCAGGATAAGGTCTTTCGAGACTTGCCACGAAATCTCCAATCGCGTGCCCAAGTCTCCAATTTTGCTCCGAATTTTTTTCCAATCGCGTGCCCATGTCTCCCGCGATACTGAGCGTTGCTTACTGTCCGCCACGTGGAGACCTACGCCGACACTTCCTCTATCTGCCTAAACTTCTGCCGACAGTTAAGCAGTCGTTATATCCATACCGATAGGTAATCTGTAGCTAGGTCTACACCGACAGATGGCACGTCGCCATATCTCCATCCATGCCAACAAACAATGTGTCGGAGTAGCTCTAAACATACGCCGACAGATGTTTTGTGGGTATAGGTATACCTTCCCTACAGAAGTGTGTTGGCAAGTTTCTACCATGGTGTAGTGAGTGTCTGCATATCTGGCTGCAAATACTGGGATTAGTCATTAGTGGGGTAGTATAAATTTGATGTTCCCCACCTAATTTGTACTATCCCACTTTACACATCCTACCTGCAGTTTGATACGATTACAGTGTCTTGACTTGCTTTTTTTCTGTCGGTTTTTCTGCTTGCTTTGCTCTCGGCTTCGTGTGCTGCCGTGAAGTGAAACCATCTCCGACTCCCTTTTTTTTAGAAAACACTCCTGCAGTTGGGCCGACGTGGAGGACCATGAAATCATTTCGATGCTGGAGTTTTTGCTCGATCATCATTCGGCCGTTCCGCGGGCGCCTCACATCTCGGCCGGCGCGCGCTACCGACGAAGAGGGACGTTAGGATGACTCGAACGGGGCGACCCAAACGGACGCGCGTTTGGACCGCATTTTTTCCGTTTGGGTCGGCAAACGGACGCGCGTCCGGCCCCTGTCCGCCCCTTTCCTGGCAGTGCACCCAACGGGCCGACGCATCGAGTCCGTCCGGCCAGGGTTTTTGATCATATTCGGCCATGGTGATCACATTGCAACAAACCAAGAGCAAGCATATGAATCTAAAATAAAACATAATCCTGGCCTCATAGGGCCATGTCTGCATACATACCCAAAATATTACAAATTCCGGCCATCGGCCATGTTTTTCCGGCCATATCGGCCATAGTTCAACACCGGCATGCAACATAAATAAAACGACCGAGATTTGATCAATCTCGGTCCATGTAGTACCTTTGCTTCTTGAGGTAGTAGGCCTTCTTCGTAGGGGTGAAGGCCGAGAGATCCATGTCCATGATCCTGCTTCGGTGGAACTTCATCATCTCCGGCATCGTAATCGTCCTCGGCGTAGTCGTTGTTGTCCCTGATCATGTCCTGGAGGACGTCCTCCTGGACGTCGTCCCCTTCATCATGGACCTCCTCCTCCTCCTCGTAGTACCTGGGGTCACCCGGCGACGGCCTGGGCATTTCGCCGAACAGGTTACGCGCCGGGGCGACCACTGCCGGGACAGCTGCACGCGCGGCCGCAGTCTGCGCCGCCGGTGAGTGTCCGGCCAAAGATGTAGCAGGCGTTTTTAGATCAAGCGTAGGTACCTCGACTGGGCTGGGCGCGGATTCGCCTGAGGTAGGGGAAACCCGTGGCGGCATGGTTCCCGGAAGGTACCCGTACGGTGGCGACGGTGCCGTCGCGGAAGATCTCGACCTTGGCGGTCGGGCCGCCGAGGCGTTGGAGCTGGCCGCCGCAGTCGCGACACCGACCGCGGCCGCCGTCGGGGTAATTCCAATCAGGAGGTGGGCAGCAGTCGCGGTCCTGGACACGAGGTCAGATTCATCCTCCTGCACGGCGGCGGCCTTCTTGGCGGCGTCGAGCTTCTCCTGCTTCAACCTCCTCCTCCGGGCGCCCCGCTTCTGGGTCTCTGCGGCCCTCTGCTCTTCGGTGAGTTCCTTCTTTGGTTTCTTTGCAGCTTTGGGCGCACGCCCTGCGGCGGGGCCGGCAGCGGAGGCGGTGCCGGCGGCGGCAGGTCCAGCGTCGGAGGCGGCGGCGGCGGCTGCACCGGCCATGGCTAGGGTTAGAGTGTGGACTGGGGTTTTGGGAGAGGGAGAGGCCGAAGTGCGGACCAGAGGAGGACACAATTGCGCTCCGCCGCGCGTCCGCGCCCGACGCATCCGTGGCCCAAATTTGGGCCAGAAATGCTTCGCGGCGGACAGAAAAACAGATCGCAGTCCGTTTGCGTCGCCCCGTTGGGCCGTGTTTTTGGCTCGCGCGGACAGGGACGGACGCGCGCGGACTCGATGCGTCGGCCCGTTGGAGTCATCCTTACGTCAGCTGCAACGGCGGCGTCCACCCGATCGTCTGTTCCACCATTTGCCGTGCCGGCACGCACGACGTCGCCATCGTGATCGCGCGACGTACGTACGTCGCCGGCCACCGCTACTTGCGTGATCCGGACACGAGATGGGGAAGCACCTGACATGAGCATTGCTTGCTTGCTTACTCGGCCCTGAAGCTTTTTTACTGAGATCGACGATGTCGCTTCATCAGGCAAGGCAGGCTTTTCACTTCACCGTCTTGGCCACGCATAGCTCCTCCATATTTAATACTAACCCCGAGTGGAAAGCCACGAAACATGGCGAGCTGTCAGCGCGATCGGGCCGGAGGACGAGCAGTCCGGCGTCCCCATCTTGCCCCTCTCCTTCACTGTACGCATCCCAGAGCATCTCCAACAGACGCCCAAAAATTGGCGCACGCCCTAAATAACTGCTTTTTTGCGCGCGCGGGACCAAAAACGTCACTCCAGCAGACGCTGTATAAGCCAGCGCGCCGTAAAAATCGTCCAGCGCGCTGGACGACGCTGGACTTTTTACATCATATTTGGAGCCTCCAGCCGCGCGCGCTGGGCAAACGAGAGCTCACGCGCGAATAACAACTGAGCTGAAACTTCTGGAATTGAGTCCCGTGCCACGGTAAATTGAGACCTCCGGCCGCCGTCAGAATTGGGCCATCCCCCTCTTCCGCCGCCAGCCGCCGCCCTCCTCCGCCGCCTGTGCCGTCCTCCCCTACGGCGACCATGGCCCGCCGCCTGCCGCTGCCCGTGCCGCCCTCCCCTGCGGCGACCACGGCCCCCCGCCTGCCGCTGCCCACCGCCCTCCTCCACGGCGACCACGGGCCGCCGCCCTTCCTCCGCCGCCCGCCGCCGCCTGCCCTCGCCCGCCGCTGCCTCCCCTGCCCCCGCCGCCCGCCGACCTCCCTCGCCTCCGCCCCGAGCTCGCCTCCGCCTCGATATCGCCCCTCCTCCTTGCCACGGCCGCCGGAATTGCGCCGGAGCAGCCATGGCGTGGTGGTGGATGAAAAGGACCCAATTGTTTTTTTAAAACAATTGTAGGGATCTGATTGCGAGTTATCTGGGCTTATTTGTAAAAGTTAAGGGACCTGTTTGTCGTACTGTTATTGGATGCGCGCTGTATTTTAGTGCGTCTGCTGGAGCGCGACAGCCGCGCTAAATTATAGCGTGTCTGCTGGAGCAAAACAGTCACCCAACGCGCTAAAGGCTATTTTGGCGCTGCAAAATTTTTTTGGGGCGTTGGAATGTTGGGCGCCTGTTGGAGATGCAGAGCAAGGATTCATCCGCGCGCGGCTTACGAGGCCCACGGGGGCAGCAGAGCGCACATGGCGCCATCAATCTAGCTCCGCTCGATCAGTCGCGCCTCACGCCGGTCCTGGGCCTTCTTTCTTTACCCACGACTGCGTAGATAGACTGGCGGTGGTAGTCGATCACAGGCACGCCGCTGCATGCTGCTCCTGTCACGGCAGCGAGGTGAGCAGAGCACGCAGCAGCGCGGGTGGATTCTTTAGGGCGTGTTTGGTTGGTCGCACCAATTTTCGGCCTTTTGCATCCCTGGCCCAAGTCAGCTTGGCCCGAGAGAAACGCGGCCTGAGCCATGTTGTGTAGCCCGTTTGGTTGCCAACAATGTTCTGGCCAGTCCCGTTCGGCTGGATGCAAAATTTTGGCCTCCCCGCGTTTGGTTGCCCACTAGAGGCCCATACAGGTTGACTACAGTACAGTAAAAAAAACATTCTGCGAATACGTATATACGCGGAATGCAAGATCTACTCGTATACGATCCCTAAAACAGAAAACTTTCAACGCGAAAGTTGTGCGCAATGTTGAGATCTAGCTACATGTCAGGGTTTCTCAAACAATCGACCGAGTGAGAAGAAATTGACAAAATTCGTCCAAAAACGTTCAAATGGGAACTTCGAAAATCAGAAGCTACGGCCGGCGAAACTCAAAACCGAGCACGGGAATGGAACCCCCACATCGACGCGCACATAGTTGATGTTCAACATTTTTCAAATCGACTTACAGATGTGTAGATCCGAGGCATGCTTAGTGGAGTAGTTTAGGAGGAGGAGAGAGAAGATTAGAGGATGAACGCTCGTACCAGTTGGGCCAGTTACTGTGCTGGCTCGGCGATGGCTCTGGAGAAACGGCCGATTCGAGCGTTCCTCTCGGGCTTGGCTGAGCGTGCTTTAAAGTTCGTGCGCATGCAGGCTCGCGGAACGGGGCAGCTAACCAAACAGGCTGAAAATCGATTGTAACAGTTCGTTCCTGGGCTTGGCGACCTACCAAACACGCCCTTACTTGTTCACGGCGCCTCGCTTGCGCAGGCTCGCTCGGCAGGTTGGTTAACCCACCAGGCGGGAAAGCAGGGCAAAGGCAGGGGCGGTGACCATGCACCAAAAACGAGCCAACAAAGGAGACGGAAAAGATAAAAAACAAAGCAAAGGGGAATGAAAAAGGAAAAGTGAAATTATATAATTTTCTTAGAGGATGCATTAGGAAGAAAAGAACAAGTTTTATGTTGTCACAGTTTTATGAAAAAATCGTGGTGGCACGTAACAATATTCTCAAAATAGGTTTTCGCCCAACTTTGTAAATAAAGTAATAATACTTGGCAATGTTTGTGTCCTTGTTTAAGTGTATGTGAAATTTGCATGCACAATGGAGTAGTTTTGTGCCAGATGTTGTTTACCACTGATTTTGTTTGTTTTCCCGAGGATATAAAAATGCCCTTTTTACCAAAGAAGTATTCCATGCTACCCTGAATTTCATAAGTTAGTCGGTCTAGCCAAAGAAATAGGAACTAGCATCACCATGCAACCGCCTGACCTAGATGTATCGAGAAAGAAGACGTTGTCGTAAGCTAGCCCTCCACATTGCTCGCTGTAGATGCCACAACTATATTTCACACAAAGCGTTGTGTTTTCCTTAAGGACGAGAACAAAACCAGTTACCAAGCCATGCCGAGCGACTCGATGGGAAATCCGATATGTGGGAGAAGACGTGGGCGACATGTCATTATAAGCCAGGGTAAGAGAAGCCAATAAACATATGTACCCCATTCAAGGAAAAACTCATAACTAGTGTCAGTGACACCACTTACCGTCGAGAACATATGTCTTCTCAATACGCAGAAGCCCACACCAACCGACATTCTTCGATATCGACCTAGGGATGAGAAGGAGGTCTTAGAGACGATGGTGGAGAGGCACCAGAATGGGGAATAGCTCTTGATTACTATGGGAGGCAACACACACTCTTTTAAGGGATCCGCTAGAAATGGTAATGTTCATGCAACGAGGAACCTACCCTTTTGCCGGAACGACACAAAATATTTACATTTTCCTTTAACGTGGAGAAAACCAAACACCAAAAAGGGTTACAAATACGTCAAAAAACCGTCTGTCACATAACATAACAACCCGCACAAACACCAGGCTACCAATGAGAAATGAACATAAAACATCGGAAAACGAACCTTGTCGGCCCGGAAGATATGAAACCAAGTTGGACCACACATTTACAACAAATTCGTATGAGTCCTCGGTCGAAAACACATGACTGTGCATCCAGATGCCAAATGTCAACATGCTGATTAGCCAAAGAAACAGTGATTTAACACAAAGGAAAAGAAGAAGAAAAAAAAGGCAGCACAGTAATTAAAATTTGAATCACACATGGACACGGAGCCATGGGAGAAGGAAAAAAAATTCTAAAGGAGAAGAGGGGAAAATAAAAGGAAAGTCGAGACCGAGAAGAAAAAGGAGAGGGGAAGGTGGTGGTGGGAGGGCGCGCGCGGGTGAGGTGAGGGTGGGCGTCGCGTCGTGGGCGGTGGCAGCAAACCTTCCAATTTACTCCTCCCCACCTTCCCTCCTTCCCAAATCTCAATTCAATTCCGATTCCCGTTCCTCTTCCTACCCTCTCTCCTGCAACAACACCAACGAAGCTCACGAACGCACGGTACGTTTGATTCCGATCCCGCGAGAGGAAGCAATCACGTGCGGCGGCCCGGCATGCGGCGGGGCGGCGCTGCGATGGCGGCTGAGGCGGAGGGGGACGCCGAGGCGCGGTTCCGCGGGGTGCGGAAGCGGCCGTGGGGACGCTACGCGGCGGAGATCCGCGACCCGGCGAAGAAGGCGCGGGTATGGCTCGGCACCTTCGACTCCGCCGAGGACGCCGCCCGCGCCTACGACGCCGCCGCGCGCATGCTGCGCGGGCCCAAGGCCAGGACCAACTTCCCCCTCTCCCTTCCCCACCACCAGCAACTGCCAGCAACCTACCCGTCGTCCTTCCCCGCCACCGCTGCTTCCCCGCCGCCGGTGGCCGTAGCGGCGGCGCCCATGCCAGCCTGCAGCAGCCTCAGCTCCACCGTAGAGTCCTTCGGCGGCCCGAGGGCGCGGCCGGTGCTCCCGCCGCGGCCTCCGCCGCCGCCTATCCTCGACGACGGCGACTGCCACAGCGACTGCGGCTCCTCGGCCTCGGTGGTGGACGACGACTGCACGGACGCCGCGGCCTCGCAGTCCTGCTATCTCCTCCTCCCGTTCGACCTCAACCTGCCTCCGGAGTGCGGCGGCGTGGCATCTAACGACAACGACGACGAGCTGAGGCTGACGGCGCTGCGGCTCTGAAGTCAAACACCCGGTGGTGGTGGTCAGAGAAAGAGGAAAAGGAGAAAAATATTTGGTTCTTCCGTTCTCTCCGTAGCCAGCACGATCCACCTCTTTGTATGCTCTTGTTGTTTACGTGATCTGATGATCGTTAATACGGCCTGATCTGCGAATCGGCCTGCTCGTTGCCGATGATTATTGCCGGCTACCAAGGCAGCTCGCCGTGCTTGTGCTGTAATATAGCAACATTTTACTTGCTTCCTTTTGTGAGGAAGCAGACAGCTAAAGTAACTTATTCTCTTCTTTAGCTACATGTGGTACTATTACCCATTTAGAGGGATTGAGAACATTTCAAAACAAATTCTGTTCCTCAGAATGTTTACAGGGTGCTTAAGTGCTAGATAGATAAATGTTGTTGTGTTAGAGGAATGATCGTGATATGAATTTTAACCTTTGTACTACCTTCAACCTGGATCCTTTCATTGTTGTCCTAATGCTTATGTTTTTAACATGTGATTTATTCTGATATGTAGTTCTGGTTCCCAAAACAAGTCCCACATTTATGTAGATGTCTGATAGAATAAGAGAAGTTTAATTTGGCTGTTCAAGATGGTACCATGTTTGTCATATTATGATTCACTTGCAGCTACGATGAACACATTCGGCAGAATTCAGCACAAAACCATAAGCATGTATAATTTGGCATCTGATTACTCATGAGCTTATCATCAGACAACATGATAAATCATGACAAAGCAAGACACTAACATGATTAATGCTTAGGATTAGCAATATTATGCTAATAGAGTAACATGAAAGTAAAGGGAATTTGAATATAACCCTCTTGATAGATTTTCCATTTTTCTGTTGATATATGCTAACAAAACATACTAAATATTATTTTGTTGCTGGTTATCAGCCTTACCCACTAAACCTCAAATTTCTTGCCATTGCATATGGATGATACAGACATCATATGGATGGCGCAGCAATGGTAATCCTATTATTAATGTCTTGATATATGAGGAAAGAGAAGGAATTTTTTTACCGTAACAATTACATGCTTTATTCTACAATAATTTATTTGTATGAGTGAGGTGGTGAGAAAGGTTCTCTCAGAAAGTAGTTTGACTACCATATTAAATGTGTAGCACTACTTGTGAGAGTATCTTTAGGATAAGTTGATTTTGTTATGATAGTTACGATATTTGAACATGTTCTGAGATATTCTAGTTTCTTGGTTTTTACGTCCATGAAGACAAATTAGATGACCTTTCAGTTGCTAAAGTTATGATACCCGGTGCATATGATTTTCTCGATATATAAACTAACATATTTATCCACTTTCAGTATAGATGCTGGATACATACAGCAGTGCACTGCATCCTTTCTCTTAGTAACTGTTTCAAAGTTTTAATTAAGGTGAGATTTTGCTATTTGGGTGTCCTCTACAAAACATCGCTCTTGCAATTTTTATGGTACCTTATCTGGATATGTAAGCGGAAGTTTCTTATTCACGAGTAACTGTTAATGTTTTAATTAAGGTTATACTTTCGCTATTCAGGTGTCCTCTAAAAAAGATCACTGGGCAATTTTTATGGTATCTTATCTGGAGCAGAAGTTCTTTTGTTCACGAGTAATTTTCATACTATTCTCCTAAGCAGCAATGGACCTTGGTATGCCACATTCAAGCAATGTTTCATGGATTGAAATTCCTTAATATGCTAGTATTTACGTGATAGATTTTATGTTATCAGTGTAGCA
Organism: Poa pratensis; assembly: GCA_947311845.1. NCBI lineage: Eukaryota > Viridiplantae > Streptophyta > Magnoliopsida > Poales > Poaceae > Poa > Poa pratensis. Next base: position 48,344,416 of record CAMZMU010000043.1, read on the forward strand.
CTGCTATATTATTACATGTTACTGCAATTCTTTGTCAGAAAATTGGACTTTTCATATGCTGTATCTCTTCTTTGAAGTTCTATATTTGGGAGCCAGCAGTAGAAAAGTAATTCAGAATCATGTGAGACATATTCCCCTATGTATATTATACAGTTGCTATATAAAAAGCTTTATATTGTTTGGGGTTCCAGTGGTAAAACATATACATTCACTTTTGTTAGTCGTTTTTTCATGTTTGGTACATGCAGCAACGAATACTGTACCTAGTCAACTTGGAAATCAAGTATTGGAGAAAGGTTGAATTTTGAAGCAGCCGCTTTCTGAATTTACTTGAACGGTGCCAACAACAAAGCAGTAGAAATCCGTTGCAGTTTGGATTAGTTTGTGCCTGGACAGCAGGATGTGGAACCAACTAAGGTACATGTGGGATGTGGCCAATTTGTTAGTGCTTCTTTTCTAGCTGTCAACAGTTACACTAAGGCTATCTATTCTTAACTGTGAATGCAGTACTATAACATATTGATGCTGTTGAACAAAGTTTTATTTTCTCAAAATGGAACATCATCAGGAATATTGTAACTAGAGATATTGTTAGATCGACTTGCCTCTTTTGCTTGCAATCCACAATTAGCCTGACTGCCTGGTAAGATTTTAGGGCATCAGGGATCCTCCTAGTATTACTGACATTCTAGCAGACACTGCTAGTTACAATTGTAGCAAGAACTATTCTTTACAACCAGATTCAAGTTTGCTGAACGCCTGAACCCAATCAATGAGTACTGGCAAATACCTTCGGACAATCAATTTCCTAACTTGGAGCACTATTCCTTGAACCACCTCTCTCTGAGAGGAGTATCGGACATGAGGACTAAATTGAACTTGTTTTATAGAGCCTCACACTATTCTAGAAAAAACACTAAATGAGAATTATTCGAGCAAACTATACTTTGTCATTCTCATTTTCTCATGCCAGTTTATATTTGATTGTAGATATCAGAAAAAAAGTGTAAGGTAGAACATGTAGAATGTGATATTACTATTGATGGTCTGAAGAAGATTTTGTTCTCTTGAGAACGTGTGTCTTCAGAGAACTCTAAAAATCTGGTGATCTCTGTATCTGGCTCATTTCAATCTTGTCATTCAGAAGTTTGTATATTATGTACTCCCTCCGTTCCATATGCATATGGATGTATCTAGACATGTTACATGTATAATACATCCACATGTGCATAAAAGGAAGTCATCTAATTTGGAACGGAGGGAGTAATTGTTATTTAGATCATACTTGATATTTCAGACATTTTGTTGTTGTCCTGAACTGTATTATGTCTCTTCATCCCATGGTCCTCTGGTTTTCTCTCTTACAATTAATCTATCCAGATGGTTTTACTTTGGTGGTTATATACATATGTGAATATAGTAATATGCAGATAGTTATGGCTTACGGTTTGATTTCTGCATCCCTTGATTGTATTGTTTTGCCAAATGTACCTGATTAGCTTCTTTTGCGTTTACTGTTTTCCATATTGGATTTTAGAGGCTGTTTGGTTCCCAGCCACACTTCACCATGCTAACCTTAGGCAGACGAGCATTTGTTTGGTTCTTGCCACACTCTGAGTTGCCACACTTCATTATTGATATGCCTCATCAGTCATAGAGTGAGTTTTTTTTGCCAAGGTTTACTAGGCTTTGTGGTGCCAAGTTTCTTGGCCGCACTTGTCTAAGGTGAAATGTGGCTGGGAACTAAACATCCTTGTTTCTCGCCCGTTATTGCGGCACGATGTGTCGGCATTTAAAAAAAACGTTGTTAAAGGGGGAAGTTCCCTCCCTTAACTATACGTTGGTAGAAAGAAATGAGGCACCCTGCGGAGGCTGCTCCTCAAACGCGGGTGGGCGAGCTCACGGTCGTCGGGTCGTGTGCTTCTAACCAACCAGCCACTGCTCGGTTCTCGATGTCTCGGCATTTAGTCATGCGAGTATTTTCAAGTTCAATAATTTGCTTTATTCACGTAGTCCATTTATCTCACTCCGGCTGATTGCATTGCTATATTCGTTTACTGTGATTTTTCTCAGGGGCTGTGGATTATTCATTAAATTGTTTTTGGCAGCATGCAAATTTATTCGGTGCATGTGTTTACATAATTACATGCCCAATCTTACTTCTCTTGGGTGTACGTTCTTCTCTCTCCGATCTATATCTCTCGGGACATGCAATGATTGTTGGTTTCACATGCATCTTATATCTGTATAATTTGATGTGCTATTAGTGATGGAACTTGTTCCGCCAGACCGGACCACTGACTGGCCACTTGTTTTTCTGATAATACAGCCTAAGCAGGTTGTGGGGCATAATTTAGCTCTGTATAGGCTAGTATTTTCTTGTATCTGGTTATGTGAACTATTGGAGTGGCAATGGTCACAGCGATGACCATTTTCTGTTGACTCTTTTACATTGCAAAAAGGACATGTTCAAAGTTCGAACCAGCCCTCGAAACACCCATAGTTTTAAGTTTATACTTTTTCTTGTTCTCATGTCCAGTATTTCGTGTTTATCTTTTAATATGGAACCCTTTTTAATAACCGGAGAAAAGTGGCATGACCTATCATTTGTTTTTGAACGATACCCTACCCCACCATGTTATTTCAAAATACATTGCATTAGATATTTCCTTTTTGTAATCTGAAGTTCTGTAACTAGTTAGCTGGCCACCAAAGGTGCCGCGAATTTTGCGCGCACAACGGCACCCTTTCCATGATAATATGGACACTTTGCAGAGTTTAGCTGAGCAGTAATGCCTTATTAGCATGCATTGACATCTTATCACAGCATCTGCTCCGACGTTGCTAGTATTAAACTATTAATCTAAAATGATGATATGGTGATTAGATTTTTCCATGCTAACTAAACTATCACAGCATCTGCTCCTTTGTTTCAGTTGCTCCAGATCCTGCGCGCTCGTTGTCTGCTGATGAGCACGCAAGGCAAGCGTCTCCCATGTGCCTGATTCCGCGCCTGTGGCCGCGCACAATTCCGTGCGCTATTCGTCTGAGAGCGATGGACGATTGTGTTTATGGATTGCAGAGCTGGTGCCATAAAGCTTGGTCATGGTGCCATTTCCAGTTCCAGTTCACGTTGATGTCCCCAGGTGAGTGACCCGGCGTTGCGTCCGCTTGTTTCTTCTCTCCATCGTTCGTTTCGCTTTCCGATTGCGTTACCATTAATGGGTCAGCTGTCTCTGAATTGTGAGCCAGCTAATTAGGGGGCCTCTGTACGCTGTACCGGTTGCAGTTTTGCTGTGGTGGGAAAGGGTACGTCTTCTTTCTTTGTTTTTTATTATGTATGTACTACCTCCGATTCATAACAAGTGTTGCAGTTTTGAACTAACCCTAATTCAAAACCGTGACACTTATTTTGTATCGCAGAGAGTACTATATTTGTTAGGCGATACGGTGCAAGTATAAAGGATTAGGCATATATAGATTGCTTAGTGCATGATGTAAACAAAAGAAATACTATTGTTAAAGCTGGGTATGTCTCCAGGAAGTTCTGATCTAACCACTGTCCTCATTCAGCCTTTCCCAACCGTAGACAAGGTACGTTCGGTTCGAACGATCAGTTCCATCTACTCATACCAATAAAAAGATAGAGAACCCATAACAAATTCGGTTGAAAACAGAAAGCTGGTAACACATTGTTGGTTTGCTAACCTGACTGAAAAATCCGAGTAACAAACAACTCAACAAAGATACAGTCGGACACTACAATAACCAAGTAAATGGCATATCGTAGCTAGATAATCGCGTCTTCCTGCCAAGGGCTTTGACCAGGTCAACCTTGCCGATGATGCAAACGGCAACTTGTCGAGAACAATTTAAGAAACGGCGACGCCTGCTGCAACAACGAACAACCACCGTCGTCCTCCTCTGTCATGTTGTGTTATGTACAGTAGGTAGGTGGGAGTGTTTTAAGCTTTGTGCTGTTCCCTTGGCTCTATTCTCCTTTCGAGTGTCCCTCCACAAAAACACAGCGCATTCCAACTGTTCCGTTCCGGCCCGTGGCCTCACAGCTGTGTCCTTTCCCGTGTTCTCTTCTCTTCTGTTGTGTTGGGCGCTGCCCCTTTAATTAGGACGCTGTCAGTTCCAGGCTTCTGAAACCCCAATCATAAGAACCATCCTGCCCTGCGTATCCCTGGTTCCTGCCTGCCTTCCGGCTGCTGCTGCTGCTGCTGCCTCTCTCTCTTTCTCCGGCGCATTTCCTCTTGTGATCGATCAAGAGGAAAGTGAGAGAGAAGGAAGGATTGAGAAGCGGGAAGGGGAAGGAGGAAGAAGGATCAGCCAAGGATTTCTCGCTCTGATCAAGGCTTCATCGAATCATCGGGTATCATCGTCTTCTAATGGCCGTGAGTATCTTTCTCACTACTTCCCTTTGTGGTTACCGGTGCCTTACGGTTTTACCAAGTGCTGCATGCATGCATATGCTTTGACACTGCCATGGCCTGCTTGATTATGAATTTAATTTTTTTCTCATGATTGCTGCATTTGCATGATCCTTTCTCTCTTTCGTTTATTATTTTTATGAAGTGTTCTTTAGTACGTACTCCCTCCGTTCTAAATTAATTGACTTCCATTTGTCCACACATGGATGTATCTAGACATGTTACACGTATAGATACATCCACATGTGAACAAATAGAAGTCAATTAATTTAGAACGGAGCGAGTAGTGTTTAGCGTAGCATGGGATTGACCGTGGTTAGGTATGAAGTGATCTGAATGATGGGTGCCTGCTTCCTTCCCCATGTGCGGGCAGCACGCGTTGGATGGTGTGGTGATGGTTAGGCAGCAAGCAGACAGGAGTTAGGCTCACGGATCTGGGTATTTTTTATCGAAAATGGCCGTTTTTCGGAACTAATGACACGAATGGCTTGTTTCCAGAACTATTTTCAAAAATGGCCGCTGGGCTCGGCGCCAATGCAGATGGCGCCGACCCTGTGCAGCTCGGCGCCACGCAGTTCCATCGCCGACCCAGCTGCGAACTTCGGCGCTCGGCCTGGGTGGCGCCGACCTGCACAACGTCGGCGCCATCTCAGTTGGCGCCGACCCCGAGGGGCCAGATTTGACAATAGTTTCCAGTCACGGCCAGATGCGTGAATAGTCGCTGAAAACGGCCAGATTTGGCAAAAAATACCGGATCTGGACATGATCCTGAGGAGCGCGGCGCCGACTCGGGCACATGGCATGAACATGATCCGTGATCAGATCGATCAAGATCGGTCTCAGTCTTGTTTACATAGAACTATAGAAGAAAGGATAACGTCCTGTCATGAGGAGGAAGAATTATTCTTGAGAAAAGCAAAAGGGGGAATGGGCTTTGCTTCGTATGGACGGACGATTGTTTAGACGTCAAGCCCACTTCATGCCTGCTCTGCTGGAGTACAATGCATCTGGCAGGTCGACTGTATCCCTCCTTGGGCAACGGCTTTGACAATTTAGGAATGGGCTACTCCTATATATGAAGACGCCTGACGCGTACGTTTAGTTGTTCTTTAGCTGGGTTTGGTCTGGTATTGGCTGTCATATAGGAGTATATCTATTTAGGTTTTCACATTCATTTTCGTGGAATTTGTCTCTTCATATATAATTACAATATCAAATTAACATTGTACCTAAGGCGAGTTTCCAAATTCCAACCAGCGTGAAATGCTCCAGCTTAATAAAAATACTTCCTCCGTTCCAAAATAAGTGTCTCAAGTTTGTCCAAAAGTGGATGTTTCACGTATAGATACATCCACTTTTGGACAAACTTGAGACACTTATTTTTGGACGGAGAAAGTACTAGTCAAATATTTAACTAGTACTCTCTCAGTTTTTAAATATAAGATGTTTTAGCTATTGTACATGTTGTCTACATGTATACTAAATTGAGTGAACATGTACACTAAAACATGTCTATACATATTTATGTATGTATGATGCGAACAAATGTTAAAACATCTTATATTAAAAAACGGAGGAAGTAGCTACTATTTACAATTTTATAGCTTGCCAAACATTCAACGTGTCACTAAGCTTGGTGTATGTGCGTGCAGGGGAAACCCGTAGTCCCCAAGTTCGGCTCGTGGGACGCCGAGAACATCGGCTACACCGTCTTCTTCGAGAAGGTGCGCGAGAACAAGACCGCGCCCGTGCCGGCCACGGCGGCGCCCCCGCCCAAGGGCCGCGACGACTACGAGTTCGACCCTTACGAGCACTACGAGAACCTGAGCAGGAACGCGCCCTCGCGGCCCGCGAGCTCGCATGGTCACGCGGCGGCGCCGGGGCAGTACTACGACAACCCGAGCAGGAACGCGCCGCCCTCACGGCCGCCGAGCTCGCACGGCCAAGGGCACTACCACGGGCAGCACGGCAACGGGGGATATCACCGGCGGAACGGGAGCAATGGCAGCAGCGCCGCGTCCGAGGTCAGCAGCCGCGCCAGCAAGTTCTCGCCGCCCAGGCCGTACCAGCCGCGGTACAGCAACAACAGCAGCGGCAGTTACCACCAGCCCCAGCAGCAGCAGTACGTCGCGCCAGCGCCGGGGCCGAGGCACCACCCCCAGTACGCCGCGCCGGCGCCGAGGGTGTCCGCCTCCCCGCCGCAGCACGCGGCCCCGCCGGTGAACGAACGGCGGCCGAGCCAGGGCGTGCCGCAGGCCCGTGCGGCCAAGGCCCCCTCGGCCGTGCCCAAGTTCGGCGTGTGGGACGACCAGAATTCCGCGCAGGGCTTCACGGTGCAGTTTGAGAAGGTGCAGCGGCAGCGGGAGGTCGCGAAGGTCGCCGCGCCGGACGTGCCGCGGCCGCAGCAGCAGCTCTCGCCGGACCGGGCGGCGCCCGAGTGGGGCCGCCCGCGGAGGAAACCCAAGAAATCCTTCCTGTCAAAGGTACGTGAGCGAGCGAGTGAACGTGACAGTGTGACACGCAGCTTGCACTAGGCCGTGGCCGGCAGTATTTACCTTTAACCGTGTTTGAGTCACAGTAAAATAATTTCGGACTTACATCTTGTGTTTTATGCAGGTTTACGGGTGCCTGTTCCCAGTGGTCAGACAGTGATGAAGCAGCTGGATGATACTAATATTAATCCAGCCACGAGTGCTACTTTTGACCGTATACGTGTTTTCCGACAGAACTCTGTACTGTACTGTACTGTATTTCATTTATTCATTATATATATATAGTACAAAATTTATCAATAAATCACGGCAAGATAAAACGACTTGGCGTATAGTACGAATTTGTGAGCCAGTCTCTGTTAATTCTGCTCATTTCGTCTTGGACAACTTGGAGTAGTTAGTATTGACCGCTGGTGATTGGTGAACCATCATTGATCTTTTAGTTTTTTTAATGAAAAACGACGCGGAAGTTGTTTAATAAAGTTCTTCACCTGTTGTTCACTGAACTTCTGAATCAATCTAAAGTTATCTTTGGAAGTATTTCACGTGGCCCATTATGTCCTCCAGTCTCGTGTGTGTTCTCTTTGAAAGTAGACCCGGAAAGTGTTGCCGGGTGCACTAATCTTTGAAGAAGCGTGAAATAACCATTCAAAACAATAGGACGAACTATGTTTTTTCTACTGTACAAATATACTATTGACTTCGAATACGATACTTATTGTGAAGCGGAAAAGCCGATAAAACGACTTAAAACATATTTTCCGGAGGTCACCATCAATGCCTCTTTGATTCACATGATATTAGTACGCAACAGTAAGAAAGAAAATAAAAAAGTGGTTATGGGTTATGACACATTGAGTATTACAAGAAATTTTAAAAAATATGAAAGTGTTTCTAAGTGAAACACAATGAAATTTCTATGGTTTTTTTTATCCTTTGAACCAAATAAGTTTCGGCTCTCTATGGGTTTTTAATGATTTCTAAAATGTGGGAACGGGAAACATAGAAAATAGATGTAATGGCTCGAAATTGAAAATGTTGGAGCTTATAATACATGTTGTTTGATGCGCATGGGAAAACATTTGATTTTTTTTCTTGACGGACTAGACACATGTTTTAGTTGCCACTGAAAATGGGATCACATGCAAAATAAACTTTATGAATTGTTTTCAGTGCTAAAATCGAAGCAGTTTTTTAAATCACTAAAAAAATGTAATTATCCAAAATGTCTATGGAGTTTCTTAACTAAAGAGACCCTAATAACAAAAGTCTATCTGATAGACCTATGCTTCTTACCACTCACCACACTTTAATGCAAACGTTGTGCAGTCTTGGTAATAAATTTTTTCGAGTAACCGACTTGGTAATAATTTTAGTACACTAGCCACCAAATTTGTGTCATTATTAGCTTGCAAAGTATTACGTCCTTACCAAAATGATATAAGGATTGATTGACTTTTACGAAGTCTTTGATACATAATTTTGACTACACATTTCATTGTAATATGACAACAAATTTGCAAATGCCATATGATAGTATAACTGTTTTGTAAGAGAAATACTCCGTACAACGGTTTCACGCACATTAGTTGTCAAAGTTTCAAAACGTTGACCTCACACAGAATAACTCGACTCATATACAGAAAGAATGACAACGGATTAGGAGTTGAAAGTATGCGCGGATGTACAAACATTCAAAATCACCGAATGCACAATTTTTATTGGAGTTCTTAAAGCACTATGATGTTTTTTTTGTAAGACAAAAAAACAATGTCATGTGGTAGTCAATGGGCATATCGAGCTCTCCAGGAAGATGTCCAGTTTCGCGACCTTGGGCCCAAACTTTTAAAGGTAACGTGATGCATGGGCTAGCCCAAAGTACATTCATGGAGAAAAGTCCATTTAACCCCATAAAATATGGGTTTTGGGACAAACCTACAAACGAAACAGGAGTCGAACAAACTCAAAGTGGCCCATACAATACGCTTCTAACTTGGGCCCTGTGCACTCGTCCAGCACGGGACATGAGCCCCTGTCCAACGTGTTGTATCTAACTATTAACACCTTCTGGTTCCTCAAAAAAAAATGTCGAAATTGTTAAAAAAAGCACGCGCGTCTAGGGAGCACGCTCCGCGTCGCACGCACATCCAGCGCGTGGAGCTCCCTGACGCACCCTGCTCCCCGCGTGATCCCGCCTAAGTCATCATATGGCCACCACGTGTCGGTCAGGCTGTGTTCGCTGGTTCCTTCGTTGCCTTTTTGCTGGTTGTTGTTCTTTTCTTTTCCGATTCGTATAAAAAATGAAATATCTTTTAAACCGAGTGTCCAAATCACGATCCGTTTTCAGGGATGGATTAGTCGCGTCGAGATCTTCAAAAGTAGATCTCATGTTGATATGTTTCGACAAACTTTTTTTGTGCACTGCCAGGAGTGTGTAGTTTGCACTGCCTTCTGCTTTCTGTGCACTGGCTAGATGGGGCAGTGCACTGCCTCGGATGGCAGTGCACTGCCTTCTTTTTCCGGTGCACTGCCTACGATGGGAAGTGCACTGCCTTCTTTGCGGTGCACTGCCACGGATGGGCAGTGCGCTGCCTTCTCTTCTGTGGTGCACTGCCTCAGATGGGGCATGCACTGCCTACTTTCGCGGTGCACTGCCTTCTCTTTTGCGGTGCACTGCCTCAGATAGGGCATGCACTGCCTACTTTCTCGGTGCACTGCCTCGGATGGGCAGTGCACTGCCTTCTCTTTTCCGGTGCACTGCCTCGGATGGGCAGTGCACTGCCTTCTCTTTTACAGTGCACTGTCTCATATTTGTCGTGCACTGCCTTCTCTTTTTGTGGTGCACTGCCTTAAATGAGCAGTGCACTGCCTCTTCTCTTTTTGTGGTGCACTGCCTTAAATGGCACTGCCTTTTTTCTACAATGCACTGCTTTTTTTAGCACATTAAAAAATAGCGTGCAATTATTTCGTAACATGTCACGTTAAAAAGGAAAAAACGAAAAGCATACGTACGAAATCGGTCGTATCATACACGCTAGCTACGCTTGCGAGTCGTGAGTCTCTGGTGCACTATCCCAACGCCACGTGCCAGGCCGGGAGATGCTCTCGCTCGCCCGCGTCTTGCAGGAACCGTGCGTTAGGCACGTTAGGAACGCACGTGCTTTTGCTTGATGTCCCTAAAAAATGTCAATGTCAATTGTCAAATCAGTTTGTAGCTTTCGGAATCCAGGGGCAGCTGTTGGGAGATGCAACTATGCAAAACAGAAGATTGCACACTTTGCTCTGAAAAAGGCAGGAGAGTCGAGAAACATTCCCTACTTGAAAGAACTGACGCATTTGTTGAGGTAATATGAACAGGTCAGTGTCTACCTGAACATAGAGTACGAAAGAAGCCCAGCTTTCCTTGATTAGCCAAATGGTTTTATCTCGTGGTCTGGTAACATTTTTTTCGAGAATGGTGGTCAGGTAACATGAAAACAACATTATGTGCTGATTTCAAAATACAAACATTCAGTGACATGAAAACAGTTTCCCGTGAAAATTTGTCACACTCAGTCAGAATTTCATCAAGGAAATTACCTAACAAGTTTCTTGGAGAACTCCTCCCAAATCTTGCATTCCAATATTTTAGAGTCGAGAGCAACTACTTTTCGTAACATTGCACCACTCACACGAGAATCATGGGATGGACCAGCCCGATTTTGGAAAACAGTCCAATAATTGCACAAAAATATTTTCAAAGTTTTAAGAAAAACGTTATAATAATTTGCGAATTGCGCAAAAATCATAAAATCACTAGTCAACGTGTTTAAGTTACAAAATCTGAACTTTTTAGTTTGAGGGAAAATAAAAATAGTGAGAGAGATTCCCACTGCAATTTTATAGTAATTAAGCACTAGTAAATTACATAGGGGTTAAAGAAGAACGGAAAATATAAATTTGTTTGCAGCCAATCTCCAAATTATTGAGCATATTTAGTTCTTATTCTATGGCTAACCAGAGCTAGCTCATGCAAGTAAACTGTCTAACCCAAGGGGTTGTAGAATCCCCGCGTTGGTCTTCTAGCCATTGAAAGCGGGCCTTTGATGATTGGAATTTTTCCGAATAACTCATGATTCTAGTATAATGATCTTACTGTAAAGAACGGGACATTCACTTTTTCTTTGTATCACTAAAAGCTTCAATGGAGCTTTCTTGATCTTCGAGGAGAGATGAAATCTCAACATTCTGCCGCAAAAGGACAATGTCAAAAGAGGTGGACAAAAGTTTAACCTTTATGACAAAAGTGCTTGACAACCATGGACGGGAACCATAAAAACACCTAATGCTTAGGCTAACAAGAGCATTACGAAATCTAAAATGGTCATGTTTAAGTTTGAAACTTGGTATGCAACCTGAATTAATGGTCATATTTAAGCTTAAAAGTTTGAAGGCACATACACACGTATCAATTCATATAGTACGCAAGTTCCACTAACTCATAGCACCACTCTTAAAAAAAAAACTTGGATTTCAACTCCATTTACATCACCTGTGTTCTTCCTGTAACTGCATCTTTAACCTGTGATCGGTGTCCTTGCTGAAGAGTACAGGCAGCAAGTTGATCGATCGGTTGAAAGCAAAACATAGCTGGGCATGCAGTGCAGACTTAACATCCACGATCCATCAGCTAGATTAATCACGAGACATCCTTGAATCCCCCCTCTGTCCAACCATTTCAAGCGCACCGAAAGCTAAACTAAACCGATCCACCATTTTCTCCTTGCATGGATCAACAATTCGCCACGACCACCAACACCAAGTACTCCATCATCACATTGTGAAATTCTCGCCGGAGTACTGCATCATCACGGAGTACATGTCGCAGGGCACGCTGCGGATGTACCTCCACAAGAAGGACCCCTACTCGCTGTCCCCCGAGACCGTGCTCCGCCTCGCGCTCCACGTCGCCCGCGGCATGGAGCACCTCCACGCGCAGGGCGTGATCCACCGCGACCTCAAGTCGCACAACCTGCTGCTCAACGACGACATGCGCGTCAAGGTCGCCGACTTCGGCACCTCCTGCCTCAAGGCGCACAGCTCGCGCGCCGGCGCCGGAGCCGGGAGCAAGGGCACAACATGGGCACGTACCGATGGATGGCGCCCGAGATGGTGTGCGACAAGATATGTACGCGCAAGGTGAACGTGTACAGCCTCGGCGTGGTGCTGTGGGAGCTCACCACCTGCCTCGTGCCGTTCCAGGCCAGGCCGCCTACGCCGTCTGCGAGAAGGACGCCCGGCCGCCGCTGTCGCCAACCTGCCCGCCAGCGCTCAATAGCCTGATCAAGATGTGCTGGGCCGCCAACCCGGCGAGGCGGCCCGAGTTCAGCTACATCGTCTCCGTGCTGGAGAACTACGACCACTGCCTCCTGGAAGGGCTCCCGTTGCTGCCACCTCCGTCGCCGGTGTCCTCGTTTCTCAACATCTTCAAGCTCCGCTCATGCTTGACAGCTTGAGCACTAACCTTCCCTCCATATCGGTGCACGTATAATACTATCCGCGCCAATTAATTTGTTCCTATGACTCGACTAATTTAGCAGTCCATTTCTGCTGTTGGTTACAAACCTTCTGCCCCTAGTTCTGTCAGATAACCTGAAACTGTATTTACTTTGGCCTTTCACCTGTTGTCGACAATAACCAGTATCAGGTTCAATTAGTTCAGCTAATTCAGGACTTGGTCGTTTTTCAGTTAGCTAATTTGTTAGCACCTGTTAGTTGGGCGAGGACGCGGTCTTGTGCGCTCCCGCCCGCCATTGTAGGAGTGGCCTAGATCAAAACCCTGAATAATAAGAGGAAGAACGAGAAAAGCAGCAAGGCTGTACGCTGCAACAAATGTTGTCTCCCTTATTCATTCTTCAGTTTCGTCATAGAAATCAGTGGGAGGGAGAGATCGATACAACATCTGCACACATCATACTTTTTTTTTTTAGAAAAGGGGGTGCGGATCCCTGGCCTCTGCATCATACATGCACGATGGAATTGATGGATCGATTGATAATTGAATGTAAATATGTAAGAGTAATTTTTTTTTTTTGAGAACCAGGGCGGGGAGTTCCCGCATTGCATTATAAAAGAAGAGAATTGATCCAGTTAATTAGGAAACCGGATCCAAAAACCATACAAAATGCGGTTAAAAAACCGCACACTCTAACTCATGGAACATCGTCTGTACCTGAAACAAGGGAACCTAAACCCAAGCTAACAGGCCACATCTCATGACCAACTAAAAGAACCACTCCAAACACACACGAACTCTCTCCACTAGAGATGCACCGACGTGCATCCTCCACACAGAAGAGATCAAGCATTGATCCCAACTAAAGCTCGAATAGCCTCCAACGCCTGCGGTGTGGGTGTGTGCTGCTTCTCGTACATCTGCAAATAAAAATCCATCTTCTCATTAAGGACCTCCTCGGTGGCTTTCCCTTTGCTCTTAAGTTTTGGGATCTCCCCAAAACTTTCCGCCCGCCTAAACTCAGCTCGCTTGGCTGTTGGAATGGCACAGTCCTTGTTCTTCTTGTCTAGCTGAACGCTTCGTCGCTCGGGCAACAAGGGAGCATCCTCCCGAACCTGCTTGTCCTTGGACATGTCGGCAATCTCTCGGCAGAGGTCCACCATCGAAAATGGCAAGCTCTTCTCCTGTGGCTCGATCTCGTCAAACTGGGCCATCACCTTCGCGATCTTCTCCTCCGGGCTAGAGGCATCAGTAGCCCTCAACTCCTTCAGCGCCAAAGGCACAACAATCTTCACTCCAAGATCCTGCACCGAGGGCAACTGCACCACTGGGGGAACCTGCTCCGAAGCATCCATAGGGGTGGTGGAGCTCACGGCAAGCGCCGAGTTGGTCACACCGCGAGGGGAGTAACAACCAAAAAGCTCGAGACCACCATCCACGCAGCCAACATTGACACCATCAAGCGGAGATGGCACAGTCGACGGCAAGGAAACTTCTCGAGAGCGGCCTCAGCCCGCTCCATCAAGCTCCCAACACGCTCCATCAAACCCTGCACCGATTCCTGCATCTTAAGCTGAGCAGCGACCATCTCCTCAAGCTGCGACGCGACCATCTCCTCAAGCTGCGACGCGACCAAGCCACGCAGCTCAGCCCGCAACAGCGCCGCCTGCTCCTGCACAGCCCGCAACAGCACTGTCTGGAGGTTGTTGATGACAAGGTCTTCCCGCGGACTGGAGGTTGAATCACCGGGGAGCGGCATGGCACATGCCGGAGCAGGGGGCGCAGTCGCTGGAGCAGGGCGCGAGGGCGGAGTCGGTGGAGGCGCGGCGGCAGGAGCGGGGCGACGATGACCTTGTACTGGCACTGATTGGAATGGCGGGCGAGCGGGAGAAGGCTTGCAGTCTCTAGCACGGTGGTCCGAGACACCGCAAGTGAGGCACCGTATAGGGTCGCGGCAGTCGATCTTGCGGTGTCCCTTGGCATGGCACCGGAAGCAGCGACCATGGAGCCAGGCTGGCGGAGGTTGGCGCTGCTTCAAATGACAATACAATGTAGGTTATTTCTCAATCTCTGTCCACGGATTGACTCATCTTTTGCTGCCACCTCCGTCGTCTGTGTCCTCGTTTCTCAACATTTTCAAGCTCGGCTAATGCTTGAGCACTAACCTCCCCTCCATACCCGTCCACGTCTAACACTATTCGTGCCAATTAATTTGTTCCTGCTCGACTAATTTAGCTGTCCATTTCTGCACACATCATACATATCCATATGATATAATGGTCTGAATGTAAATGGGCAGTACTAAATAAAATTCTTTCTGAATACACTGTAGCTTCTTTCTCAAATAATTGATTCCGTCAACGGATTTACTCATCTTTAATTTGCTCCAAAAAAAGATCAATGGATCGAATAATGGATTGCACAGATTCACAGGACGCCTTGCTGGTAGCAGTCGTTGAGTGTGTTGTTGGCCATGATCCGGTTCACCTTCTGCGTTGGGTGGAAGGCGTCCCAGAAGAGGAACTTGTCGGCGTCGTCGCACGTCAAGGGCGCCTCGTCGTTGCACATGAACCCCATCTCGAACATCCCCGTGGCGCAGCACCCTTCCTCCACGTTCTCCAGCCCGAACTTGGCCGGATTGTTGATGAAGTCGAGCATGGCGTCGTAGACGGGGATGTAGGCGAGCTTCAGGGTCGGGAGCTCGGCGCGGAGGCCGCGCACCATGGCCTCCAGCTTCACGTTGTACTCCCTGGCCACCCGGTTGTACTCCTCGATGCAGCCGCCGCCGCGGAGCGCGTTGGTGGTCCGCTCCAGCGGGAGGCAGCCGATGGGGAGAGCCCCGCGAAGGTGACGCGGCGCGCGCCGAGGCGGTGGATGTAGGAGAGGAAGCGGCGCGCGCCCGCGACGAGGAAGTCGGAGAACTCGGGCACCGTGTACTGCACGAACCGCCCCGTGCCGAGCATGAAGTAGTTCTCGAGGAAGTCGTTGGTGCCGATACTGACGACGTGGAGCGCGCCGCGGACGATGGCGCGTGCGCGGGCCGTGCCGGCGTAGGCGCGCAGCCGGGCCTGGTACTCCTTGTAGTACTCCACCTCCTTCCACAGCGGGATCACTGACTAATGGACGCTTGTCAATACATTACATGCATGCAGGTCTATTTTTTTTGAATTTTCAACCACCATATATGGGACGCTTGTCAGGAATAATCTTTGGCTCATGCGGTAGGGCGCCCATGCGCAATCTGGGCCGTCGGATTCAGCTGTCCGACGGCCAGGATTTAGCGTTGACCCAACACATTTTCAACGGTAAATCCTGGCCGTCGGACAGCTGAATCCGACGGTCCAGATTGCGCATGGGCGTCCTGCCGCATGAGCAACTTCGGAGAGATCCTAAGAAACTTTTGTTGGCGTTTCATTTTGGAAAACTCTAGTTTTGGCTCCCGAGATTCAGTGATCTCTTTATTTTTGAAAAAAACGAAAATTATATTTATATATTTTGATAAAATATGTAAAAGAATCTAGATGCAGCCGAAGATATATCCTATAAACATGCAAAACCGCAAGACTGAAATTCTTGAACTTTGGGATACCCAACAATGACAAAATATGATAAGTTTTGGAGTTTGGAAGATATGCACTGCTTACTAATATGATTCATACTTTTAATTTAGAATACAAAATATTTCGAATTGAGATTTAGCACATTTATAGTACACATCATTTGACTAAATCCAGATTTTTGTAACTTGTAAATATATATTTATTTTTAAAATAAAGGGATCATTGAAACTAGGGAGCCAGAAATCCCTACTCTGTTTGGAAAACCTCTCTGTTTTTCTTATTCACCAAACTAGTTGATCGAAACTTAACAAGTGTTCCATGATTAACAGAGAGAGAAGGTTAGATCAATGACATATACTGTATGGAATAATTTGGAATCTATTTTGAGCGCGTAAATGTGGAAACAACGTTCGATGAGCGGCCATGATTTTTTTCATTGAGGCGGTGGCAATGAGCAAGGAATAATTTGGGATATCTGAACAGCAGCAACGGCGGCGCAACTCCAAAGTGGGTGAAGAGAGCTTAATGCATCACATGCAAAGAATTTCTCATTTCTGATGGTCTTCGCTCCACCTTCCACGCGACGTACACGAAAAATGGTGCCGAGCTGTTGGCCGGCAACCATGCATGGTGATCCAGCAGTACGTGGACTCTATGGCGCGCGTATTAAAACCGGTGGTTGTGCCTTTTCAAATAATGGCTATCAACAACGCATCTCCATCGTCCAGAAAACTTCATGTACACTCCGACAGGTAAAACAGCGGACAGGTTTCTCACTTTCCCCTCTCCTCCCCAGGTCTATCCAGAAAGCTCTCGTTTGAGAGTCGACCTTCGACGGCCGTTGCCGCCCCTTTCCTCCACACGTTCCGGCGTCGCTGCCGGCCGGCGAGTGGATGGACTAGGAGGTAGGCTTAATCTGTACATAGTAGTAGTAGTTTTAGGTGTAGGTTTTGCCTCTATGGCGTTGTGGCGTATGCCGTCTTTCCTTTGCTCTACGAGTACCACTCCAGTGCTCCGATGCGGTACTGGGTGGTGGTGGCGCTGCATCTTGGCGAAGCTTCCGAGGAGGAAGATGGAGTGGAGGTGCTGGGCGACAGATCGGTTCAATAAGCATCCATATGCCCTCTCTGGTTCTTGGATTTTTGCTTCTCTGATTCCCCTTCTGGCCGGCCGTGGTGGTGAGGAGGAGGGGCAGATCAGAGCGGTGGATTCGGGAGCTGGAGGAGGTCGGGATCTGCAGCTGTTCTTCGATGTTTGCTTGCAGGCTTGCTCGCCGGTTTCGGCCGGAAAGGGTGGCCTGACCGTCGAGACGAATCGGGGCGTGTCCCCCGCCGATGTGGCCTCACCGGAGTTCAGATCCCGCCGTTTGCGGCGGGTGGCTATTGCGGCGATCTCAACGAGGAATCTTCCTCTACAGGTTTGTGTCGGCGACATAGTTGCTGCTTTCGCCGTCCTCGTTCTTCTCTCTGGTGGTGCGATGGCGACGACGGCGGATCGAGCAGTGGCGGAAGCTACGGGACGGAGAAGGTGCCAGGGACCTGTTTGTAATTTAGAGATTCGTAGGGGCCTCTCTGTAAAATGTAGTACAGCTGTGTTGTCTCTGGATGTTTCGTGTAATATCGGTTTTCATGATTAATATATCCAGGGATTCCCTTCAAAAAAAAAAAAATCTCGCCCGTGATCCTGAAACCGCCGGCGAGAAATGACAATTGACAGGCGTGTAGTGCGTCGAAACGACGGGTGTGACACAGTGTAATAGCAGGCCAGTGGGCGCCTAGTGAGTACTAGGCTTTGATTTCACCAACCTCCGTGCAGGACTCTAATGATCTCAGGCTAATTAATCGCCTTGCAGTTGCACAGTGCCAGTGCACAGAGTGCACGTACGATTGTTCGTATGCAGCGCTAAACCAGTTTCTCGTTTTGACAAAATTGATCGGAAATTCTACAAAGATTATGAGTGCTGACCAGCGCGATCTACGCACGACCGGACGACTGGGTTCTTGCAGTGCTTACCAGGACGCCGGCGGTGGCGTTGTCGACGCCGGTGCCGCGGAGGCGAAGCAGACGCCGCGCGCGAAGTCCGCGATGCCGTAGGCCGGGTCGAGGTAGGCCGGGACGAGCGGCGGCAGGCCGAGAGCCTCGGAGATGAAGTCCGGCGGGAGGCGCCCGTTGCCGAACCGGCCCGTGGCGCGCGCGCCGCCGGGCATGTCGCGCCGTAGGGCGGGAAGTCCGACCGCAGCGTCGTGCCGATCTGGTTGTTGTTTCCCGTGTCCACCGTCGAGTCCCCGAACACGATCACCGCCGGCACCCGCGACGCCGCCGCCGCGCTGCTGACACTGTCCACCGTGTGTAGGGCCAGCGTTGCCATCAGCAGCGACACCATCGCCACTGTCCGCGCTTCGGCCTGGGAATGGCCGGACGGCATGGCGGAGCGGACGGGCGGCGAGCGCCGGAGAGTAGTGGTGTAAGCAAGAGTGATGTGGTGGTGAGGGGAGTGGCGTGTCATCGTAATAAATAGGCGTGATGAGAGAACCACTGGGACTGGGATCGTGGGGACTGTAGCGACAGCATGGCATGCACATACTGCGTGCACGGTCAGTAGCAGTGTGCATTCTTGCTCAGTGATTTTTTCAAAAGCACACCAAATAAACTGAGCATAGAATGCCTAGATGTACACCCGATATTTTTGTGTTTTTTAACTCTCTTTTTGCCGGTTCATTTTGTCTTTCAAAAATTATACTTGTGTGACTTATTTGTCAAAATTTCCTCTTTTTCATGAAAAAAGGTAATAACCTATAAGCATTATTCAATTATTTAAACACAAGATAGATAAGGCACATATTAAAGATGGACAAATATATGGACGCGAATTGCTACACTATGGATGTACGGACACTAGAATGCCATAGGATACGGTTCTTCAGAGAGAATCTACTTCACTACTTCGGTCCACCGCCTTCCTACCGCGCGCGGCGCAGCGCTGCCTCTGGCCCTGGCAGCTTCTCCTCTGTCTCGGCTCCCCTACCGCGCCATGTCTTCCTCGTCGTAGTGGTAGGCATCTAACATGTTACATGTCTACCCCAAATATCGTAATGTTTTGTCATTTTACACTAGAACGCCATAGGATACGGGTTCTTCAGAGAGATTCTACTTCACTATATGGATCAAACTTTTATAAGTTAATCAATCATATAATCACATCCTGCATTATATTACTCAGACTCCTTTTTTCTCACCTTGGACGATGTCCGACTTTGCACGAGACCTGAGTCGACGTGAAAGGCTTAACAATGGTCAGATGATACAATTGTTTCGTGATTTTAGTTGAAGTTTAAATTAAAATCATTAAAATAATTATGAAACGGAGAAGTAAAATAAGAAGGACGAAGGGATTTGATAGTTCTACTCGCTATGTGCACGTAACAGCCGATGGCCGCATGGATTGATCATTTGATCATAGGAAGACGTGGAGCGTGGTGTTCATCTTGGCGTCGGCGAGGGCGCGGTGGAGGCGCTCCGTGGGGTGGATGGCGTCCCAGAACGCGAACTTGCCGGCGTCCGTGCACGTCAGCGGGCTCCGCGCGCTGCACATGTACCCCATCTCGAATAGCCCGGTGATGCCGCAGCACCCGGCCTCCACGTTCTCCAACCCGTACGACGCCGGGTGCCTGAGCACGTCGCCGACGGGGCCGTACACGTCTCCGTAGACGATCCTCGCGCCACCGAGCTCGCCGTTGAGCCTGGCGACCATGGCGCGGACACCGGCATTGAAGCCCTCGGCGACGGCGTTGTACTCCTCGGTGCACGCGCCGCCAAGCAGGGCCCGTGTAAAAACCGTAGACAGGTTTAGAGGATTGGATAGCTCTCCGCTGGTAGCGTGGCCTCCTTTATATATTAGAATCATAGAGATTACAAGTTGTACACGGTTAGGTTTAGGTAGAGTCCTAAACAGATACAAATACAAACATATCATCTAACACCCTCCCTAAATCTTAACGGTGTTTAACAAGTTAAGATTGCGACGACAAGCATCAAACAATGGCACAGATAGGGGCTTGGTGAAGATGTCAGCAAGTTGATCTTTAGAAGAGATGAACTTGATATGTAGAAGCTTCTGAGCCACACGTTCCCTGACAAAATGATAGTCAACTTCGATGTGTTTCGTTCGAGCATGGAATACCGGATTTGAGGATAGGTATGTAGCACCAATGTTATCACACCAAAGAACAGGCGGACGATCCAGAGTAATCCTCAACTCCTGAAGTAATGACTGAACCCAGATAATCTCAGCAGTGGCATTAGCAAGGGCCTTATACTCAGACTCCGTACTGGAACGAGAAACAGTAGCTTGCTTACGGGCACTCCAAGCGATCAAGTTAGATCCATAGAATATAGCATGTCCCCCCGTGGATCGCCTGTCATCACTACTGCCAGCCCAGTCAGCATCAGAAAATGCCGACAGGAGACGCGAAGGGTCAGGCCGAATGTGGAGACCATGTGAGACCGTCATACTGAGATAGCGTAAAATCCGCTTCACCGCTGACCAATGAGGACTGCGAGGTGCTTGAAGAAACTGGCAGACCTTATTGACAGCAAAAGATAAATCCGGGCGTGTGAGAAGCAAATACTGAAGTCCACCGACAATACTACGATAGGTGGTAGCTTCTTCAGAGGATAGAAGAGCACCATCAGCACTAGTGAGCTTGTCAGTGACAGTCATGGGTGTAGGCGAGTGCTTGCACTTGAGCATACCGGCACGACGGAGAAGATCAAGCGCATACTTCTTCTGAGTAAGAGCTATTCCCTGGGCTAAAGTAGACACCTCCAGACCAAGAAAGTAGTGCAGGGGACCCAAGTCTTTGACAGCAAACTCAGAACGCAGCCCCTGGATAAGACGATCTGCAGCAGCTGGAGAGGAGCTCACCAGAATAATATCATCGACGTACACAAGAAGGTACATAGTAAGATCCGACCGCTGTAGCATGAACATAGAAGTGTCAGCTGTAGAGGGGACAAACCCATGAGAGCGAAGGGCATTCCCAAGACGAGCATGCCAAGCACGAGGCGCCTGCTTCAGACCATAGAGAGCCTTGGACAGATGACACAAATGTTGAGGATGGTCAGGATCCACAAAACCAGGGGGTTGGCGCATATACACTTCTTCTTCAAGAACACCATAGAGAAAAGCATTCTGAACATCAAGCTGTCGCATGTGCCAGCCGTTAGTAACAGCGAGAGAGAGAAGTACCCGAATAGTCGTCGGTTTAACCACGGGACTGAATGTATCCTCGTAGTCAATGCCATAACGTTGCTTGAACCCTTTGGCGACAAGACGCGCTTTGTAGCGCTCAATGGAACCATCAGAATGCTTCTTCACCTTGAACACCCATTTAGAATCAATGACGTTGACACGTGGAGACGGGGGAACTAGTGTCCAGGTCTGGTTGCGAAGAAGCGCTTGATACTCCTGCTCCATAGCCGTGCGCCAATGTGGAATGCGGAGCGCGTCATGATGGTTAGCAGGTTCGAGAGCCGTGTCCGAGACACCGTTAGCCTGACAGGCAGCCAACCAGGCAACAGTACCATCGGTCCATTGCTTGGGTCGAGCGTGACCGGTGCGGCTGCGCGTGACATGTCGAGGAGGAGGCGAGACGGCCTTGTCCGCGGGCGCGGTTGATTCCGAATCAGGGGAGTCCGACGTGGGAGCTGGGCTGATCGACCGGGAGCCAGCAGGAGAGCCCAGCTCGGGAGGAGAGATCGGTCCGGTTTCTGCCAAAATCGGCGCAGCAGAGGTGCAAGCCGTTGTGGAGCATGGGGAGGCTGCTGATGGGCCAGCCTTGGACTGATCCGTTGATGTTTTCGACGAGAGAGTCGTACTCAGCGTCGAGTCCTTTGAGAAGATAAGCCGTGAACTGCGTCGGAGTGAGCGGCTGTCCAATGGCCGTGAGCGTGTCGGAGAGCTGGCAGAGGTAGTTGTAGTAGGCCGTCACGGACTTGTCTCCCTTCTTGGCCTCGGCCAGCTTGGTGAGGATCGACATGGCCTGCGAGGTCGTCTGCGCCGAGAAGCTACGGCTGAGAGCCGACCATGCCTGCTCTGCGGTTGTGGCGAAGAGGATGAGACCCGACACGCTAGGCGTCATGGAGGAGACGATCGCCGAGAGGATCGCGGCGTCCTGCTGCACCCAGAAGCGATGCTCCGGGTTGGGGAGTTGGATCGTGCGGCCATCGGCCTCGTGCGCGACCCAGTCCGGCGGGCAGGGATAGGTCCCGTCGACGAAGCCAAGGAGGTAGTGGCTCCGGAGCAGCGGCAGGATCTGCGCGCGCCACAGCAGGAAGTTCTCCGCCGTCAGCTTGATCGGCAGGAGGTGGCCGAAGTTGAAGGGCTCCTGGACCGTCGAGGTCGACGCGCCCGTGTACGCAGAGAACATGGAACCAGCGGAGCTTGTGGCGAGGGTGCCCATGGTGGAGTTCACAAGGGCAGAGGAGGTGGTCATGGCAGCGGCAGGGGTGGACATGGAAGCAGCGGCGCTTGGAGGGCGCAACAGCGGCAGAAGATTGGATCGGCGGCGGCGCTTGGAGAGGCGGCGGCGCTTTAGGCTCTGATACCATGTAAAAACCGTAGACAGGTTTAGAGGATTGGATAGCTCTCCGCTGGTAGCGTGGCCTCCTTTATATATTAGAATCATAGAGATTACAAGTTGTACACGGTTAGGTTTAGGTAGAGTCCTAAACAGATACAAATACAAACATATCATCTAACAGCCCGCTCCATCGGGAGGCACCCCATGGGCGGCAGCCCGTTGAGGTCCACCTTGCGCGCGCCGAGCGCGTGCAGCGCCCGCACGAACGACTCCGTGATGCCCAGCAGGTAGTCACCGTACGCCGCCGCCGTGGCGTGCTTCCTGGCGTGGCCGCGCGGCACGGCGTAGTAGTTCTCCAGGAAGTCGTTCGTGCCCATGCTGACGAGGTAGAGCGCCTCCGTGAGCGTCTCCTGCGCCTTGTCGGCTCCCTGGAAGCTCCTCAGCTTGGCCGCGTACTCCTTGAAGTACTCCAGCTCCTTCCAAATCGTGAGCACGGACTGCAGATTTTACAACTTCAGTTCTGCACGTATATGTCAGTGTGCTAGTTTCTGTGACGGGCCGAAAGCTTACGAAAATATCTGACGTGGCATTGTCGTAGCCGGCGCCGGCGGAGGCGAAGCAGGCACCGGCGGCGAGGTCGCTCATGTTTTTGCTCGGGTCGAGGTAGGGTGGCACCAGTGGCGGCAGGCCGAACGCCTCGGAGATGAAGTCGACGGTGAGGCGACCGTTGCCGAAGCGGCCCGTGGGATGGCCGTTCTCCAGCTGCAGGTCGCGGCCGTAGGGGGCGAAGTCGCTCCTCGCGACAGTGGAGATGTAGTTGTTGTTGCCCGTGTCGACCGTGGAGTCACCGAACACGATGAGGGCCGAGATCTTAGCCGCCACCGGCTCGCCGGAGAGGATGCACAGCTGCACGAAGATGATTGACACGTAACGCCGCAAAGACATGTTTCTGCAATTTTTTATTTTGCAGGTTCTTCTCTGCCTTTGATGTTCCTCTCGTACGCCCATTCGTGCCGTTTTCACTGCTGGCCGTTTGTGGCTTTCTACGAGTTGGCGAGCAACTAGAGACTGAGGTATGTTGAGAGTCGCAACCGCTGCGACTCGAATGGTAGAAACTCAGATTTTCCTGCGGAAATTTAAAAAAAGAGGGAAAAACTGGAACCTGTGACACAACCTTAGAGTGGCTCAGATTGGTTGACGTATGTCAGCTGAGTTTGGGTTCACTGACGGGTAGGTCCCACATGTCAGTGACCCCAAAGTCACCCTGGCTTACGTAAGCGAAATCCCGAGCAACCTAAGAGCCATCCGGATAAGAGTTCTAACTGGACAGAGCAAATATGATCCTATATCTGTGGACGCATCAGGACATGTATCTGTGAACAGGAGCCCAACCACACTCATGCAACCCCACTTTCAAACTCTCAAGAACATCCAAACACATGTAACGTACATGGATAGAAAGCCTTTTCACTTACAAGCTACATTGACAGGTTCATACTATGATCTACGATTCATGAAAACCATACTAAACTACTTGTCCTTCTTGTCAGTGATCACAATAATGTCCATGCCGGAGCCGCCGGTCTCGTCTGGTCATTGGCGGTTGGAGGCATCTCCTCGTCCACCTTGTCAACGGACATGCCCTAGTCATATCCATGGATCCACGAGTCCAAGCGGTCATCTCAATGAATGGACCCGAGGATGGAGCGGTTCTCTGCAACTATGTCGAGGTCGCTTGCGAGCTCGGCAATGACGACTCAGTCTACGGCTGCGATGCACTTCGTCTCAATGTAGGAGAAGTGATGCTCCGCCTCCATAGCGAGGCAGAATTGCTCGCGAGCCTCAACCAGTTACATGGGACCGACCCCGCATCACCCCCATCGACGGCCACGCCCACGACATGTCACTCGAGGAGGAGGGATGACCACCCCCTCCTCGTGCCCATAGGCAACCACATCGCTCGGGGAGACCGCTAGCAGCGGCCACATCCCAGTTCCTCTTTATGCTGAATTTTGAGATACCTTCCTCATCATCCCATAAAAGAGAGTGAAATGATGCAGGGATGTCCTATAGGTCGGGCAAAAAGGACGACTAGCCCGGCCCTAAGAAGAGAAAGGCACCGAATGGTAAATTATATCGTAGCCACTACGTTATATCTATACCCAATAATATATTTTTACTCACTCGGTAAATATTAAAGGTGTGTTTTAAACAAAGTATTTTCCGGATACTATGATTTATAAAAATATTACAGTTGAACATACTTTGATGTGTATGGCTCTATAAATATTACAGTTGTGGAAACCATGGTTTTGTTTAAACTTTTGTTTTCATGAAGTATTGGAAAAGGTGGTCCAACCCTTTTTTGTCGAAAGCTGAGAAAGGAGAAAAAACGAATTATTGCTTACACATGCACTAAAATAGGATGGTGTTGATATAACTTGGTTTTGAAAAAAAAAACTGAAACTCCAAACATAGTTTAAAGGACAAATGATTTTTCTAGTCAACAACGCACAATTTTGACTATAGTTTTCAGAAGACAAAATGCATTGTGCCATATATACATCTCAATCCATACACTTGAAAGTTTTACATGTTTAATTCCATGCAAAGCATTTTACTTTATAAATTGGCTTGGGACATGTATACACCATATGAAAGCAATCACATTGCATAAGAGCATATCAAATAATAAAATTTACATATACAAACATATTAAAATCCACACCATTTTTTATTCATTGGTTAATACTCTAAGCAATTTCATTTTGACTTGCTAGATCATTTGATCACAAAAAAGAAGAAAGGAATAATGTCATTGGTTTAGTGTATACTCTAAATGTTTACATGAATATGGTTACTTAATCATGCACTAGAAGCCGTTATTGAGATATTTGTTCGGTCATATTCTTTGCATAAATACATATAAATTATATAGATTATGAAGTTCTATAACATAATTTTGTTATAAGATACAGTTTACTATTCTTCATTGATAATCGGTACAAACAAACATATAACAACTATTTTTTAGTAAAGTTGCAAGCTATGTGTTAAATTATGCCAATAAATAGAAATTTCTATTTGTAATAATATGCTTAAAATAAGATATAGATAAGTATAAAAGTTTAGTAAAATTGTATTATTTTTATCCGCCCAGGGCCCAAAATGGTTCAAAAATAAAAGATTGGATGGATATATAGTGTTCATAGTTCAATTTCTATTTAAACAACACCATGCCCGAAATTCTCCTACCAAAGCTCTTTGAAAGTCCTGGTAGGGAGTTTTTTTTTTGTAGCATTAGCTTTAGCCCCGGTCATACATAAATCCTGGGTCCGTCACTGTTGCTGCTCGTAATCACTTCATAGCTGGAGAACTACCGGTTCCTCCCTTTTATGCTGATGGTGGACAAGCTTAGCTATGAAAAGCTAGATGAAGAGCACAAAAAGGTGTGCAATATTCCAGAATTCATCGTTTGTCAGTTATCCGGCAACCTGATGGTGGACGCAATGACGATTAATACATGAATAGTAAACTTTCTACCACATATATAATCGTTTTTTACTTTTTATTGCATCAATGAAACATTATTCGACGTTCTTCTTTTCATTTTTTTGTATACACATCGTTGCTTCCGAGTGTACATATAACTATAGTACTGCCGTATTTTTTATGTATTGGAAAAATAAAGAGATGATTACAACATCAGGTAGTGACATCTCTATAGCTATATATGGTGCATAAGGGCATCTCCAACGTGCCGACAACATGGAATGGGTCCGCCTTTTGTCCATTTAGGTGGCCGGGCAGACATGCATGCATATGACTCATGTCCGGCCTTTCCCGGCCGGTGCACCTAACAGGGTGACCTATTTGGTCAGCTCTGTCTGCTTTTTCAATTATCATGATTTGGCATATTTTTCAACAAAATGAGATAGAAAATATCTAGCAAATAAATCTAGCATTTTCTCATAGTACCAAAAGAATAGTATGCCATGTCGGCATATAACATTGCACCAAAAGAATTGCAATACAACCGCACGTGCCCGGCCTCATAGTTCATGCAAAACACACAAATATAAAGTTGATCACGCATCTCGATCGATAATGAAGTTTTGCCTTGGTGTCCTCAGCAATGACTTGTGCTTGACAGGCAGCGGCAACGTCTTTCTTCTTCACATTCCTCCTCATGTTGCCCCGTTTCATCGTCTGGGCACTCTTTGCTTGGGGTTTGCTCCTTTTTCAGCTTCACCGTGGCCAAAACACGGCAGGCCATGACGGGGACAACAACGGTGTGGACGGCGGTGGCTTCACTAGCGGCTTCGGGAGGTCCATCGGCCATGGATTTTTTTTGGGCAAGCGTGGGAGATTGGCCTGTGAGAGAAATAGGGTTGGAGCGCAACTGGTGCGCGGGCAAAGGGAGGACACCACGGGCGCCCGCGCGTGTTTGGAGCAGACGCAAACTGGGCATAAATTTTGGGTTGTAAATGGGTCCAAGCGGACAACAAAACAAACATTTATGGTAAAAAACAAACATTAGCCTCGTCCCGTTGGACCATGGTTTTTCCCGTGCGGATAGGAACGGATGCGGGCGGACATCCGTTTGAGTTGCCCTAAGAACTTCATATCACGTGTATAACTTAAAAGACATAATGATGTTTTATGATATCCCTAGATTAGAAAAAATTAAGCTTTTCGCACAATCCATTAGAGGAAATATTTAATATTTAGGGGAATTTGTTAAGCTAACAAGCGCATCTCTATCTGCTTTCTGTAACACTTCTAAATCATTCCGCTTCCCTAAAGAATAAAACTGTAAATAAAATAAGCCTCTACTGCGAACAGAAAGTAAACATGACCACTTGTTTAGTAAAAAGGCAGCGGCGTATTTTCACTCGTGTGTTTAAGATGAAACACGACTTTATATTTTTTTTGAAAAGGGGAAAATATCCCGGCCTCTGCATCAGAGCGATGCACACAGCCATTATTACAAATTGTCAAAGGTATTTAAACGTTTACAAGCAAACTCAAGGAAAGTGGCTACAAAGTAGTCCTCGAACAAAAAAAAAAGTTCAACTCTAAGTGTGGCACAACCTTCGGTCATGCTGCCACCCATCTCGGCTGAGGATAGCCCTGACAATAGCCATGAGCCGCGTACATCCAGACTCCATAAGGGAACGTTGATCTTGCGGAAGGAGGAAGCACCACAAGTTAATCCAGTAGGTTCCACGGTGAACAATCTGTAAAAAGTGTGCATTTTCAATTTTGTTAAAGACCACAAATAAAAACCCATATGGCAATGCGAATACGCGCTTTAGATTTCTTATCCACCCCTAACAACCATAAGCCAAATATATTCGCTATGCTAGTGGGAGGTTAATATTAAAAATGAAATGAATTAATCTCCAAATCTTACGCACAAAACAACAAGATATGAATAGATGTTCAACCGTTTCATCATAATGACAAAAAGCACATTTCTTACATCCGTTTCAATTCCTCTAACAAATTATCTTTAGTGAGAATGACCTTCCTGTTGACAAACCACATGAAGATCTTAATCTTTATAGGGACTTTTAACTTCCATAAATATTTACGAAGAAACTGTGTATGGCCGTTTATAAAATCAGCATACATTGTTTTGCCGAGAAATTTCCGGATGGAGTCAGTTTTCACCTAAAAGTATCCTCATTTGTTGATAGAGTTACTGTCATAAGTTTCTCTACCAAAGTCATCCAATTTAACCATTTGTTCCCACTCAAAGACCTCCTGAACTCAATGTTAACAGGTGGTGCGTTAGACAACACATCCGCAACACGACTTTATATAATTTTCGTTGCATGAATTACCTGATCCTTTAAAAGCCAGGGCACATTTTCACTTGTGTGTTTAAGATATTCAGTCCAGCAAGAACAGAACAACCATGTTTCTGGAAAATAAATCCCAAATATGCTTTCGCACTATTATAAAATGAGTTTTGTTACATAGATTATCTGATTCTTAATAGTCGTCCATGCCCATATTAAAAAAAATCTGAGAGTGCATATTACATATACCGTGCAAATTGCTGATACTTTGCAGATCGTCAATACACGATGTCACAGCTGCTGAGACCAGCCTTGGCCATTACCAAGTGCCAAGATTGGATCGACATGAATGTGCCACCGAAAAGCATCGTTGCATTCCCTGTTCAAGTATCATGATGATGACATGCTCGGCAACCACATCTAACCAAATGTCACACACTTACGAGATTCTGAGCAGGAAAAAAATATGTTCCGATGTAGCAAATGTACGTATGATGAAATTAAATACTAGCGTACGTATGACGGAGGTAAATACAGCTAACGCAGACATGTTTGAGCACAACATAATGTCTTTTGAGGTTCCTCACCCTCTGCTTAGTTGTTCCTGTGGAAAAAAATGATTTGGAGCCTGTCAGACAACCTGTGAGCCACCCTGATTTAGCCAGAGCTTATCAGGAACGATCCTCTACACCAACAGATCATCAACTTCTATGCCGTTAATCACGCTGTGGCCCACAGGTCAGATGTCATCAACCAAGTTAAGTGCTTGCCTCCTTATTGTCAAGGATGCAACGGTACGATCCTATAGAACAGATCCTGTTCAAGTAAGGTCGTGCTGGGTGCGCGAGAGAACGGTATTTAAGCTGGTCGAAACTTTCCTCCACTTCCGAGGTGGGACTATCTTAGTTCCATCCGGCACTTCGCGTTGGGTTCAGGCTTTCCTGCCAAATGTGAGGCTTCTAAACGGGCTGCGATCAAAAAGGCCCATCACAAATCCTGCAGCGACGCTTCCAACCGCCGCTCTCACCGTCCTCCTCTTCCTCGCCGGCGGCGATGGTTCCGGAGAGCCAGAGCAGCTCGCTGCAACGCCTCCACCACGTCGAGCAGGTGACTGCGCGACAGCCAACTTCCGTGTTTTCTCTGCTTTAGGCTGATTGTTCGGTTCTTCAATCCTGTAGCGGCTACGTGTTTATTTGTTTGATTGATTGTGCCTCGGCAGCGCATCGTGCGGGCGGTGGAGCTCGCAGGGGCGGTCATGGAGGAGCTGGGAGACTCGCAGGGCCCCTGCACTGACGCCGTAGTCGGCCACTGCCGCGAGTTCATGTCTCTATGAAGGTAGCCCCATCCGTTCCACCCTGAATTAGATCTGTTTGGCCCTTGGCCTGCTCATGGCTGGAAAAAAGAGGTGTTCGTTAGGGATTTTGGAAGTTGGAACCTGCGGACGATAGAGTTTGGACGGGGGATTGTGAAAATAGTCAGCAGACTATAAGCCATGGCATTGGTTCTAAACCTGAAGTTGTGTTTGGTGTAGCTGTTAAGCCATGACTACTTGTGAGCAGCTTGCTTTCATTGCTTTCTCAATGGATAATTCACTTTTCTTAATGTGGGAACAACAACGAGTGGCATGCTTCGTCCTGCCCGTGCCCGATGTATACATTTGACGTTGTTTACTTTTGTGCACCACCTTATTTGATTGCTAGAGTTCTAGTGTTCTGAACTGCAATTTGTCGACTGTTCTTTTCCATATATATATCGATATTGCGCTGAAAATTGGAACCTGTACTGGCCGAAACAATTTGCTTATGATGTTAAGTACTAATATTCTGGTATTCAATGTTGTCTGCCTCTATGCACATCTGATTTCAAAAAATTCTGCTGTGACCCAATGTTACATTCCTTGCACCAAAAATACTACCCATATGTGAACTGAATAATCAGTTACATTGCACTGATTTCGTTTTCTTTGGCCCCTGTAATCACCTCCTAGGAGGATTGTAACAAACTCTGCCTTTTCAATGAAAAGAAACGCAAAAGTCTTTTACGTTTTCTCAAAGAAAAAATCAGTTAAATTCTTATGACTTTCTCGGTGTTGAATTTCATGAAAGGGGCGTGATAATGTGATTGCATATCGTGGTTGGAGCAGGACATTCAAACACATTGCGCGAGGAAATAAGAAGTGCTTGCGAGTATCGCCCATTTGAGATGTGTAACTACAATGCAAGGATTGTTAACGAGATTTGTTGCAAAAAGTTGGAGTATTTAAACAAGAAGATGGATGCTATGCAACTGAACATCAAGGAAGGCACTAACGAAGTTTTGTTAGCTGCTGCTTAAGACGTGAAGTGGTGAGTGCCAAGGCATCATGTGTGGCTTGCTGACTCCAATCCCGTATGTTCCATTCTTGTTATACCTACCGAACATGTTCCTTGTTTAATCTGACTTTCGTTTAGTGATTAGATGAGAATAACGTGACATATCCCAGAAAGGAAGATATATTGCAAATATGATGGTACTTGTGCTGCACATGCTGTTCATTCATACATGCCAAACTATTACAGCTATTTCAGACTCTTCAATTGTACTTCTACTTTTTTTTGAATAAGAGTACTTCTACTTATCCTAAAATAAAGTTGGATTTCAGATCCTTCAATTGTATTTCCAATTGACAAGTTGGCAGTGAATTTCTTCTGTTATACTGATTTTTTCTATGTCTAGTCAATGGGATACATGATAGGTCTTCAGAGTCAGGAGGAGTTAGCAGACTAGAGAGCATAGTAATCTGAACATTTTGATTCAAGGATGCATGTCTGGTAATCATTTTATTATCTTTAGATTTAGATCGCCCATCTCGTCCCATATCACCTAGGTATAGACAAGTAAAATGTATTGTTTCTTTGCCATGTTCCAAACAAAAAGAATAGTTGCTACCTTGGAGAGGAAGGCGATGAAGATAAGGTCCGAAGAACAGTGGAGTGAAAGGGGGTTAGGGTCGAGCGATAAATGTAATGCGGGGCAAATCCTTACCTTTGGATAGATTAAAAGGAAAGAAATCCTGGCAAGTTGCTCATACATAACTACTATAAATTCAGTGTTAGACAGATATATTATATATATACTCTTTAGTTTTCATATCAATATCAGTTGACTACTTGGTACTACAAATATCCTTCTCAGTTTTCAGGTGACATTTGCATTTTTTCCAAGAATAAATTTAGCTCTTCCTTGTCCTTTAGTTTTCTTGATCGTAACATTAACATGTGTGTCCCTAAGAATCTAACACAGGGTTTGCTATACCAGCGGGTGCACCTGAAAGCCGGCTGCATCTTGCAGGTTCCTCGTGCGGAACGAATCACTCTCCATTTCGCGAGCTTGTGACGGATGTGTTCCGGCCAGAACTGGTTCCCATCATCGACGTACATCTCCTCAAGGACCATGGCGTTCTCCACGAGGAACTTAGCTAGCTGGACTTGGAAGCAGTCGACCTCCTTCGTGTTGAACAGCAGAGTCACCTTCCGCAGGCTTGTCCGCAGGCAGCTGAACAACGAGCAGTTGTCTGCCAAGGATGCGGGGAGGTCCGACACCTTGATGATGCTGTGCGATGGTGTCCTGCACGTGAGCTTCTCGAAGCGGTCCATGGATTGGGCGAATGCATTTGTGGACAGATCCTTGTTCTCTTCCTTGAGCACATAGTTGTAGTCCCACCACATCATGAACCGGAGCTCGACATCACAGGGCACGAGCGGAGCAGCCTCGCCATTGATAACGCCATGATGCTGCTCGTGCGCTCGTGGAAAATGTCCAGATGGAGGAGCTTGAGGTTCGGGAAGGTGGGCAGAAGGACCCCACCGTGCTCCTTCTCGCCTTCGAGGATGTCCTCCATGGTGCTGACCTTCAGCCTCAAGGTCCTCGTGGTGGAGAAGCTTGTGAGCATGCGTGGCATGGGCTCTAACTGCCGCAAGCGCCAAAGGTTTCCGTGGTAAGTGACGTCGAGATTTACATGTACCAGACCCGGCGCCGGCGATATCAGCGTGAGCTTGACAGGGTGCCCCAGGTAACGGAAGGACTGCAGGCTCGGCATGTCGAGCTGGATGCCAATGTGGCCGTAAGCCTCTAAGCTCTGTTCGTCGACATAGGTCTCTAGCTTCAGGATGGTGCATGTCAAGCAGCGGAGGCGGAGGGGCAGCGTGTAATACTGATAGGTCGGATAGTCATATAGGAGGACATTCTCGGCTGGCGGCTCCAGCGGCTTTTGCGCGACGTTTACCAGCGACAGGCTGGTGAGCGTCGGCGCGGCGTCGACCATGGCCTGGAGATACCCTTCCACGAAGAAGCAACTTTGGAGCCGCAGATCCGTCAGGCGCGGGAAAGTCAGGCTTGGCGCTGATGGTGGTTGGAAATTGCAGAGTTCGAGCTCCAGCAACCGGAGCGTGGCGGCGCACGGCAGCGAGGCCAGCGGCAGACCGTACTTTCGGCTAGTGTACTCAGCCTATCAGGAGCTGTTCTAGCTCTGCCGTGGCGCGGTTATCAGCGAGGAGGCTCGCGACCTTGCCATCGTCTCGCGGTTCGGCATCGTCCGCCCCGTAATATGAGCCGTCGGCGTCGTCAAAATTCAGGAAGAGCGTGAGCCTCTTGAGGCTTGTACGACGCCGAGTGAAGCGGCGAGCGCCGCAACGGCGTCGTGGAAGAAGACGTCCAGCGGCGAAGAGCTGATGGAGAGGCCTTTATTCTCGGCGGCCAAGTAGGACCTGATGTCCAGGTTGATTGTGTTCGTCCTGGGCCACAGAGGACGCCATTGGCGCGAGAGGATGGCGCTGGCCGCGGCCTCCCGCACTGGAGCAGATCGTCGGGTAGGGCGGAGAGACGGTCGGCGGCCATCGTATCGTCGAGGTTGAACATTGATGGGCGAGGAGCAATATTTATGGACGAATCCACGAGTCTGACATCAAAGCTGAGACCAGTTGGGCGTTGAACTGGAGGGCCCATTATGTTTGTTGGCCCTGTAGACCCTCCACGACACACAGTTTTTGAGGAAAATCACCGTCGCACCTAGCATGGGCCAGCCCATTACAGGTATTCTTTTGCTCTTTCATCTTCATCTTCCTTTTTTCCTCAAATTTTTTTTTTTTCGTTTTAATTTCAGTTTCTTTGTTTCTCTTTTTCGTTTCTTTTTTCATCTTCCTATTTTTCGAATTTTTTTCCTGTGTATTTTCCTTTTCTTTTCTTTTCATTTTCCTTTTTATTTTTCCTTCTGGTTTTTTCCATTTTTTTCAGTAATACATGATTAAATATTTTGAACAAGAGATTTTTCAGAACATGTGATTTTTTTTTCCAATTCAGCACTTTTTTTTTGCAACTATGTTTTTTTGAAACCGTGAACATGCCTTTTTGAACTAGTGGATTGTTTTTCTAAACCCGTGAATAATTTCTTAAACCTGTGAACATGCCTTTTTTTTTACTATGTGAACCATTTTTTCAAACTCACGAACAATTTATTCAATAGCCCATGAACATATTTTAACATGGAGTTTTTTTGAAACCCAACAAATATTTTTCAGTTTTGAATATGAACTTCTTGTTAGTTTTCATGTCAATGTCAGTTGACTACTTGCTAGTACAAATATCCTTTTCAGTCTTCAAGAATAAATTTAGTTCTTACATGCACTTTAGTTTCTCATAAGACAACATAACTTTCACGTGTTAATATTGTTCCTTTTTTTCGAATATTTTATTTTCTTGATGGTAACATTAACATGTTTGTCCGTAAGAATCTAACACAGCCACACAGGAAGTTTTTGGTTCACGAGAAGTGCCGCAATCGTCAACTAATGAAATTACAGTGTCACTGACTCAATGTAAATGGTATGAATGAAAACTGAAACTTGTTTGGTTACTGAACGTTGGGCCTAATCAACTTTCGACTGGGCTGGGATTTGATAACATGCTATCCCATAACGGGGCAATCAAACCAAACAGAATTTAATTTTATCAGTTACGGTCGCTGTACTGTTACTAGCGGGTGCACCTGAAAGCTCAAAGCCATTCGATTAGAAGAAAAGCAAGTATTTACTCTGGTGCCTCGAGAGGCAAAGGCCCTAAGGCAGTCGTTCTTCGTGGAATTAATCAGCTCTCCATCTCGGTAGCTTGTGACGGATGTGTTCCGGCCAGAACTGGTTCCCGTCGTGGACGTACATGTCCTCAAGGACCATGGCATTCTCCACGAGGAACTTGGCGAGCTGGACTTGGAAGCAGTCCACCTCCTTGGTCTGGAACAGCAGAGTTACATTCCGCAGGCTTTAGTCCGCAGGCAGCTGAACAACGGGCAGTTGTCTACCAAGGCTGCGGGGAGCTCCGAGACCTTACTGATGCTGTGGAATCGAGTCGTGCACCTGAGATTCTCGAATCGATCCATGGATTGGGCGAAGGCATTTGTGGACGGATCCTTGTCCTGTTCCTCCAGCACATAGTTGTAGTTCCACCACATCATGAGCCGGAGCTCGGACATCACGGGGCACGAGTGGAGCAGGCTCTCCATTGACAACGCCATGATGCTGCTCGTGCGAGACTCGTAGATTACGTCCAGATGGAGGAGCTTGAGGTTCGGGAAGGTGGGCAGAATGACCCCGCCCTGCTCCTTCTTGCCGTTGAGGACGTCCTCCATGGTGCTGACCTTCAGGCTTCAGCTTCAAGGCCCTCGTGGTGGAGAAGCTTGCGAGCATGCGTGGCATGGGCTCTAACGGCCGCGAGTTTGAGAGATGTCCTTTGTAAGTGGCATCAAGATTGACCCGTACCAGACCCGGCGCCGGCGATATCAGTGTCAGCTTGCCGGGGTGCTCCACAAAGCGGAAGGACTGCAGGCTCGGCACGTCGAGCTGGATCCCAATGTGGCCGGAAGCCTCAAACTCCTTGTCCTGGGCATAGGCCTCTAGTTCCAGGACGGTGCATGTCAGGCAGCGGAGGCGGAGGGGCAGCCTACGATAGGTCGGATAATCGTACTGGGCTGAATCCGGCGGCTCCAGCGGCTTTTGTGCGACGTTTACCAGCAACAGGCTGGTGAGCATCGGCGCATCGTCGACCATGGCCTGGAGGTACCCTTCCATGAAAAAGCAGTTTCGGAGCCGCAGATCCGTCAGGCGTGGGAAAGCGAGGCTCGGCGCCGGCGGTGGTTGGAGATTGCAGCGTTCGAGCTCCGGCACCTGGAGCGTGGCGGTAGCTTTCGGCTCATAAACTGGGAGCCGATCAGGAGCTCATCCAGTTCTGCCGTGGCGGGGTTACCGGCGAGGAGGCTAGCGACCTTCGATCTGGTTGCTACACCGGGGCGGCGGCCTCGGAACAAGTGGTTTTGGTGGCAACCTGGATGAAAACTGTGTGGGTAGAGGGTTCGTCGACCATGACTAGATCACTTTCGGGCAATGCGAAGGTCGATCTGGTTGTTACGCCGGGGCGGCGGCCCCGGAGCAGGTGGTGTGTGTTGTGGCGTTTGTCGACGTGGGTCGTGTGGGCGGCGGGTCGCTTCGTTTGTGCCATTCTTTTGTACAGATTGTATGGTTTTTGGACCCGGTTTCCCTTATAAACTGGGTCAACTCTTTCTATCTATTCGAGCGGTGGATACGACCACTTTATAGCTCAAAAAAATTGTCTCGCGGCTCGGCATAGTCCTCTGGTCCTCCCCGAGATAGGGGCCGTCTAAATTTAAATTCAGGAAGAGCGTGAGTCTCTTGAGTCTTGTACGTCGGGGGTAGGTGGCGAGCGCCGCAACAGCGTCGTGGAAGTAGACATCCAGCATCGAAGAGGTGACGGAGAAGCCTTTATCCCCGCCGGCTAAGTAGGACCTGAAGTCCAGGTTGACTACGTTCGTCCGGGGCCACAGAGGACGCCATCGGCGCGAGAGGATGGCGCTGGCCGCGGCCTCCCGCGCGGTCGCGAAGGACAGGATGTGCTGGAGCAGATCGTCGGGGAGGGCGGAGAGACGATCGGCGGCCATCGCGTCGTCGAAGGTCAAAAATTGATGGGAGAGAAGCAATATTTAGAGAAAACTAGCTAATTGCCCATGCGTTGCAACGGCGGTGTATAATGGTTTCATAATAATCATGTCAGACATTATTCATGTGCACATCGAGCATCACTGTCAAGTTTTAACAAAGGCATAATAGTATTTCACACCGCAATGTTCTTAGTAGACGCATGTCCTATCCCCCTACGGGTGCGATTATGCACATAGACGCATCCTTCCTCGTTGGCACACGTCACAGCGTCAACATGTTACCCCCTCTTTACGTATTTCCTCACCATCGTGCATCCGCTCCATCCAGGCCACGACCTTGGTGTCTTCAAGCTTTGGTAGCCATTCATTTCCACCCATGGCTACTATATAAGCTCTCAAGCAAATATTAGAAGGAGGATGTGCGAAGGAGAAGGCATTTTGGCAAGATAAACATAAACATGAGAAACACGAACTAAACACTCACAGGCAAAGAGTTACATCCAACAACAAAAACGACTACATCGATGCTTTTTTTTTTAGCGAGTACGCAAATTGCGTACCTTATTTTTATAGAAGAGAGAATTTTGATACAAAGACGTTGACAGTTCAGTTGTGGCAACTACTGTCAAACACACCCCACTCCACACCAACTCTAACCCTAGTGGACTACTCTTGCAAAGCTGTTACTCCCACCAAGACCCGCTAGCCTCCACTGATTCCAATCCTGGACAATTAGATCAACTAGCACCTCCACCGTGTACTGCTTGCTGACATTGTTGAAACATCTAGCATTGCGCTGCTTCCAAAGACGCCAGCATACAAGGATAGTCAGCGTATCAAAGCCCCTTCGGTCCTGCCTCCGAAAAACCTTCCGAGATCTAAACCACCAGGATTGCATCGAGTCCTCAACCTGCGGAATATTCACCTGAACACGTAGCTTCGTTAGGCATCCCAGCCACACCTGTCTCGCATATACGCACCCCATCATGATATGACTCCCTGTATCGACCTCCTGCAGGCAAGTGTAGCATGTCGAGAGCTCCTCCTGAAGTCCATGGCGCACCCTCCTATCGGACGTCCACAATCTTCCCTGGATGGCAAGCCAGGCGAAAATCCGACACTGAAGCGGCGCCCAACTCTTCCAGATACAGCTCGCACCTTCCATTCTGATGGATCCAGCGCACAGCGCTTTGTAGATGGATCTCGCCGAATAGCGACCCTCCTTGTCGCACGTCCATCTGAACTGATCCGGCCTCGTTTCATCTCTGACTACCGAACAGATGCGCGCAAACAGGCGCCGGCATTGCTCAACTCCCTCCTCCGAAAGCAAACCCCTCATGTCTTTGATCCAACTATTGTCATGTAGTGCCTCCTGGACAGTCCGTTTCTGTGCACAGCCCTCGCTGACCATGGCGGCGACCGTGGGCGCAATATCCGAAACCGCCTCGCCCCTGATCCACCGGTCACGCCAGAAAAGGGTATTAGCACCGTTTCCCACAGTGATCTCCACCAACGCACTGAAAACCAACGAAGTCTTCTTGTCAATCACCATAGGCAGGCCCTGCCATGGTCTGGACTGATCCGTGCGCCGCAGCCAGTCCCATCTGACACGCAGAGCTAGACCTTGAAGCTGCAGGTCCTTCACACCTAAGCCACCATACTCAAATGGTTTACAAATTCTTTGCCAAGCCACTAGACATTGTCCACCATGCACTTCCTCTTTCCCAGCCCAGAAAAAGGCTCTCAGCCATTTGCTAGCTTCCTCCAACAGCCAAGCCGGCGCATCGGCAATCAGCAGGTGGTGCACTGGTCTTGCCGTCACAACAGATTTGATAATAGTCAAACGGCCAGCCCTCTGCAGTAACCCCTTTGCCACGCTGGCAACGACTTGATCATCATATCCAACATGGGTTGCCACTCCGCTCTTGTGAGTTTCTTGGTAGAAAGCTGGAGTCCAAGATACCTACACGGAAACTTGCCCAGCTCACACCGCAAAACATGCCTGACAATCATGTTATCCTGCGCCCTTCCCCTAATTGTGATGGCCTCCGATTTCCCATAATTAACACACAAACCTGACGCAGCTCCAAACACCTTTAGCAATTCTCTAATTGCCACAAGCTCCTGAACTTCCGGCCGGAGGAACAGCGCAACGTCATCAGCGTAAACTGAAATTCTCTGAATATTCCTGCAACCAGGAAGCACGCCCAAAAACCCCTCTTCTGCTGCTTTAACCACAATCAACGTTAGCACCTCCATGACCAGCACAAACAATTGCGGCGAGGTAGGATCTCCTTGCCGTAACCCCTTCACACATCTGATGCGCTCCCTGGCTCACCATTGACAAGAATCCTCATACTTGCCGTAGATAGTAGAAGGGCCGTCCACTTCAACCACAGCTCTCCGAAACCAAAAGCTCGGAGCACCTCGAACAGGAAAGGCCATGAGAGAGAATCAAAGGCTCGGGATATATCCAATTTTAGGAAGACACCACGTTGTTTCTTTGCATTGATCGACCTGGCTACTTGTCAAACCAGCACGAAATTGTCATGTAGGTTGCGCCCAAGGATGAATGCCGACTGGTTTACACTCACCAGCTCCCCCAATCTCCTCCTCAAACGCATCGCCATGAGCTTGGAAAAGAGTTTCCCAAAGCTATGTACTAGACTGATTGGGCGGAAGTCCCCGACATCCATGGCGTCCGGCTTTTTAGGAATTAGGGTTATGAGCGAGCGATTTAACTTACCAAAACCTCTCCCATCACCAACAGCCAATTTCAGAATCGCCGCCATAATGTCGGCTTTAATGACTTGCCAAGCTTTTTGGTAGAAAGCGCCGATAAATCCGTCAGGCCCAGGTGCACGGTCTGCTGGCATATCTCTGATTACCTTCCAAACCTCCTCTTCCGTGAACAAAACCTCTAAGTCACTTAGGTCACGCGGAACCACACCAAGCTCCTGCAGGTCAAGAGTCCAATCTCTGTTGCCAATTTCGCCAAGCAACGTGGTGTAAGCCTGAAAGAAAGCCTCCTCCTTCTCCCTTTGATCCGTGCAGATTCTATCACCAAAGCGCACTGCAGGTATGAAATTCTTTGCCCTCCTGCCATTGGCAACCGCGTGGAAAAGTTTGGTGTTAGCATCACCTTCCTTTAGCCACCGAACCCTCGACCTTTGCCTTGCGATCGTACGCTCCAGAGATGATAAACCGAGCACCATCAACTTAAGCTCATTGCGCAGCCACCTCTCAGTCGCCGTAAGCTGCCTGGACTCCTGTGCCACATCAAATCTGAAGATGATCAGGTTAGCGATCGCAATCTGCAGCTTCACGTTGCCCACCGTGCGCTGACCCCAAGACTGAAGTGCAACAGCCGTGTTCCTGAACAGAGCATCAAGCCTCTTGAAAGGGTCAGTAATCCGCTGATCACACACCCAAGCCTCCTTAACCACATCCAAGAACCCTGGCAAGCGCGTCCAAAAAATTTCAAACTTAAACCGATTCTTAGGTCTGAACCCCGCGCTGACAGACAGATGCAGCGGCGCATGATCTGACAGAGAGGATGCCAAAGCCTGGAGCATGGCATCAGGGTACATCAAGTCCCAATCTATCGAGACCAAAGCCCTATCGATCCTTGTAAGCGTGGGGTTCTCTCTGCCGTTGCTCCACGTAAACATCCTCCCATGCATATAGCAATCCTTGAGCTCATGCTGATTAACGAACTCCCTGAACCTAGCCATCATGGTTCTGTCCAGATTAGTGTTATTCTTCTCGGAAGCGTTTAAGATCATGTTGAAGTCCCCAATGACGAGCCAGGGACCCCTACAAAGCGCTCTTCGTTCAGTCAACTCCAGGAGAAACTGAACCTTGTCCTCCGTGCGTTGAGGTCCATATACCACAGTGAGCCACCAAGACTCATTACTGAGCGTGCTCACTTCCGCATTCAGCGAGAAAGTGTCTAGAGATATGCGTGACAGTCCAAGCACGGACGTGTCCCACGCCACCAAAATACCACCACGAGTACCCTGCGCCGGCAAATATGCAAAACCATCAAAGGATGGCCCTAAGCATTGCATAACAATGAAGTGATCTATCACCTCCAACTTCGTCTCCTGCACACACACCAGGTTAACTCTCAAAGACACTACAAACTCTCTCATAGCATCCCTCCTAACTGGATCATTAAGACCCCGAGCATTCAAGCTCAACACCTCCGGGTTGTGTTCCATGGATAAGAGTGGGAACACCAGCACCACTACTCGCTGCAGCCTACTGCACAGCGATCGCCAGACCCGCGCTCCTCTCCAGATCCTCAGCAGCCGCGCTGCTAGGGAGAGTCTTGCCGAAGATAGCCGCCATGGCACGTAGGTGCTGCTCACGGACCGACGAGTCAAACATGCCTCTGAATTCTTGTAACGCGTTCTCATCCACCTCCAGATCTGCCGGAGTTATGCCCAGAATTTTGAGCAGAACAGACTCCGCAGTAGACGCCTTCTTGCCCGACGCACAACCGGCGTTGGCGACGGCGCAACAGCCGAGGCCCTGGTCACCCGCCGCGGTGTGCAAAAATCCTGAGCAGGAGGTGCAGTGGACGACTCAATTTCCCGGAGAAGCGGCGGTGCCAGCTTCTTGAGAATTCCAGCACAGAACCGCCTCATCTTTGCCATTGCCGCATCTTCCTCAACTGCAACCTCCGCCCGCATGTTAGCGTCCATGATCACACCTTGCATGTCGTCATTAGGCCCATAAAAAGACACTAATGGCTCGACAGACACATCCCCCGCACTGAGCTCCAACTGGGGCGTGCTCAAGTTTGGGCCTAGAGACAGCCCACTAGCCTCCTGAAGAGATGGCGCGCAATCCTCGCCAGATAAGGAAATTTGAACGTAACCGTCCAGCGACTTGTCTCCCACGCTTTTCTCAAGCTCTGCCGTTGGGCCCCCCTGGCCAGGTCCCAAAGACTGCGCCTCCACTACAGGTATAGCATGTACCGGCTTGTCCTGGCCCTGGCCCGAAGCCAGAGGAGGATCACGAACCGATCCCTCCCTTGTCGTACTCGCTGCATCTCC
The DNA here is from genome assembly GCA_947311845.1 of Poa pratensis. NCBI lineage: Eukaryota > Viridiplantae > Streptophyta > Magnoliopsida > Poales > Poaceae > Poa > Poa pratensis. The sequence goes on from CAMZMU010000043.1 coordinate 48,385,830, forward strand.
TGTGCAAGCATCTCCACTAATCCCAGCCTTGGCGACCGGATCCGAGGCAGAACAGCCAGTAGCCTCCACATTCAAACGCTTCTCACCCACGGCATCTCCTTTGTCTCTCGTGCCAGGTGTCGCCACAGGGTTGGCGCACAGGCTCGGGGAGACCGTTGTACCTCTTGCTTCCTCCATGGCTGGTCCCTCTTGCCGTCCAGCAGTAGGCGCAGCTGGCGCAGCTGGCGCAGCTGTCCTCGAGTTCTGAACTTTCTCCTGCACCTCTTGTCGCTGTGCCTGACTTTCTTGCCTGCCCGCAGACTTTTGACCAGCAAGATTGGCCGCCACCCCAGCACCGGCATCCGTGCGATCTGGCTGTCCATGCACGGCAGCCGCCAATCTGACTGACCTCCAGCACCGCCAGCACGCGAGCTAGCAAGACCGCCGTGAACACGACGGCCGCCAGCAGCGGCGCCGGCCGCAAACGGCCCGCGCTGGTCCGGAACCCCAGACGTCCAAGCACGCGTATGCGAGGTCCAGAACCCCTCTCCGTCATGGCCTGAGATGTTGTGCTCCGACATGCCATCCCGATCACTGCCCGGCGAGTCGTCATTACCGAACGCCCCGGGAGCCTCAAGGAAGCAAAACTCCTCCACCCGCTCGATATGGATGAGGACTCTATACTTCAAGAGGCCGAGCTCATTGATCCTTTCCACCGGCTGCGGATAGGCCACACCAAACTCCGGCTCCGGCACCCACAGATCTCTCAAGGGCGCGATGGCCTCCACATCCCTGGTCCAGGCCATAAGCCTGAAGGTGCCCATATCCTCTCTGCTCGCCGTCTCCGGCGCCACCGCAGCGACAACACATGAGGTGCCCAACAAGCTTTGGACAGTGTCCACATCCCACGTATGCGCTGGGATGCCCTCCAATGCCAGGTGCACCTTGGGCCTCAGAACTCTCCTCTGCCCCTGCGCAAACCTGTTCCATGGCCGGAAGTATAGCGAGAAGTACTCGTGCACGATCGCCGGCCTCGTCGACACGCACCGCTTGTGCTCCTCCGATCTGAACACCACCAGGAAGTCTTCCGGCTTGTAGCCATGCACCGAGAACGTGCCCCTTGGGACACCAGCCTTGGAGATGACGGCCTCCTCCACCTGCTCCCGATTGACCGCCGGCCTGGTGCCGCCCACGTACGCCACCATGGCGAACCTCAACCGGTGCTCCATGTCGTCCATCGCCGGCGTACGGCGAATGAAGCATGGCGGGATCTCCTGAGCCTCCCGAGACGCCTCCTCCAAACGTTCAAACTCAGCCCAATCCGTGTCCGCCCGGCGTCCCTCCTGGGCGCCGAACCACCGGCCGGGACAGAGGAGGAACCATGAGGTGCAGCAGGCGTACGCAGGACCGGTCCACCAGGCTGCCGAGCAGCAGGCGTACCCTGACCCCGTCCACCAGGCTGCCTCTCGCGGTTCCTTCCCGCTGACAGCGCCGCGCGCCGGGCCACCATGTCAAGCGCACGACGTCGCAGCTCGTCCTCCGACTCAGGACTGCGCGGGCGTTTGCAGCCACCAGAGCCATGGCCCTCCTCACCACAACGAATGCATACTTGCTTGTTTGTGCAGTCGCGCTTGTAGTGCCCCGCCCTGAGACACTTGAAGCAAAGGCCTGCCATTTCCGGCGACACCGGCCGCGGCACGAACAGACCCCGCATACCCGGCGATGCCACGCGTGGCCTGGACCGTCCCTCACCATTGCTCCTCTGCAGCTGCTTGCGCCTCCTCCAGAGCGTCTTCCGCGATGGCTTGGGTTGCTGCCAGACCAGTCGGTCCTGCACGCGCGCCCTCGCCTCCACCTGCTGTGCTCCCTGTCGCTCAGCGGCCGCCGACCCAGATCTCACCTCTTCCGGGGAGGACGGCGCAGAGTCCGACGAGAGCCCCAACCCAGACACCACCGGCCGAGCCGACGACGCCGACCCCGGGCTGGGCGGCGCCCCCAACTGCCCCGAGCGCCTCGCCGCCGAACCACTGCCAGAAGACTCCGAGAAACTCGCCATGTCGCACCCCCCTCGCACCTAGGGAGGAAGGAGGAGCTGGACGCCGCCCTCGTGAGGAGGACGACGGGAAACACGCGCCGGAGCCGAAGGCCGCCGGCGGAACCGTGGGGCGAGAGCTCTCCTTACCTCACGAGCCTCTCCTTGGCGTGAATTTGAATTGAAACTCCTACATCGATGCTTTAACAAGGTATATCATGATTGTTTGGAAAATTGCACACAAATTATACTGATAACAAGCTGATACTGTAATTAATGGCCGTGTATCAGTTTACTTACCTTACCACTGCCTTTTAGCAAAGTAGATGGCTATAAAAAATCTGAAGTGCCGATCACGTGCCACTGCATTTTACTTACCTTACCACAGTTCTAACTTTCCTACTTCCTCCGTCCATAAAAGGATGTCCCAACTTTGTCCAAATTTACATGTATGTACACACTAAACCATGTCTAAATACATGCATATTTAGACAAAGTTGAGACATCATTTAATGAACGGAGGGAGTATTTGTTAAATGGACGACTGCATCTTATAGCTAATTCTACGTGTTGAATACAAATCTGGGCTGCATGCTGGACCAACCAATCCATACCAAGGATGGCGTCGAGACCGGGCACGTTGAGAGTGTTGAGCTGAGCTGGAAATATCACTCGATTGATGCTGATTGTCAGGTCTTGACAAACGGTGTTTGTTTTCATCTCTGAGGCGGGGTTTGTATCACCAAAAGATGGCCCAAAAGGGAAACGGAAAAACGGTGTTTGGCAACAAAATCCTTCGAGATGAAAGAGTGGGAAGCTCCAGAATCGAATAAAATCAGCGCGGGTTTAGTGTTGATAGTACACGTACCAAGCACTACATCTGAAGCTTCGTAGGCTTCTTCTGCGGACATGTGGTGGACACGGGCAACTTGAGGGGCTTGATTGCACCAGCAGGGTGGTTGCTGTTGGAGTTGTTGTTGCCGTTGCTGTTGTGAAGAGGGCAATCCTTGATGTAGTGTCCTGTCTTGCCACACTTGAAGCAGGAGTTCTCCCTCTTGCAGTCATCCACTAAGGGGCGCTTGTGGTAGAATCCCTCACGGGGATATCCATCCTTCCTGGGTTGATTCAAGGTATTCTGAGGTGTTGAGATCCGGTTGTTGGGCTGCCATGTGCGTGGCTTTGAGGTAGCTCCTTCATGCTGGTTCTTGCGTGGCTCGAATTTCCGCTTGTGAGAGTCATAAATTGTGCGGTGCTCCTTTTCTGAAATCAGCGCAGTGTTGATCATGGCCTGAAAATCTGGGAACTGTAGGACGCTGAGCTGAGTCTTTATGGTCTGATGCATTCCATGAAGGAACCTGTCTTTCTTCTTTTCCTCTGTGTTGGTGTCCTCGGGTGCATAGCGGGCAAGGTTGTTGAACTTGGTCAGATATTCATTGATGGATTTGCTGCCTTGGGTGAGTGCCAGAAATTCCTGTTGTTTCATTTTTATCAGGCTTGAAGGTATATAGGCCTTGCGGAAAGCTTCCTGAAATTCTGTCCAGGTGACCGCGGGTCCATTGCCCCTTGCATCCTTTTGATTGTCCCACCAAACGTTGGCAGGGCCTTCAAGGTAGTGGGTGGCGAAGAGCACCTTGTCCTGCTCGTCAACGCGTGCGAGCTCTAGTTTATTTCCCAGGGTGCGGAGCCAATCGTCAGCCTCAAGTGGCACCTTGGGCTTGCATATATGTGCCAAACTCTCTCATGATCTGTGTCAGGTGCTGAGTGTGACGCTCATCCATCATCATCATGAACTGACTCGGGCTCGGTTCCTGAGCTGGTGGAGGAGGGGGTGATTGCGGGGGCACGGGATCCTCGCCCGCGTGCGGAACGACGAACCGGGGTTCCTTGGCTGCCACTTGCATTGCTGTTGGGCCTCATCCTGGATGGTTGAATGTGGTGACGCGTACCATGAGCATCCATATGGGGAAAAGTGCAACATCCAAGAAAACCAAATGGAAACAAGGTTTGCAAAGACAACAAAGTGCGGTAATATACAATGACTGGTTGAGTTACAGGATTCTAGTTACTTGCTTACACAACACGAGATGCAAGATAAAAGATTCAAGCTACTCGGTACCAGTTACAGGATACAAGATACACGAAGCGGGATACAACTCTACCACTTCCTTATTCAAGCGCGCGATACAACGGAAAAGTAAGATACACTAGGCGATGCAGTCTCCGAGCGCCTAGAACTCCATCCCGAGGGGTGTCGCCGGTGCGATGATGTCGATGTCCCCCCCTCGGTGCTGTAGTCGGGGGAAGCGAGGTCGCCTCGGGAGTCTCCAGAGCGGGTGGGGGTGTCGGCACGGACACGACGACGCTGAGCTCGTGACCCGGTGGGGCGAACAGGGGTGAAACGCGAGAAGTGACGAGTAGTGCTGCTACGAGTGCGGAAAGGTGGTGGCGAACCGTGGGGTGCAGGAGTGGGGATGAGTCCCCTCCTGATCTGGTCGAGGGAGCTACGGGTAAAGGTGGGGAACCGAGGTGGGTGGCGAGAAGAACCAGCTCCAGATGCCCGTGCCATCTCAGCCATGGCCACGTTGGCGCGAAGCGAGGCAAACTGGAGGAGGGTGACGTGGAGGTACTGGTGGAGTAGAGTGGTGTACCGGAGGAGAGCGGTGAGGGCTGAGCTGGTGTCACCTGGGTTGGGGAAAAGGACGTCCCCGTTGGCTAGATCTAGCCTCGGGAAGTAGACTTAACGGGTGCACTGCCTCATGACCGGGTTATACGTGCGAAGGAAGACGATGGCGTCTCCTGCAGCCTCCTGTATGGCTCGGGTCGCCTGAGTAGAGACACCGGAAGTAATGGCCTGGACGTTTCCATCGGCCCTCGGCTCTGAGCGCAGGTGGACGGTGGCGACGAACTCAGTAGCGCCCCCGTCGGGACAGTTGTAGAACACGCGGTAGATCGGGGGAGTCGAGCCTGGGTAGAGGTGGTCCCAAATCTCAGCGAGGTACTGAGGAAAGCCAGGTACGTGTACGGCGATGGTCTCTGTGAAGAACTCGGACGGTGCCATCTGTACCAGGGACAGAAGAAAAAAAGGTGAGCGTTAAAGTTAACAAGCGCAAACAAGTAGAGGAACAATCAAGAAGCAGGCAACGCGGCAAGCTCTATTCTAAGTCGTGCGAGGAACTAGGGTATCCTACAGGCAGTTAGGCTCTGATACCAAGCTTTGTGGCACCCCGATCCAGATGATCGAGCTACCCCATATACCAGCCCCAGAAACACTGGATATATGATAACTTGATACACAAAGACATAACCAAATATATTTAAGGCTCCGAGTTCGGACGGTTACAATATATTACAACACGGGGTGAGGCTCCAGCGGTCGTGCAACACGCGCACACAACGGTATGTACATTATTTTTCTAACAACGAGCCTCCATCAGGGATCGCAGCGGGTACGTAGGTAGTAGCGTGGCACGACGGCCTTATTCCACGGGGTTATGCCTGGGATACTGGTTCCTAGTTCTCGTACAGCGGGTACTCGGCGCCGGGTGCAGCGGGGTCTGGCCACATGAAAAGCCAGGTGAGTACATTGAATGTACTCGCAAGACATTAGCCAAAAATCAAACAAGGCCTATCTATATGGCATGGCATAAGTTCGGAAGTAGCATGGCATAAGTTCGGGTATATAAGTGCGAGTCCAAGCTTAACGGTTGAACTTAACTTACCTACTTATCTTAGTAGGGACGTTTCGCGTTATCGAGTGAGATCACGTTTCTTACCCAACAACTCGTAACCACAACTAGGCTTCCAAGCCTCTAGCCAACTATGGCTTAATTTCTCGATTCTCAAGTCCCTAGCCAACTCTGGCTAGACTCTCGAATTTTCACGTGACCGTTGAGTTTACATTATTTATTTCTCCAAGTTCGACTGGACTGACTCATAGCGTGACTTGACCCAAACACCGTCCCATAACCTAGGGACAAGGCTAGATTCTAGATTTACACTCTCGAGAGGTGGCAACTTTTATCCACACGCTGAAGTCTAAACTTGTATCGCCGGTACCGAAGTACTAAAACCGATCACGGCGAACAGTACAAACCCACACTTCCACGGCTGCTTATTCTACCCAGACACTCCCTGTGTAGCCACCGACACGCCCGAGGGACCAAGTCTTATGACGAAGTGAATCCGGTACGTCCCCAACAGATGAGTGACGCCTAGCTCCGGAACCTTCGCAAGACTAGCCCCGACCACAAAGGTAACCGACTAGACTTGCCAAAAGGGTGGCGTCAAAGGAGGCTTGATAGAATACTCGGCCATGGTCTGCCCATGTGAACGACGCGTGGTTGTGCTTGTTGTGTCTGGTGGGTGGCACTATGTGACTCAATCTAGTCGAGGGAGGTGGTTATCTTCTTAGTCAAATTTTAATACCAACATGAACCAAGCAATAATGATATTCATAACAATAGCTCAAGCAATAGTATTGACCGGGCGACTATGGCGGTTCCTCCAGCCGGCGCCACCATGTATCAGTATTTACAGAATAAATAGCACAGTGGTTCAAGAGGATGACTATGGCGGTTCCTCCAGCCAGCGTCATCGTAGATGGATTACAAAGTTGGTGAGACATGTAGTCCCCAAAGAATGAACCGAAAAGCACTCATAAGAAAGAGAGCATCCATTCCACTCGAGGGTTATCTCGACGTGGTGTCAGCAATCTTGGCAAAAAGAACCAAATGGAAAGCAAATGTCCCAAGCGTCGCAGTCCAGGTGGCTTTTGGCAAATGCCCCCAACTTCGAGGATCATAAGACGACATCCGTCTGCTCCTCACCTCGGCGAAGAAGAAGAAGAAGCAAACAAAGCCACGCAAGTGCGAGGCGCACAGTTGTAATGTTTTCCCATTCCTTTGACTGTGACGGTTCCTCCGGTCATCGCCTCGGGAATGGGGGTGATGCGTAGATAGGTAATTATAAAGTAATTGCGACAATTTAAAATGCAACATGGCATGTGAGGTGCAATAGCAAACAACATAAGCAACCAATTTAATTTCTAGGGTTCGACCAAGTTTGAGATCGGGTTGATGGCTTGCCTTCAGTAGTGGGGTAGGGTTCGGAAACAACTTCGACTTCCTGGGAGAGGTTTAAATCTAACACAAGAATAAAATAAAGCATCACAAACCCTTCCTAAGCCATTGAGTAAAGGACTAAGCAAACAAACTCCAAACCAAAATATTTTGATGCCAATGGATAAACAATTTCAAAACAAAGCTGGCAAAATTTGTTTCATATTTTTCTGACTATTTTTTAGAGAGATATGCCCTTTTAAAGTTGGGGTAAATTTCTGCCTATTTTCAAACAGAAATAAAAACATAAAACATTTCGGTTTATTATTAAAATCCTGACTAGTGGGTCCCACATGTCATAGGCTCTAATCGAACCGTTACCACGCGCGGGAAAGAAGAAGAACAGGGCTGCCGTCTCCGGCGAACTCACCGGCGGCGTTTCCAGGAGGCTAGGGCGACAGGGAGGTGAGGAAGAGGAAGCAGAACGACTCGGTGAGGTCTGGCGCAGCTCGGTCGTGCACCCACGGTTGACGGGGAGGTCGGGCTGGAGCAGAGCTTCTCCTCCCGTGGCTCCGGCGAACTGTCGAGGAAGGATACGACGGCTCCGGCCACCGTTCACCCAGGCGAGGGCGGCGGAAGCTCCATCGAGGTCCAGAGAGGTGGTGTGCGGCCTGAATCGGCGGGGGAGGGGCTGTTGGAGAGGATTTCGAGCGGATCCCGAGCGGCGGTGGCGAGCTCGATTCCGGTGCTGTGGTGCTCTACGGGCTCTGGTACTGCGTTGGGAGATGATTGGGAGAGGGAGGGAGCTTGTGTGGTGCTTGGAGGCAGCTGGGGTGGCCGTCTTATACCCTCCCCGAGAGTTGGCCGCCGTTAATGGCGCGGCGAGGTGTCAGCAGCGGCGTGGAGGTTGTGCGTGCGGCGCGTCGTGAAACCGGTGGCACAGTAGCGCACGCGGCACAGGAGGAGGGGGTGGATAGGCTCCGGGGCGGCGAGGGTCGCTGACGAGCGGGGCCCCGGCGGCGCTGTGATGAGTGGCGCGTCGGGATGCGTCGGTGGCGCGTGTGGAATTCCTCTCCGGCGACGCGTGGTGGCTGGGCGAGTCAGGGAGAGGAGGGGAACACGCTGGGCGTGGTTTGGGGCGCGGGGGAGCAGAACGGCGACGACCATAACGTGGCGGCGCCGCCTGGCATGGCCTTGCCAGCGGTGACCACCGTTCTGGGCATGCCAGAAGCGGCATCGAGCTGTATCTCCCAGCTCCGTGCTCCAAACGAGATGAGGTTTTCACCTCCGTGCGCCAAACTTAAAATCCTTCAACTTTCCTGAATAAAGTTTTTGCAAATTCGAAACTTGGTGCGACTAGAACTTTTGAAAAACCACACTGACCAAAATGAAAACTTTTGTTTTGATGAAGCAAAACATTTTTGGTTAGTCCAGCCTTTTGCTCTGAGGTGTAAACACTCCATGTGCTTGCATCCATGCCCTTGCCTCACACTAGAAAAATCATTTGCCTAGATTTTAAAATCATTTGAGTTAAAAGGGCAGAAATTGGATAGAAAAGGTATGAGGTAAATCCCCAAGTGTGAACCAAATATTTTTGCATAATTAGGCTATATATTGCCTAGGGATCATTCCCTAATTTTTGGAGAATTTTTAGAACAAGATTTCAAGTACTTCCTTTGGAAAGCTCAAATAAAGGGATTTTGGTTTAACGATAAATAGAAATATTTAGAAAATGATTTTAGGGTTTTGGGGCCAAGAAACCAAGATACCAAGTCGGAGAGAACACAAAACTCAAGATCCCAAACTTGGGTAAGGTTTCGTCAAAGATTGAAAATTGAAAAGGCCATTTAACCCAAGGCAAATTAAATTCAAAGTCGATGACAACATTTTTAAAAGAAAGTTTTGAAAGGCCAAATTCCAGGATGTTACACATCGCCATTGTGGTGCACCCTGTAATCATACAATCAATATAGATCAGACAAGCAGGATGTAGGTCTTTATCTCGCAATGAGGGGCCGAACCTGGGTAAATCCTTGCTTATCAGCCGTCCGGAACTACCAGCGCGCCATCTTCTCTCCTTCACGAAACCCTAGGTATCCCGACCTTGGGATTTGCCGTGGCAACCCCACGTCACTGCTCACTCCCTCTCCATCACTCGCAATTCCACTCCTCTTAATTTTTTCTTCTCTCTCCCGACGCAAATTCGAGCACGACGACGACATCGGCCGCAGAAGATCAAGCTGACGACTTCTACTCCTTCCCTTGACACATCATTCATCGGCACTCGTGGCATCACCGCTAGAATCTCGACTCTCCTACAACGGTTGCTATATGCCCTCAATTCTCGTTAAGGACGATTATAACAATGCAGACCTATACATTCATGTGTGCTTTTTTTTTAAGCTCGTTACCGTAAGGGAAAACCCCTACGGTGTAAATTTTATATTAATAGAAAAACCAGAGGTTTTCCTTACAAGAAGCACCGAGCAACAAAAATGTTCCCTATGGGGGGAGAAAGTCAAATAAAGGAAATACAGGACAAGCCATTAAGTGAAAATGTCAACTACCCAATCTAGTAAGGGTTGCACTAGGGAAGATTTGACTCTATATTGGTGAAGTAAGATATCTGATTGGAACATGACTCTCCAACGAGCAAAGGAAGGCTGAACATTGTTGAAGATGAAATCATTTCGGGCCTTCCAAATGTTCCAAAGGGCACAGGTGGCGATCTCCATAAAGCAAGGGCCAGTAAAAATCCTCTGAGCTCTGACAAACCGGTCGGAAATTGTGAGCGAGCAGTCCCATACAATACAAATGGTGCTCCAACACTCGTGAGCGAAATGGCATGAGAAAAATAGGTGATCACGAATTTCCAGTGGAGACGTCGTGCAGAGCACACATGTTGGGCCTCCCTCCACCTGCCAATGTTTGCGTAGCATAAGATCTTTAGTATTCAGTCGATCTTTTTGAAGAAGCCAAGCAAAAACCCGCAGCTTAGGTATGAGTTTAGACTTCCAGATCGCCAGCAAAGAGGGATCAACATCCAAATGAGAGAAGAGGAAGTTATAAAACCGGGCAGAAGTATAGGAAGAGCTGCCCCATGGAAAGATCCTTGTATCGTGCTCTGTCAGACTTAACTCCAAGTCGGCCATGATCGCATGTACTTGTTGGTATTCAGTAAAGGCCTCATGGGACAAAGGGAGGGCGAAGAGGGTCTGCAGATCATGTGTATTGGCGAGGCTAGAGACGGCGGCATCTTCCTGAAGGGCATAGGAGAAGAGCCTAGGGAATTTATCACACAGCAATTCCTGACCATGCCAAAAATCCTTCCAAAACAACATGGACTGACCACTTAAAACCGTGGTACGAGTAATGCTCCTGTATATGTCCACAAGCTTGAAGATGTCCTTCCACCAGAAGGATCATGTGTGCTTATTATCACATGCACGATAGATTATTTTGTCTTGTTAGGGTTTCTCGTCTGATTTTTGGGGATATATCTATTTAGGGCTTCAATTTGGGGGTGTGATTTTAGTAGTTTTTCCCAGTTAAGGGTTTCTATACGGAGATATTTCTTGATTTTGTTCTTCTCTTGGAGGCAAGTGTGGGGACAACTTCTCCAAATTAAGAGCATGTAGAAGGCAATGGTATAGGCATCGCCTCCAAAATGCCGAGGGCCCAAGAGGCCCAGGGGAGGCCTTTTGGAGGAGCTGCCCACGGGTCTTTCGTAATTAACTAATATTTGATATATCACTAAGTTTTATAACAGATAACATATTCAAAAGTTATATCTTGGGTCTTGACTACTAATTTTACTAACAAAATGTGAGTTACTCCCTTTTATTTCGAGATTGACGGGGGGATTACTCCCCACCGTTTTTTATATTACCAACTCGAAAAGGGGCTTGGGAAGCCATACAATGTCATGATAGGCCGGAGCCTACAATTGCACTTTTACAGAGACACACAAAGGGAGAGAGAAAAACAATCAGCCAATTACATGCCACGAGAGCGGGAAACAAGAAAAGCCCTCCAGGCCATCAGCTCACCTTTGGGCTTGTCACCGCAGAAACGCCTAGACCACAGCTCAATGTTGTCGATAGCAGAATGGAGAACATGATCGGCAGACCTGTCAATCTTGTTGAAAACGAGGTCATTGCGGGCCTTCCAAATCTGCCAAAGAAATACCATAATAACAGCATCATCAACCAGCCGCGAGCCGCGAACCATCTGTTCCCTGTTGCACCAGTACTCTTCTGTAGAGGAGGTCGAAAAGCCCACACCAGCTAGGCCCCAGACGGCAGCGCTGCGTTGGCAGGAGAAGAACATGTGTTGAAGAGTTTCCGTTGCGCCGCACCTTTCGCAATCTTCAGAAGGGCAGCAGTTTTTGGCGAAGAGGTTCTCACGAGTGCTTAGCCGGTTGGAGCAGAACAACAGCATAAAATCTTGATCTTCGTGGGGAGGGGGCTAGCCCAGACGCGGTCAGACCAGCTCAGCTTAATGCCATGCTCGGACGTGGCCCTGTAGGCTGCCCCGTGGAGAACGTCTTGACGCCGCCCCACGCCATAGCTCGGGCATCGGGCAGGTCCGTGAGCACCACAGCGCCGGCGAGCTCGCGGGAGGCCGCCTCAGTCAAGTGGCATCGGAGGGTGGAGGGGATCCCAATAGCGAGAGCAGCAGCGACCGACACATTCATCATCAGGGAGTGGCTGAAGAGAGCAGGAAAACGAGCAGCGAGCGCCCCGGTGGGCAGCCAAGAGTCATACCAAAAAGCAGGGGCGGAGCTAGCATACAATCACTGGTGTCAAATGACACCAATGGATTCCTGCTATTCCTTTTAAGTATGAGTAGAAGACTGCCCTAATTATGAAATGACCCCGCTAATTTCTGTAGAGTGACACCAGTGATAGAAATTTCTGGCTTCGCCCCTGCCAAAAAGATGTCGAGCGTCCATCGCCCACGCGGACGGTGGTGAGCGAGCGGTACAGTGGGAAGCCATCGTTGATGATCCTCTAAAGAAACGAGGGCGAGCTAGATCATTCACCAATGTCACGAGCCCGCCTCAAGTACCAAGCCTTCCAAGAAGCATCACCAGGGGAGAGCAGCTTGTGAGTTACTCTCTTCGTTTTTAACTGTAAGATATGTTAGTCTTTTTGGGCTCACATGTATTTAGACATGGTTTAATTTAGATTCACGTGTGTGTTAAAAAGGGCTAAGCATTTTACATTTAGAAACCGAGGGAGTATAAGACACAAAAAGTATGCCATTGGATGCACATTTCAAAAAACTTTCTGATGATATACTTTTGACGACATATGAGTATTTTATGCACCAAACTATTAGTCAAAGTTTGCACGAAAAATAGAGTACCCTTATATTTGAAAGAGGATAAATTATTATTAATTAAATCTGTTTCGGTTGTATTTTTTGGGTTTCATTTTGCGTTTCGAACCAGGGCCTCAAATTTTTGGAGATTGCATGCACAAACTAAAGCCTCTGTTGTTGTTTCACATGCTTAAAGTTTAACTGGCCACAAATGTTATGCGTGGTCTTTTCTTTCAGTCTAACACATACACACCCGTAAGAGTAAGCAACAGGTGGAAGAAAAGGATAGTGACAGACCTACTTTTACAAATTTAGTCGTTAATGGTTCGAGAAGTACAAAAAGAATGATTTTAGTTCCATCCGTACATTGTTATTGAATGATTATCCAAAACAATGAGAGTAATTTTTTTTCTTGAATGCCATCCATATTATTATTTTTGTTGAAGGAATTCATATTTCAAAATTTTAAAGCTAGAAAAGATATGCCAAAGGAGGAAAACGTCACTTCCCTCCAAAACTCACAAATAAATAAGAGGATAACCCCAAGCCTCACACCCGTCCCCTCCCCGAGCCTCATCCAAAACCCGGAACTCAAACAGAGCGCAGCAACCACTAGAGCCGACTAATCGAAGGCCACAGCCATGGCCGCCCCTACCGGTACTTCGCTGCTGAGCTCCCTGCTCCAGTTTCCGCTTGCTCCGTTCTCCGGGAAGAGCTCCGCGCCGTCGGCGGTCCAAATGCCCCCCCGCCGCGCGCCTACGGCCGTGCTCGCCTCGAAGGGCTACAACGTGCAGATCGTGGTGGACGAGGGTGAGGGGGAGGACTCCATCTTCCGTAGGTTCAGGCGGGAGGTGATGAAGGCCGGCCTGCTCCAGGAGATCAAGCGCCGCCGGAGGCACGAGAACGCCAAGGACATCAAGATCCGCAAGGCCCGCGAGGCCGGCCGTCGCAACCGCCGCAGGTAAATTGACGTCGCATCACTTTGGCTGTTTTTTCTTGATGCTTTAGGCGAATTGAGATGTCTGAGCTTAGTCTCATGTCCCACGGTGGATGGGACCGGGGCCATTTCTTGGATGTTGAAGCAGAACACAAACGTGATGCAAATTGTGAAGGATTTGATAGTCTTTGAATTTCATTATGAAAGGTTCTGACAGGAAGTGCTTGTGGACTTGTGGTGATGTCAAATGAATGCAAGACGAACTTGAAGACGTACACATGTGATAGAAACTTGTAGAAAGAGATTAGCAAAGTTGATTGAGCCGCTGCCTGCCGTGGTGGTAGGAGCACAGTTTTGTTGGTGGTTGCCAATGGTATGGCTAGATTTTGCCTGGGCACCTGTACTAAATATCGCTGGGAAACCACGGGTTCTACCATGAACGAAAATTCAGGTCGAATGATCTGCGTTGATGCTGCGATCTTCAACTTTTATACAGTGCATTACCAGTCCCAAATGTCTTTTGATGCGATAACCAAAATTTCATTGACATGTAAAATCTCTTTTACTAAAACTTAATCGTGCATGTCACAAATTCTGCAGGCGTATGATGGATGACCGTAGGTTCCCAGAAGACGAGGGAGACTCGGAGGCCGTGAGAACCCGCCGCGATGAGGACAACGACAACTGGGAGGTTAGCGGTATTCTGAAATGACGATAGAATTCATAACCACTTTAGATGCACAGCTCCGGCAATTCGAAATCTTCTTTTGCCTGCATGGCACAAACTATATGAGTTACAAGCCTCCCTTTCCACTTCATTGTAATATTTCGTTGTACCAAATCTTAGCTAATGCAACATCGATTCCGTATACTTTTGTACTATTCTGTTACTTTCAAGTTGTGTCACACATTTGTGAATGCGAGACATATAGTTATCAGATCTTTCAAGCTGATGAGTAAGAGCCCTTTTCTCTATCAAAGGATTTCCATAGCTGCGGTCAGTAGGATTTTTCCCCTATAGAGGACCTTCGGATCAAAGGAATGCGAGCATCATAATACATATGGATTGCTTATAGTTTGTACTCATTATTCATAGCAAGATGTTAGCCCTCATGAATTTCTTCTTACTGGTGCACTTTCCCTTTCTCAATATTCCTAAAAAAAATCACGTGGACATCCAAGGTACTGTCTGAAAGTTCGTGTGAATTGGGAATCCTATTAAGTCATGACATGCATGCGGAGGCAGATGCAGAGTAAGGAAGTGGTGATGCATGCGGAAACGAAGCCCAGCCACTGAACTGTCCAACATAAACCCGTGGAGACGAAGCCCAGCCACACGCATGACGCGACAGCCGCAACCAACGTCGGAACGTAACCGTGGAGACGAAGCCCATCCATTCGCATCACGCGAGCGAGCGTACCTTACCGGCTAAATCAGGTAAACCAGCTCTGCATTTTAAGGCGTCGCGCCACCGCGCCTCTTCTCCCCCGTCGCCAGACTCCGGCGAAAGAAAAACTCACGTACTCGTACGTTCGTGCCACCTCCAAACCACTGCGTGTAACATAGTCATCACCCTCGCCATGGCGCCCTCCGTGCGGGTGTCGCTGCTGCTCGCCGCGGTTCTCGCGTGCGCTCTGCTCGCCACCAGGCATGCCGACGCCGCCGAGGCGCCCGCCCCCGCCCCCGGCGGTTTCGGGTGCAACCCGCTCAAGGACAAGACGTGCAAGCCGGGAGACCCCAAGGCGCCGGAGAACCAGGAGGAGGAAGGCGGGTTCGGCGCGAGGTTTCCGGGATTGCCGACGCTGCCCATTCCGGGCCTCGGCAAGGTAGACCGTGACGGCGATGGCGACACCGACGAGGACGACGAGCTGCCGTCGTTCGACACCCACATGACCATCCTCGGCCATTAAGGGTGTGGTGTGTTCGGTTTGAGGATTTGAAGGAATGGAATGGTTTCCATTCTACTGTCACGGAACCGTTCCATTCTTGTGTTTGGTTTGAACAAAAAAATTGTCACGGAACCGTTCCATTCCTACGTTCGGTTTTGGAATGGGGTGAGGATGGAATGGAATGGAGTGAGAATGGAATTATTGATAAACTCGATTAATTATTCCTAATCTTGATTAATTATTCCTAATCTTGATTAATTATTGCTAAATTTGATCCTAAACTGGATGATTAGCCGGCCGTTCCACCTCGTCCGGCCGAATCGGCCGGACCGGTGTATTCCAGATCTAGGGGGAATATTTCATTTCGAGGAACCACTTTATTCCATTCCAGTTTGCAACCGAACGCAGGAACGGGCTCTGGGTGCGGAACGGTTTCATTCCGTTCCACCCCATCCCCAAACCGAACACACCCTAAATGGAGCGATCGAACCTTAGCCTAACTTCTTAGTGCATGGTTTGTTGATTGTATCTTCTTGCATTAGTTTGCGTTGCTGCGGAAGAAAGGAAGGAAAAACGAAATGACGGAGCGAGTGTGTATAACGATGATGATCCCGGCTAGGCGCTGATGACTAAAATTTGGCAATTGCTCTTGTTGATATCCTGACTGTTCCGAACGGAGTTCTCAATTCTAATCAATTTGACATCGATAGTTTTCTCAAGACTGGCATTATTCTTGGAATCGAACTGGCATTATCATTTCCTTCTTCCTTGTTGTAAGAAAAAACGAAATGACAGAGGAGTGTGTATAACAATGATGATCCCGGCTAGGCGCTGATAACTAAAGTTTGGCAATTGCTCTTGTTGATATCCTGACTGTTCAGAACGGACCTCTCAACTCTAGGCGCTGATGAGTGATGATGACTACGTCTTTACTATCTTCATTTGTGCGATCACACGAACAATCTATATACCATCTCTTCAAAGACTGGCTATCACGTGCAGGAAAATACCTTGACCTAGTGGAGGTTGCATTTGTCCGCCCTCGCTCCATGGTTCATGGTCACCCTTTTTTTACCGAAATTTCACTACTCCCTCCGATCCATATTAGTGGGCATAGCTTTGTCTAGATACACATGTATTTAGTTAAGTATTTAGACTAGATACATGTGTATCTAGACAAAGTTGTGCCCACTAATATGGATCGGAGGGAGTATATGTTTTTACTCTGCATATTGTTCCTTTTTGCTACTCGGGTGCTAGAGTCCCTGCGTTAGTTTGGGTTAGTTTGCAGTTGTTAGGGGTAAAAAGGTAGCACCCGAGTGTACGAGGGTGATACCACTCGGGTGATACCGCCCATGTATAACGTACGAGTGTAAGAGGGTGACATCTTGCTAGAGGGCATGGCCAGCGCTCCAGCCTGGACCACTGCCCCGCAGGTCCACGTCGGACAAACTGGTGTCGTGGAGGAGAGAGTTAAAAAGACGGTGGCTTGCAGACCAAAGCTAGCTCCTGCAGAAGATCCCGCCTCCTCGCTAAAAAGGATGAAAAAAGCAGAGGAAAGGAAAAGAGAGAAGTACAGCCAGAGCACGTGAATGGATGCAACTGAAAAAAGCAAGTAGTGGAGGGAGACTATGAGGCCCACATGAGCAGATGCTTCCGTTGGGTGAAAAAATTCTATACGGTAGTCTCGTTAACATTTTTACTTAGGTGGAGGATGAGACCACAGCTTGCTACTGCCACCATTGGCCAATCAGCGGTCTACTGTGATGGCGCAGCTGAAGCCAGAGCACTCGAGGAGTGGCCGGCTTGGCCCCCGCAGCAGTCAGGGCCATCACAGCGCCAAAGGTAACCATGGCAACAGAGACCGGAGCCCTACGACTGTGGCATGGTAGTTCCAACCGAACCCTGACCGGTTTCCTTACCTATGAAAAACATTTCATTCTCTCTGATGAGATCTCCTTTGCAGGCCTTTTCGTGAGATGCAACGGGCAAGAAGAAGAAGTAGGCGTCGTTAAACTCAAGCCAGTGAGAGCAGCGAGCGATGCGAGGCCGGTGTCCCCGGCCCGGGTGCCACGGCTGAAACACTTTTAACGCAAATGTCCCTGTTTTCTTGTATCGCGTTCGTCGTATGCTCCTTTGACGTACGTATGCAGAGGCATACCGAGGCAGAGGCAGGGATGTGAGAGTCCGAGGATTAAGACAAATAGTGTCCAGGTATACGTAGCTAGGTCTTCTGCGTCTCCGAGGCGGTGGCGGCGGAAAAGCTTTTTCCTGCTCCAATCTCCGGCGATTGTGCTGGGCCCCTCTCCTTCCGCTTGCCGCTCCGGCGGCAGGAGGGAGGGGGACCCCGTTTTTTGCATGGTACTTAGGGCTAGGAGTTCTCTGGCATGGCGCGCCGTTTGGGTGGTGGGAGCGGCGCCCGGTCAAATAAATTTGCCTCAACTCTTCTCCCACACCGGCGTTGTCCTTCATGGCGACGTCTCGGAGTTGGTGGCACTGTGTGCTTGCCGATCTTTCAGATCGGTGGCCTTAGGGTTCATGGATGGTGTCTGCGAGGCGGCGGCGACGACTCCATCAGATGGTTTTTTCCTCCTGCTCTGTCCCCGTTGCTGCGGCGTTGTCTCCGGCGCCAAGGTGGAGCAGAGAGGATTCGTCCAGGATTACGTGCAGACGGTGGTCTACACTGGTGACAGCTGGAAGATGGTGCACCTTGTGGTGGGTTCGTGGTTGAAGGCTGATGGTTTAGGTTCCCTACTCCGACATCGTCGTGCGTGGGTGCCAGTGCTGAAGTTCGATGGCGTGTCCGGGGACATGCTGCCCCGGTCTGATTCTTTCAACGGCAATGGTTTGTCCTATGGCAAACTACATTGGAGGTCCAAAAAGCTGATGATCAGCGATGGAGCCGCGTCGAGCTCGGGTGAAGAGGTGATCTGTCTATTTTTTCCTTGGTGGCTGCTACGGTGGTACCGAAGAAGATGGATAGGCGTTGATTTGTCACATAGGTTTATCCTATCTTTCCAGATCTGTAATATCGGTGTATACGTACTTTGTATCTCGTCTTTTATTTATAAATGAGAATCGTATTACCATGAAAAAAAAAGAGTCCGAGGATTCATTCGAGGCGCCACATATTCGGCGCTCCTGCTCGCGATGGTCTTCGATCAGAGATGAGAAGTTTCGCCGCTCCTCTAAAAATTCCTAACCGAACCGCATCAGTGCCCGATCACTCCTTGTTCCTATGCGATCGTTTGTCAATTTGTTAGCATTGTCAATTGGTGTCCGATTAATTAGTTACTACTCACTCCGTTCCAAATTAGTTGACTTGCATCTATACAAATTAATTTGGAACAGAGGGAGTATTAGCTAATACCCGTACACTAAAAGCATACTCTTTTCTTTCTCTACTGTTTACTCTTTTTTTTTCACACAACCCTGCAAGAAACGTTGATGTGACGTTGCATTCTATAACCTTCTTTCTGCCTTCCTCTCCAGCTCTACCGCCGATTTCACCGTTGCGGTGACATTGCTTTGCTGAGTGCCTTCAATGGTCATCTGTGTATTTCTCCAACTCCAAGAATCAATCCTCCCAGTGTCCGTCAATTGTGGTAAAAATGCACTTGGATTGAGCTCAGGCCCAGCATCGGGAATGCCTTATTCATGCACTTCAGGGCATGCCTATGACTACAATGTACTGACAGATCACTCTGTTGTGCCAATGGTTGTCTCAGATCATGCATTTCAATCAATCTTTTTTATAGTAAGATGAATACACAGATACCAATGGCAATACTTAAGAATTCATTCATAGCTAAAAACAAATGATGTCAAAGGTTTATTATGCAGAAAAATCATCTTTGTCAATCTTCTTGTCCATTGCATAAAGTAAACAGTTTTTTCAAAAGCGCACAAATGGCTGAACACAGGAGAAACAAAGTTCCTCCAAAATAAAAGGAACCAACCAATTACGGAACTCCGAAGAATCATGCTTTACCTACCCATGCAAACAATTATGCTATACATAATAGTGTTCACAGAAGTATCCAGATCCAAATGTTCATAGTTAATCAGCATCCCCATTTCTAGATGCCTTCACCATCCATTACTCATACGCCATTAAACTACTTCCTGAAGTTCATTATTTGTATTATGGAATCTTTATGCCTGGTATACTACTACGATCAAAGTATCACCTCAACAACTATATTTTTTCAACAAACAGCTGACAATTAAAAAGCCCTACTTACTACTTTATGTCCAGCCTATTATCATGGGCCTGCAATATAGATGTTACGCTGTCGAATCCTGGTTTCATTTCACGAAAGGAGCTGAAGCGTGGAGCTGGTTTTATTTTGTAAAAATACAGCATGCCCTCAAATGTAATGAAGTGGGTACCGGCATTTTGTCAACTACTCAGCATGCATACATATCTTAATTTCGTTTAGCTGATTAAAAGAAACTGGGTATATATCACACAACAAAGAACCAGTTCCAGTTCTGTAGCGGCTCATAGTTGATGAGATTTCACTAAGCATTATACTAAGAAAACATGTCATTCATAAGTAGGTGAACATTACCTAATACTAATCGATTTTGCTTCTTGCTACTTATACAACCCATTAAAGCTTCATTTTTTTTACCTGAATTGAATCAAAGCTCCAAGTTGAGTTAGAATGATTCATGACAAATGTTGTGATGCTGATCTATAAGTGCAAGGCAACATTTTCTTATCTCTCTGCAGTAGTAAATTGCAAGGTCCAGCTATGCAGAAATCACTCTGCAGCTACAAAGATCATGGATTTAGTTATCCGGAAAACTAAATAAGCAGTCCCTAAACCTACAAACATGCACTAGAATGATGGGTACAAACAAGCAAGGAAAAGTTTGAAGACATCATTACCACAGCAAGGACAATTTACGTGATTGTTTTGCAGCAATAGCATATAGCTATATTTCTCAAAACATACGTATCGGGAATTTTTTGAGTTACCTCGTACTTATTAGGCCACATCAATGACAATGCTCGTAGTTGTAGGGGCTAAATTCTCCCACTGCCTATAACTCGTAGTCAATCCACCTAATTATACGCAAAGCGTATGCAAGAATTACACAGATTAAGCTGAAACACGGTAAACGAAATTCAGACCCTACTTCCCAAGGATCAGCCAACCAATGCAAAAGTGTCTTCCCCTCTATGAATCAACTCTCAACGGGCAGGAGAAGTCATAAGATAAAATAGGATCATACCTGGTTCCCTTGTGTGTACCAGGTATCTATAGCACCTTCGTATGTTCCCTGGATAATGCTGGCACAGAGATGAATACATGGCCAAAGGAACCCAGATCTACCTCCCAGTGGCCTTGACGACATAAAGCCGCCGTGACACACTGGCAAGATCCCCTCCTACAAGGTCACTAACAGCTCCCTGCCTCTGCTCTCCGACGGCAGCCAGTGCCTCCAATCGGCTAATCTATGAGTTTGTTTCACATAGCCATGGTAGTCCAGGTTGAAAATCCTTTCGGGGCAGGTTTTTAGCGCTTAACACACACATAAAATCAGACTATCTGTTGTGGACTGTTGCCTTACGGAGGGGGTGATGGAGGACAATGCACCACCATCATCAACTCCACTTCAATAATAAAGAGTAAGGATGCTTCGCACCGGACTTTGGTCATGTCGGCAAACCATTCTTAGCACAGTACCTCAAGCTACTTTATCGCACGGTGAAAGAATCAAATTAGCTTGCATATCAGGATTCAAATTTCACAACTGAAGAACAAGAGAGACCATAAAGAGCTGCAACAGCAATTAACTTGGCATTTCTACACAAATCAATCAGAACACACAACGCCACAAGTATCACAATCTCCTGCCAGCTGGAAATAATGTTACATGAATAATACAGAAATTAAGAATAAAGTAAAATTAACATCAATTAGCTCGGACATCACTAATTTTCATCATCATGTTTAGGCGTTTAGCAAATACCATGCAATGTAACACACTGTAATCAGATTACAGCTAGCTAATCTAATCATATGAAACACAGATACAGACATACAGTCAGTGAAAACTAAAGCTTCAAACACTTAAGGTAATCATGCTAGCGGAACCAAGAGACGGCGTGAATCTTCAAACACTGAAAATTAATTTCAAACAGTGTCTTGGATGCACATACCAGAGCAGTAGATCCTTAACAGCTTTCAGAGCAATTTACTTTGCATGATCAAATGCATTGGCACCTACTATGACTTAAGTAGTTCGCAAAAAGGGTCACGAATAGAAAAGTCAGATCCTCTCTTGAAGCTCCAAATGTAATCTCCGTGTGGATCAGAATAGTCAATGATCAGAACAGTCAATGAGGAAACTTCACTGGCCAGTTTCATGGACCCCAGACTCTCCAATTTGGAATGCGCCTCTTCCGTCGAAGTGAAACCAGCGTCCAACATAATCACCACCTCCTCCAGCACCAATGCGCTCTCAAAGAAAAATTTGAGGAAGGCGAGCTCACCTCGAGCCCCTCTGAAATCACGGAAAACAAACCGCTTTATGCGTGACCGGACGCATTCTATGGTACCAGACTCGTGCCAGAATTTCAGGTTGAGCTTGCCAGTGGATTGATATGTTTTTCCAGACTGAAAATTCGATCAAATCAATGCACATTCAGTTCATCAACTATTGACAGCAGCTACCAATATGATGCTAGTAGTAGTAGTACATAATGATGCAACTAGATGCCAAAAGAAGCATAAGGGGCTTCACCTTGATGTGGAGTGTCTCAACATTCGCAAAGCATCTTAGGACGCTGGGAATCATCTTAGCATCATTTCGGACATCGAATCGCACCTCCATAGCCAGTATTCTCACACTTGGTACCATGGTTCTCGAGCTCACCCTTGTCCCAGCCTGCAATTACAATCACAATGCACCCAATTAAGAGAATAAAGATCACAGATTTACGTCGTTTAAGAATTAACATTGAACAAATGGATAGATGGGGCACCTTGATGATGGTGTTGCCGACCTTTAACATGTGATTTCCCGGGTCCAACTCCAAGTATCCCAACAAGTGCAGCTTGGGGGCACGGCCAATCTTGATCTTGGTGCAGCTGCCATCACGGGTACAACCTTGGTCACCTTCCGAAAGGATGAGCCGCTCAAGGCGTGGGGCGTCCACCACGAAGATTTCTCGAAATGACCCAACGATCTGCACGCACCGGAGGCTCTGGCTGACAAGGCGGAGGCGAAACTGGAACAAATTCCCTTCGACACAGAGCGTCTCCAGCACGGGGCTCCTGTCGAGGATGAAGTCCAAATCCCTGCTTTCCATGAGGACGCTGTAGAGCCCGAGGTGACGGAGGTTAGGGAAAAGGGAGGCGCGCGGGAGGTCAGCCGTGTCGGGGAACTTCCAGAAGCCGAGGTAGAGGCGGGTGAGGGTGGCCATGCCTAAGAAGGTGGAGGGGAGAACGACCTCGACTGGCCATTTGGGGTTGACGAGCAGGAGTTCCTGGATGCCCTTTACGGCGAGGATGTGGAGCCAGCCGTGAGCAGGCCATGGAACCCCTCGGTGCAGCATCTGGTGAGGTGGACGCAGCGGAAGGGCCCCGGGTGGTCGGCGAGGACGGAGGATACGGCGGAGGCGTCGGGGAAGAGGTGGGCGTCGACGAGGACGAGCGGGGTGGAGCGCCAGAGCCCGCGACAGCGGCGGGAGAGAGCGGCGGTGCGCGCGGCGTCCTTGACGGGTAGGCGGGAGACAATGTTGCCGAGGAGTGCGTCCGGGAGGCGGCTGAGGCGGTCGACGGCGTCGTGCGGGAGGAGGGCGAAGAGACGAGCGTCGGCGGAGACGGGTGGGTCGGGGAGGGAGTAGTGGGTGGGGGAGATGTAGCGGCGGAAGGCGCCTTTGAACACGTCTGGGTCACGACAGCCGCGCCGGAAGGGCCCCAACTGGACCACTATTTTCTCCGTGTCCGTGGTCGCCGCCGGAAGGGCCGGGGAGCAGGAGCACATGCTGGTGAAGAGCCGTCCTGCCTCGTCGTCGCTGCGCACCGACTCGAACGGCATCTGGAGCCGCTAGACACTCACTCGGGGGTCCATGGCCGCCTCCTATGTGTTGAATGGAGAATTGGAGATGGAACGGCGGAAGAGAAGGGGAATGCTTTTTTTTTAGCAAATCTTATTTTTCTTTTGAGATCAAAGGGCATGCTTTTTTTTTAACGGGAAAGGGGATGCTTGAGCAGCCGAAAGAAATCTAACTGGGCCTAATCTTTCGAAACACTGCTCGCGGAGTCGCGGTCCATAAGTACTCACTCCCTTCACAAAAGATTCTCAACCAACTCTAAATTTGAATGTATTTACACACTAAATTATGTTTAGATACATCCAAATTTGGTGTGTAGATACATCTAAATTTGGAGTTGATTGAGACATCCTTTTGTGAACGGAGGGTACTAAAAAACAAGAGCAGTGACTATAAAAAAAGCGAACGTTGCCGCGCCCAATGTATACTGGAGTATAACATGTCCATGTGAATAAATTTATTATCTATAAGCGTATTTGTTTCTATTTTATCAACATTACTGCCTAGCAATGATTTTTTCTGTCACAAACCAAATGCATTGCATACAAAATATTAGAGGTACACAAATAATTAGAATATATAGATATGTCTTTATAGCTTTTGAGTAACAAAGTTACGACACCACAAGAGTATCATTCGTCACTTGTATTAAAAGATACGCCCACACGTGCACACTTTCAACTATCTTATACATACAAATTCTGTTTAATACAATCGAAGGAACCGTTTTTGTAAAAAAAAGATTCAGAAAACAACTACTCCCTCCGTTTTTTAATATAAGATGTTTTAACTTTTGTCCACATGCACATGCACATAAATGTATGTAGACACATTTTTGTGTGCATGTTCACTCATTTTAGTATGCATATAGACAACATGTGTACCACCTAAAACATCTTATATTAAAAAACGGAGGAAGTATTACTATGAGAAATTCTAATGTTATTCCCAAAAGTTAGAAGAAGATATTGTCAAACTGTAGAGATAATTGCCTTGTTGGAGCACTACCAAGCTGTGAAACAAAACAAAAAATGTATGGTAATTCCTTGAGACCGATCTTTAAGAAAATCATAATAGATTGAGAATTAGCAAAGCCATAAAGAAATAGTGAACTAGTGCTCGAAAATAATAGATCAAGAATTAGCAAAACCTTGTAGAAGACATCGTTGACGAAATGCTCGTCTTCTCGCCCACACTGCTCCAGGGAAAACCCTAGATCCAGGTCTCCCATCGCGGACGATTGTGGTTCGCGGTGCCAGGAGGGAAAATTACGTCGAGACGCACGTCTATAACAGTGAGTCTCGGCGGCGGACCCATGCTGATGGCCGCACGCAGGGCGATGACGCTGTCCCGCATCGTGGCCGCGTCAACGACATGCATGGCAAGGTCAATGCGTTGACCTCTCTTGAAAATGGGTAGGCGGAAGTGGGAGGTAGTGACATCTAGAGCGTATGCAAACTATGCGCGCTGAGAGTTTATTGGACTGATTTATGTTCCCGGCTCGCCGTTGGTCGGTTTCGTGAAGCCTCTGGTTTAAATGGTATGCGTTGGTGTGAGATTAGGGTACTTGGCAACGATCAGGATCACCCGATTACCATTTTTAAGTGTTGCTATAGATACCGCCAGAAAAATGGCTTTGATCGAGATGTATTTGTTTTGTTAGACTTTGTTAAATAATATAATTAAAAATTGTATGCTCATTTTTATACCCTGCAAATTCATGTCAGGAGCATAACCTATATCTAGTATTCTCAACGCGAATGGATGGTACGGTGTAAGGGACCGAGTCCATGTAGAACGACCTCTCTCTGTGCAACCCGTCACACGGCTGTGAAGCGCTCAGAAAAGAAATTTTCATAACCTGAAACGTGGGGCCACAAGCACCAACAAGGTATCTATTTTTAGAGGTTTTTACAAAACCTGAAAAGTGGAGACACAATTACGGATACCTCTTTATTTTTAGGGAGCTTGAACGTGGGGCCACAGAGCTCTCTATTTTTAGCCATTTTTTTCACAACCTGGAAAATGGGACCACAATCAAGGAGAGCACTTTTTTCTAGAGAGCTTAATATTTGGAAGGGATTACACGCCTATAGTACAGGATGCATACATCGACTCTCCTGCCAGAGGGGGGAAAGGATAGAGATCGGGAGAGTCCCCATCATTCCACTCGCTACCTTTTTCATGTTATAAACAACAACCAATAAAATGATATATGAAAGTAAGATCAACACGCTAGGAACGAGATTTTAACGTGAAAAATTCTTTTAAGGAGGAAGATAAAAAACCACGGGTGTCAGCCAGCAAAACTTCACTATATCCATCTCGATCGGAAAAGAATCAATAGAAGGAGAATCGGACGATACCTTTCTCGAAACAAACAAAAAGCAAAAGAAAGAGAAAACAAAAATCATGATCAACTAAGCCCTCTCGAGGGACGACGTGGACACGGGGAGGCGATCCGACAAGAGATATGCAGAAGAATATGCCCTCCTCAACGGGTGGATTAGAAATTCCGGGGATTTACAACTTACGACTTATCCTAAACCGCGGCTTACAATAAGTATTTTTAATAGTTCCGACCTAATCCAAGTCGGTAACGATCAGTACCGCGGGGGTTTCGCCCTCCGCACCCCCAGCGCCCTGGTAGGGCAAAACCGGATGGGCTAAATTCAGTCTCGCTTGCTACGGTCCAGACCTCCGGACTTCCGCTTCGTTCCGACGCAAGTTAAAACAACATGATCACAATAAAACAACACTTTCAATGGTGCTCCCCTCTTCCAAAACTTGATTGTTCATGGCCTGATGCATACTGTCAAAACTGACTATTATCTAATAGTGCTATAGTGTATACTAAACTAGGCATTTGCCAGGGAAAATGCATAGCTGAACATGGGGCATCTACCCCCTTTTTGAAAAACACATTTCCAAATGTAATAAAATTACGGAAAAAATTGCATGCGTACATCTTCATGGTCTATGTGCACGCAAAAAGTTTCGCGGGAAAACTATCTTTTTTTTGCCGGTGTGAAAAAAGACAAAAAAAAATATCTTGTGAAAGGTTTTCTTCTAGCACCAAAATTTGTCTTTTTTGCGGAGGCAAAATAAAAAGTTATTTTCTCATGAAACTTTGTGCCATGCATATGTATTGCAGAGATGTACGCATATAATTTTGTTTCCGGATTTTTGGACATTTTAAAAGGTGTTTAAAATGTAATTTTTAAAAACGGGTGCAGATGCCCTAGGTTCAGATAGTGCACTCTCCCAGGCCGTTAGTTAGGCAACGTACGAGCCCTAGCTCGCAAGCCAGTGCTACATGACTCCTCCTGCATCCCCCCTACAAAAGCCGCTGCTTTACTAACTTTACATCCCCCACTGGCCACTGCAACTACTGCTTCAATCTTTTCATGAATCTTGATAAGAAGCTGATCCGAGGAGATCACGCTCCATTGTCTTGCGTATGGCTAGCAACGAGACAGTACGATCGATCTTCCTTGATTCGGATCTATATGTTCCTACTTAGGTGCCTGGCTTGGTGGCCTTATAAGAAAGCTCCTTTGCAATAAGTTGAGAAAGAGGATGGGAAGGAGGAAGAATCGCATGGCGGATGGAGGAAGCGATATTGGGGAGGTTCAATCCGATGATGCTGATTTATGCCGTCGTAAATCCGGCATCTGATTGAGCCACGCCAATATCACTTCCTTCCACCATATACGCACACGTAATGCTCTGCTTGATGACAAGGTGAGATCATGTGTCCTTAATTTCTTGTTCTATAGCACATTTTACACAATTTTTTCCCAGCCCGCTTTGCCCCACATGTATACGTGTCTTGCGAAGGGCACGGCGGCGCGACCAGTCCGCCGGTGGTGTGGTGGCTTCGTGGTGGTTCCTCGCGGCGCGCTAGAGGCGGCGGCGGTCCGGGATTTCCTGGGCAGTAGGCGGCTCGAGCGGCACGGCGGCGACCTCTCCCCGATGGTCGGCCAACGAGGTCATGCCGGCCCTCCTTGCAGGGCGACGTTCGTGGCGGCGTGGCGATCCGGCGGCAGCGGTGGGGACAGCACGCACGGCAGGATGGGTGGACGCCATGGCCTGGCTGTTGGTGCTCGGCCCAGATCTGGGCCCATTTGGGCCCGATCTGGGTTCTACGGGCCCCAGTCGGTGCACTGCTGGGAGTCCTTCTGCGAATTGACAACGACGACCTTGGCGCTGCAGTGCGGCGGCGGGACTAGTTGGGCCTGATCTGGGCCTTCTGGGCTGATCTGGGGCCTGACCGGACCTGCTGCTGCGTCCGGTCGGTGACCGCCTCGAGCGGTGGAGGATATGATCTCCTCCTATTGGTTGCTGTTGTCGCCCTCGCGGGCCTGTATCTGTCGTCGGCCTCACTCATCTGTCGCGGTGACTCCGTGACTCGCTGGTTCCTTGGTGTGAGGTTGCGGATGCCGGGGCGGCGGCCCTGGAAGGTGGTCGACACGGGCGTCTCTGCGGCGAGCGACGTGGCGTTGGTGATGGCCTAGCTCTTTGGCCGTGTGGATGGCGAGAAGCGGGTGACGGGGTTCCTGGCGTTGGTGGCAGCATCTCCCAGATCGTGGCCTGGAGACCTTTCTCGTGGACTGTGGGCGGTCCGTTTGTACAATCGTTTGCGTAGGTTTTTCCGAGCGAAAGCTCAGCGCTTTGGCGCCAACGACGGCGATGTCTGCGGGTATCGTTACCCTCCTGGGGGCGTCGTTGTGGCTACCTGCGTCGCGATAGGGCTCCAGGTGAAAACCCCTGACCATTCCGGTCTCGACAGCGGCGGCGTGCTACGTCGTTACTCTCTTGGGGGCGGTGTCGTGGAGCCTTGTACTTCCTGCCCGTTCCGATGTCTTCGGTGGCAAGTTTGGTTCTCTCTGTGTTTCTTTTTTCTATCTGTGATCTGCTTTGTAAGAGGTTCCCCTCATCACTTTGTATCGGTTCGGCCGTTGTGCTTTATTTATAAAAGCGAGGCGAAAACCTATTTCTTCATGTATACGTGTCTTGCGTTCTGCAAGGCGTGTGTCTGCATATTTCAACAGGCGACAAGTATGATATGTACTTGTATTGTTTGATATACTAAACTAGTCTTTGATGAGAAAAGATGCACCCATGCAAAATAACACATGAATTTTGTCTTTGGTCCTGTTTTTAAAGCACTAGTAATCGAATGCATACATAGAAAATCATTTATACTACGAAAAATGTTACAAAATCAACTTATGCCTCAAATGAGTACCAGCAAAGTTTACATTTCAGCAAGGAAGTAAGGGCATGACATATTACCTCTTAATAAATGCACTAAAGAATTCAGGTAGCACATTAGAGGATGTCTATGATGAGAGAGTTTGAATTGTTTCTTAGATTTGAAATCAAGCAACTTAGAGGAGCAACACTAATGAACCAAACAAAATATATCAAAGACATGTTCAAGAGTTTCAAGATGGTGGGTGTCAATACCGGAAAAACTCCAATGCCAACGAACGGGCAACTTGATATCAATCCCAATGGTAATGCCCTAGATCAAAGGTTATATCGCTCAATGATTAGATATATTACTTTACCTTTGTACAAGTAGACTGAATATTATATTTAGTGTGAGTATGAATGCAAAATTTAAGTGCTCTTAATAAGAGCCACTTGGTGGTGGTTAAGAGAGTCTTTCCGATATTTCATTCCTATCCCAAACTTTGGTGTATAATTTCCCAAGGGTTCAAGTTTCATGCTAACCCGAATTCAGATTGGCTCAGATACATGGCGGATCACAAGTCTACGTCTGGTGCTTGCAAATTCCTCGGAAGATCGTTAGTGAGCTGGTTCTTAAAGAAGAAAATTTTGTGTCACTCTCTACCACATAGGCCGATTACGCCACCACCGCAATCGTTGTGCTCAATAACAATGAATGAGACAAATTTTAATGAATTACGGTGTCACTTGTGACAAAATGACTGAAAGGATCGTACGGCCACCTAGAGGGGGGGGGGGGTGAATAGGTGCTACTCCAAATTTTACTTCTTTTTCGATTAAGGCTTGACACAAAGGTAAATTCTTGATGCGGGTAGGTCCCGATTTTCACGGATTTGTGCGGAGGGGGAGATGAACACGAAGAACACGCGAAGAACGAAGAACACAAAAGAGGGGAAAACACAACACAAAGGGTAAATAGCAAGTAGCAACTCGGCAAGACTTGATTGGTAACAAATCCCCGTGGGCAGCCCCCAATCCTCCTCTCCCAAGCACACCTTACTCTTAGGATTGTTTGTCCAATTGGTCAATCCAACCAACCCAACCTAGCCACCTAAAGATGGAAGATTAGCAAGTAATCGCAACTACAAGCGGAGCCTTGGTATCCACGCAGGGATCTTCTCCCGAGAGGAGGCCTTGGTTCATCTCCACAAGGGGAGTCCTTGAGTCATCTCCATAGGAGGAAAGAGACACTTTGAGAAGAAGAAGCAAGGCTCTATTTTAGTTCCCAAATCATAGTCTAACCCTAACCCTAGGCAGAGAAGTCCTATTTATAGTCTAGTGGGCGAAGTGGTAGGTGAGTGAGGTTACATGGGCCTTCAGCCCGCATTCCTGGTGTCACAGCGGTAGTACCGCTGGTGGTGGCGGTAGTACCGCTCCTGAAGGAGGCGGTAGTACCGCTGGCCGCTGGCGGTAGTACCGCTGGAACTTGCATTTTATTTCCTCTCAGCGCTGGCGGTAGTACGTGGTCGACACCCGGCAAGTAGCGTTGGAGACAGTAGCTCTTGGAGACGCGCCGGTAGCGTGGGCGGTACCTGCAGCGGTACTACCGGCCCTGGGGCTGGCGGTAGTACCGCCGCCTGGAGCTTCTCTCGCTTCAGCTTCATCGTCAGGTGCCTGGCGGTAGTACCGGCCTTCTTGGCGGTAGTACCGCTGCTCTGCTTCTTCATCTTCCTCTTGACTCGTCTCTTGGCCATCTTCGACACTTTCTTGGAGATCTTCATGGTAGTTGTTCCTGAGTATGCACAACGTATCCAAATAAAGTAGCAACCTATTCAAAGGAGTGTCGAGATCACACATGGATAGGAGCGAGTTCACCTTATCATGAAGTGCCTTGACTCTTGCTCTTGTCATTGGGCCACTTGTTGTAGGAGACGTAGGTCGGGCTACATCATCTCCCCCCCCCCCTTGGAAAAGAGTCGTCCTCGACTCTTGGTCATCCTCAACGCTTGATGTTCCAAGGTATGGCGATAGGTCGGCGACGTTGAAGGTGTCATGGACCAAGTGTTTGGAGTTGGAGATGTCCATCTTGTAGGCATTGTCGTTGATGCGCTTGATAACCTTGAAAGGTCCATCTCCACGAGGGTGAAGCTTGGACTTCCTTGCATCCGGAAAGCGATCTTTGCGAATGTGTAGCCACACAAGATCTCCTTCTTCAAATATCATGGCGCGCTTGTGTTTGTTCATCTTCGTAGCATGGTCTTTGTTGTGCTTCTCGAGAGTAGTTCTTGTTTCCTCATGGAGCTTCTTCATGTAAGCGGCTCGCTTGTCGAAGTCCATGTTAACTTGCTCACGGAGTGGAAGTGGTAGCATGTCTAGCGCGGTGTATGGGTTGGAGCCATAGACGACCTCAAAGGGTGTTTTCCTTGTTGTGCGGTGTAGTGTTCGATTGTAAGCGAACTCGGCGTGTGGGATGCACTCTCCCAATTCTTCAAGTTAGGCTTGATCAACACACGAAGGAGTGTAGATAGGTTTCGGTTTGGCCATCGGTTTGAGGGTGATATGCGGTAAAGAATAGTTGCTTGATTCCCATCTTGGCCATCTAAGTCTTCCAAAAATACTCACGAACTTGGTGTCACGATCCGACACAATGGTCTTGGGCACTCCATGAAGACGGATGATTTCCCTGAAAAACAAAGTAGCAATGTGTGAAGCATCGTCGCTCTTGTTGCAAGGTATAAAGTGTGCCATTTTAGAGAAGCGATCAATGACGACAAAGATGGAATCCTTGTTTGTTTTAGTGCGTGGGAGTCCTAAGACAAAATCCATAGCTATATCGGACCATGGGTGATGTGGAATAGGCAATGGTGTGTATAACCCATGAGAGTTTAGAGTAGACTTAGCTTTGAGACATGTAGAACATCGTCGAACTAGGCGTTCCACATCACGCTTCATTCTAGGCCAATAGTAGTTGGTGGAGAGCATGGCATAGGTCTTGTCGCGGCCAAAATGACCCATGAGTGGTCCTCCATGAGATTCCTTCAAAAGGATCAAACGAAGCGAAGACTCGGGTATACATAGTTTGTTAGCCTTAAACAAGAAACCTTTGTGCAAATAGAAATCACCAACTCCTTTATGCTCCGAACATTGAGCTAAAATGTCTCCAAAGAAAGCATCGGTAGCATACAACTCTTTAATCTCATCCAAACCCAAGACACTAATGTCAAGACGTGTAAGTAGGTTGGCCTTGCGGGATAGAGCATCCGCGACCACATTGTCTTTACCTTTCTTGTATTTGATTACAAAAGTGAAAGACTCAATAAACTCAACCCACTTAGCATGTCTTTTGTTCAAATTTGTTTAACTTTTCAAATATTTCAAGGATTCATGGTCGGAATGAATGACAAATTCCTTAGGACGAAGGTAATGTTGCCACACATCCAAAACACGAACCAAAGCAAATAACTCATTGTCATAAATGGGGTAATTCAAGCGAGCTCCATCTAGTTTCTCACTATGGTATGCGATGGGTCTACCATTTTGCATAAGCACTCCACCAATACCCAATCCACTTGCATCG
Source organism: Poa pratensis (assembly GCA_947311845.1). Classification (NCBI taxonomy): domain Eukaryota; kingdom Viridiplantae; phylum Streptophyta; class Magnoliopsida; order Poales; family Poaceae; genus Poa; species Poa pratensis. Next base: position 48,417,900 of record CAMZMU010000043.1, read on the forward strand.
CATTCAATCTCAAATGTCTTAGAGAAATCCGGAAGGGCAAGGAGTGGTGCTTCGGTTAATAACCGTTTGAGCTCATTGAAAGCAAAATCATGTGCATTGCCCAAATGAAAGGTACATTCTTCTTTGTAAGTTCATGGAGGGGGCAAGCAATTGTGGAAAAATCCTTGATGAAACGGCGGTAAAATCCGGCAAAATCAAGAAAACGTCTCAACTCCTCAAGTGACATCGGAAAAGGCCAAGTCCGAATTGCTTGTATCTTGGCATCATCAACTTCAACTCCATCCGAAGAAACAACAAAACCCAAGAAAACAAGTTTGTTGGTGGCAAAAGTGCACTTAGAAAGGTTTGCATAAAGCTTCTCATTGCGAAGAACCAACAAAACTTGAGCAACATGAGAAGTGTGCTCTTCCAAAGATTTGCTATAAATAAGGATGTCGTCAAAGTATACCACAACAAATTTGCCAATAAAAGGACGCAAAACATGATTCATGAGACGCATAAAGGTAGAAGGTGCATTGGAAAGACCAAATGGCATGACGAGCCACTCATAAAGACCAAGCTTTGTTTTAAATGCGGTCTTCCATTCATCACCTTCACACATGCGTATTTGATGATATCCACTTTTAAGATCAATTTTGGAGAATATAGCGGAACCACAAAGCTCATTGAGCATATCATCAAGGCGAGGGATAGGATGGCGATACCGAACGGTTATGGCGTTGATGGGGCGACAATCCATGCAAAGGCGAAGAGTGTTGTCGTGCTTGGGTACCAAGATGACGGGTGGTGGCTCTAGGTTAATAGTGCCAGAAACAATTGCTTGTACGTCACACGTCAGTTGGGAACCCCAAGAGGAAGGTATGATGAGTGCAGCAGTAAGTTTTCCCTCAGTATGAAACCAAGGTTTAATCGGACCAGTAGGAAAACGAGGTTTGCTTCGAAGGTGTTGGTGGAGGAGTGTAGTGCGGCGCAACACCAGGGATTCCGGTGCCAACGTGGAACCTGCACAACACAATCAAACTTTGCCCCAACTTAACAGTGAGGTTGTCAATCTCACCGGCTTGCTGAAAACAAAGGGTTAAACGTATCGAATGGAAGATGATGTTTGTTTGCATAAAACAGTAGAGAACAATGATTGCAGTAGATTGTATTTCAGATGTAAAAGAATGGACCGGGGTCCACAGTTCACTAGTGGTGTCTCTCCAATAAGATAACTAACATGCTGGGTAAACAAATTACAGCTGGGCAATTGACAATTGATAAGTGCATATAACATGCATGTGTGAGCTGTGGTGTCTACTATGAGATTCATTTGGGCATTACGACAAAGTACATAGACCGCTATCCAGCATGCATCTATGCCTAAATAGTCCACTTTCCGGTTAACATCCGTACCCCTTCCAGTATTAAGTTGCAAGCAACAGACAATTGCATTAAGTAATGTGCGTAATGTAAACAATACATTCATCCTTGAATAAAGCATTGCTGTTTTACCCCTAGTGGCAACAACACATCTACAACCTTAGAACTTGCTGTCACTATCCCAGGTTAAATAGAGGTTGAACCCAACTATCATGCATAAATACCCCCTCTTGGAGTTACAAGTATTCACGTGGCCAAGGCTTCAACAAGTAACGGAGAGCATGCAAGATCACAAATGACATAGACATGATAATATAATATTCAGCTCCACATAGGTATCAATATAAGTCAGATCCCAGCAAACACAACATGTAGCATTACAATAAGATGATCTTGATCATGATAGGCAGCTCACAAGATCTAAACATGATGGCACAAGTGGAGAAGACAACCATCTAGCTACTGCTATGGACCCATAGTCCAAGGATGAACTACTCACGCATCACTCCGGAGGCGGGCATGGCGATGTAGAGCCCTCCGGTGATGATTCCCCTCTCCGGCAGGGTGCCGGGAAGAGCTTCAGAACCCCCCGAGTTAGGGTTGACGACGGCGGCGGCAGCGAATATGTTCTGGATGAAAGGCTCGGTGTTTTAGGGTTTTCGCGTCTCGGGGAATAAATAGGCGAAGGGGCGATGTCGGCGGACCCCCGAGGGGCCCAAACCACCTGGCGCGGCTGGGGCCCAGCCGCGCCTAGGTGGTTTGGCCACCTCGTGGCCTCTTCGTCTCTCCTTCGGACTCCGTGTACGTGCTGGAAAAATAGGGACTGGCCTTTTGTTTCGTGCAATTCCGAGAATATTTCCAGAAGTAACTTTCTGAAACCAAAAACAGCAGAAAACAGGGAACTGGCACTGTGGCATCTTGTTAATAGGTTAGTCCCAGAAAATGCATAAAAGTGATACGAAGTGTATATAAAACATGTAGCAAATGGTATAATATAAGCATGGAACAGCAGAAATTATGGATACGTTGGAGACGTATCAAGCATCCCCAAGCTTAGTTCTACTCGTCCTCGAGTAGGTAAAACGATAACAACAAATAATTTCTGAGGAGACATGCTTTCACACAATCTTGATCAATATATTGCAAGGCTCATGTCATGAATGAAGTGACTCAAAGCAATGATCTATAGTTTGCTAACAAATAGATAAAGAGTAAACAATGAATCATATAAGCAAAAACTTTTCATGAATAGTACTTTCAAGACAAGTATCAAAAAGTTTTGCATAAGAGGTAACTCATAAAGCAATAGATTCAAAGTAAAAGGCATTGAAGCAACACAAAGGATGATTAAGTTTCAGCATTGCTTTCAACTTGTAACATGTATATCTCATGGATAGTTGTCAACATAAAGCAATATAACAAGTGCAATAAGTAAATATGTAAGAATCAATGCACACAAAGTTGACACAAGTGTTTGCTTCTAAGATAGAAAGGAGTAGGTAAACTGACTCAACATAAAGTAAAAGATAGGCCCTTCGCAGAGGGAAGCAGGGATTAAATCATGTGCTAGAGCTTTTTAAGTTTTCGAAAGCATATAGAGAGCACAAAATAAGTATTTGAGAGGTGTTTGTTGTTGTCAACGAATGGTAGTGGGCACTCTAACCCCCTTGTCAACCAGACTTTCAAAGAGCGGCTCCCATGAAGGACGTTATTTCTACCAGCAAGGTAGATCATCCCTCTTCTCTTTTGTTTACACATGTATTTTAGTTTCTTTATAGATGACACTCCTCCCAACCTTTTGCTTACACAAGCCATGGCTAACCGAATCCTCGGGTGCCTTCCAACATTCACATACCATGGAGGAGTGTCTATTGCAAAATTAAGTTGCTTACTGATAAATCAGGGCAAAACATGTGAAGAGAATTATTAATGAAAGTTGTAATTAATTGGGGCTGGGCACCCCGTTGCCAGCTCTTTTTGCAAATTATTGGATAAGCGGATGTATATGCCACTAGTCCATTGGTGAAAGTCTGTCAGAAGTAAATGACAAGATTGAAAGATAAAACACCACATACTTCCTCATGAGCTATAAAACATTGACACAAATAAGGAGTAATAAAGTTTTGAATAGTTTAAAGGTAGCACATGAAATATTTACTTGGAATGGCAGGAAATACCACATAGTAGGTAGGTATGGTGGACACAAATGGCATGGGTTTTGGCTCAAGTTTTGGATGCACGAGAAGCATTCCCTCTCAGTACAGAGTTTAGGCTAGCAAGGTTGTTTGAAGCAAACACAAGTATAAACCGGTACAGCAAGAATCACATAAAAACATATTGCAAGTATTATAAGACTCTACACTGTCTTCCTTGTTGCTCAAACATTTTACCAGAAAATATCTAGACCTTAGAGAGAACAAATATGCATCCCAAGTCTCAACAAGCTCTACGGTAGTTCTCCACTACTAGGCTTTAACTACATGATGCAAGAGCTTAAACATGATCTACTTGAGAGCTCAAAACAATTGCAAAGCATCAAATCAAAACAAGACAATGATCTACAAGAATGCATATGTCTTTTCCAATACCAACTACTACATGTAGCATTTTCTTTCTTCCAAACAAACACCAATAATTTATTAAACATAAACTCTCCAAATGATAATATAATGCAGCAAGAGAGTATTTATAAACAAGTGCTAACAGCTCGAAGAGATGCATGAAAAACAGGAGCTAAAAGCACTGCAGTAGCTAGTTAAGAATACTCAACAAATATAAGTGAAGAACATGAGTATTCACATGAAAAAGCGGAGCGTGTCTCTCTCCCACACAAGGATTGCTAGGATCCGAATTTATTCAAACAAAAACAAAAATAAAAACACACAGACGCTCCAAGTAAAGCGCATAAGATGTGAAAGAATTAAAATATAGTTTCACTAGAGATGACCTGATAAGTTTGTTGATGAAGAAGGGGATGCCTTGGGCATCCCCAAGCTTAGACGCTTGAGTCTCTCTGAATATGGTTGGGATGAACCACGGGGGCATCCCCAAGCTTAGGCTTTTCACTCTTCTTGATCACATAATATCACCCTTCTCGCTTGATCCTTGAAAACTTCCTTCACACCAAACTCAAGACAGTTCTCATTAGAGGGTTAGTGCATAATCAAAAATTCTCATATTCTGTAATGATACAATCAATCCCAAAGCTTCTGGACATTAGCTACAGCCACCAATGCTTTGTGGAGCAAAGAAATCCACACAAACACAGTAAAAGAGCGAATGCAAAACAAAAGGCAGAATCTGTCAAAAACAGAACAGTCTGGAATGACGAATTTTTTCGAGGCACTTAAGTTGCTCAGATGGATCTGGCCTAAAATAATGAAAGTTGCGTACATATCTCAGGAATATGCGTGATTTTTCTCAGAATTTTTTGAATTTTCTACAGGGAGATAAGCTCAAATCCGTGACAGCTAAAAATCTGTCACTGCGCAGAAATCCAAATCTTGCATCAACTTTCAATATAGAACTTTACTTGGCACAACATTGCGATAAAATAAAGATACAAAGGAGTTGCTACAGAAGTAACAAAAATCCTTGACTCAAAGAAAACAAAAATAACAGCAAATAAAAACGATGGGTTGTCTCCCATAAGCGCTTTTCTTTAACGCCTTTCAGCTAGGCGCAGAAAGTGAAAATCAAGTGTTGTCAAGAGAAGAAGCATCAACATCATAACTTGCTCTAACAATAGAGTCAAAAGGTAACTTCATTCTCTTCCTAGGGAAGTGTTCCATACCTTTCTTGAGAGGAAATTGGTACCTTATATTACCTTCTTTCATATCAATGATGGCACCAACAGTTCGAAGAAAAGGTCTTCCCAAAACAATAGGACAAGATGCATTGCATTCAATATCCATAACAATAAAATCAACGGGGACAAGGTTATCTTTTACCGTAATAAAAACATCATTAACTCGCCCCAAAGGTTTCTTCATAGCATTATCAGCGAGAAAAACATCCAAATAACAATGTTCCAAAGGTGGCAAATCAAGAATATCATAAAGCTTCTTGGGCAAAACTGAAACACTTGCACCAAGATCACACAAGGCATTGCAATAAAAATCATTCACCTTTACCTTAATGATGGGTTCCCAACCATCTTCTAATTTCTAGGAATAGAAGCTTTAAGTTTCAACTTCTCCTCCCTAGCTTGCAAAAGAGCATTTGTAATATGCTTTGTAAAAGCCAAATTAATAGTGCTAGCATTGGGACTTCTAGCTAATTTTTGCAAGAACATAATAACTTCAGAGATGTTACAATCATCAAAATCAAAATCATTATTGTCAATGGTGGTGGAACCATTGTCTCCAATAGTTTGAAAAATTTCAGCACTTTTATCAGAAAAAGTTTCAGCAGTTTTAGGCAATTTCAAACGCTTAGCAGAAGTAGTAGAGACATTATCAACACCAATAACATTACCATCAATAGTAGGAGGTTTACTAGCATGTGAAACATTAGCATTACTAGTGGTGGTGATAGTACAAACTCTAACTATACTATTCTCTTTTTCAAGTTCTTCCTCTTTTTCCCACCTAGCATGCAATTCAGCCAACATCCTAATATTATTATCAATTCGAACTTGGATGGCATTTGCTGTAGCAAATGACTTAATATCTTTAACTTCATTAGGCATAACTTTCAGTTTTAGAATTTCAACATCATGAGCAAGACTATCAACTTTAGAGACAAGATCATCAATTTTTTCAAACTTTTCCTCAACAGTTTTATTGAAAGCTTTTTGTGTGCTAATAAATTCTTTAAGCATAGCTTCAAGATCAGAGGACACACTTCTATTGTTGCTGTAGGAATTACCATAAGAATTACCATAACCATTTGAAGGATAAGGCTTATAAATTATTCCTATAAGCATTGTTGTTGAAGTTGTTGTTTTTAATGAAGTTTACATCAACATGCTCTTCTTGAGCAACCAATGAAGCTAAAGGAATATTATTAGGATCAACATGAGATCTACCATTCACAAGCATAGACATAATAGCATCAATCTTATCACTCAAAGAGGAGGTTTCTTCAACAGAATTTACCTTCTTACCTTGAGGAGCTCTTTCGGTGTGCCATTCGGAATAGTTGATCATCATATCATCAAGTAGCTTTGTTGCTGCACCTAAAGTGATGGACATAAAGGTTCCTCCAGAGGCTGAATCCAATAAGTTCCTTGAGGAAAAATTTAATCCTGCATAAAAGGTTTGGATGATCATCCAAGTAGTCAGTCCATGAGTGGGACAATTCTTCACCAAAGATTTCATTCTTTCCCAAGCTTGAGCAACATGTTCATTATCAAGTTGTTTAAAATTCATAATGCTACTTCTCAAGGATATAATCTTAGCAGGAGGATAATATTTCCCTATGAAAGCATCTTTGCATTTTGTCCAAGAATCAATACTATTTCTAGGCAAAGAAAGCAACCATTCTTTAGCTCTTCCTCTCAAGGAGAAAGGAAAAAGTTTCAGTTTTATAATATCCCCATCCATATCCTTATACTTTTGCATTTCACAAAGTTCAACAAAGTTATTAAGATGGGCAGCAGCATCATCAGTACTAACACCAGAAAATTGCTCTTTCATAACAAGATTTAATAGAGCAGGTTTAATTTCATAAAATTCTGCTGTAGAAGCAGGTGGAGCAATAGGAGTGCATATGAAATCATTGTTGTTTGTGCTAGTGAAGTCACACAACTTAGTGTTCTCAGGAGTATTCATTTTGAAAAACAAAATTAACTGAATAAACAAGTAACTAATTTTTTTGTGTTTTTGATATAGAGAAAGCAAACAAAACAAAATAAAAATAAACTAAGCAAGACAAGTAACTAATTTTTTTGTGTTTTTGATATAGAGAAAGCAAACAAAAAAAAAAACTAAGCAAGACAAATAACAAAGTAAAGAGATTGGGTGTGAGAGACTCCCCTTGCAGAAGCAATTCTGTTTTCCCCGGCAACGGCGCCAGAAAACGTTGTTGGTGGCTCTAGGTTAATAGTGCCAGAAACAATTGCTTGTACGTCACACGTCAGTTGGGAACCCCAAGAGGAAGGTATGATGAGTGCAGCAGTAAGTTTTCCCTCAGTATGAAACCAAGGTTTAATCGGACCAGTAGGAAAACGAGGTTTGCTTCGAAGGTGTTGGTGGAGGAGTGTAGTGCGGCGCAACACCAGGGATTCCGGTGCCAACGTGGAACCTGCACAGCACAATCAAACTACTTTGCCCCAACTTAACAGTGAGGTTGTCAATCTCACCGGCTTGCTGAAAACAAAGGGTTAAACGTATCGAATGGAAGATGATGTTTGTTTGCATAAAACAGTAGAGAACAATGATTGCAGTAGATTGTATTTCAGATGTAAAAGAATGGACCGGGGTCCACAGTTCACTAGTGGTGTCTCTCCAATAAGATAACTAACATGCTGGGTAAACAAATTACAGCTGGGCAATTGACAATTGATAAGTGCATATAACATGCATGTGTGAGCTGTGGTGTCTACTATGAGATTCATTTGGGCATTACGACAAAGTACATAGACCGCTATCCAGCATGCATCTATGCCTAAATAGTCCACTTTCCGGTTAACATCCGTACCCCTTCCAGTATTAAGTTGCAAGCAACAGACAATTGCATTAAGTAATGTGCGTAATGTAAACAATACATTCATCCTTGAATAAAGCATTGCTGTTTTACCCCTAGTGGCAACAACACATCTACAACCTTAGAACTTGCTGTCACTATCCCAGGTTAAATAGAGGTTGAACCCAACTATCATGCATAAATACCCCCTCTTGGAGTTACAAGTATTCACGTGGCCAAGGCTTCAACAAGTAACGGAGAGCATGCAAGATCACAAATGACATAGACATGATAATATAATATTCAGCTCCACATAGGTATCAATATAAGTCAGATCCCAGCAAACACAACATGTAGCATTACAATAAGATGATCTTGATCATGATAGGCAGCTCACAAGATCTAAACATGATGGCACAAGTGGAGAAGACAACCATCTAGCTACTGCTATGGACCCATAGTCCAAGGATGAACTACTCACGCATCACTCCGGAGGCGGGCATGGCGATGTAGAGCCCTCCGGTGATGATTCCCCTCTCCGGCAGGGTGCCGGGAAGAGCTTCAGGAACCCCCCGAGTTAGGGTTGACGACGGCGGCGGCAGCGAATATGTTCTGGATGAAAGGCTCGGTTTTAGGGTTTTCTCGTCTCGGGGAATAAATAGGCGAAGGGGCGATGTCGGCGGACCCCCGAGGGGCCCAAACCACCTGGTGGCGCGGCTGTGGGCCCAGCCGCGCCTAGGTGTGGTTTGGCCACCTCCTGGCACATCTTCGTCTCTCCTTCGGACTCCGTGATGTGCTGGAAAAATAGGGACTGGCCTTTTGTTTCGTGCAATTCCGAGAATATTTCCAGAAGTAACTTTCTGAAACCAAAAACAGCAGAAAACAGGGAACTGGCACTGTGGCATCTTGTTAATAGGTTAGTCCCAGAAAATGCATAAAAGTGATACGAAGTGTATATAAAACATGTAGCAAATGGTATAATATAAGCATGGAACAGCAGAAATTATGGATACGTTGGAGACGTATCAACGGGCACGGCACACGGACTCAAGCTCTCGCGGATGTGTCCCATGGCAAGAAGTTCTTGTATTGGCCGCTCGATCTCCTTTGTCTCTTCGGGGTTGGTGCGGTAAGGAGCGCGGTTTGGAAGCGGTGCGCCGGAACAAGGTCGATGCGGTGCTCGATTCCACGTAGAGGGGTAGTCCCGGTGGCACTTCTTGAGGGAAGACATCTTCAAAGTCCTTCAAAAGAGACAACAAATAAGGAGGAATGTTTGTGAAGTCGTTAGTCATAGAAACTTCACCCTTGCATATTAGCACATAGTGTAGGGTGGATGGGTTCTCTCTCAACTCCCTCATCTCTCTCTTTGTGGCAAATAGTGTAAGTTTTGTGGGAACTCTCTTTGAAGTGTCACACTCATTTGGCTTGTGGCTCTCACTCACTTTATGGTGGGTCTCTCGCTCACCACTCATCTCACTAGACGAACGATCTTGTTGTGCCCTTGCAATTGTCTTGGCGTTGTCGGCGATGACTTGACTTGGTGTCATGGGAGGAAGGACGAAGGTCTTGTCGTTGTTCTTGAAGCTATAGTAGTTTGTTCGTCCATCATGCATAGCACCCTTGTTAAATTGCCATGGACGCCCAAGGAGTAAGTGACAAACGTTCATAGGCACAACATCACAATCAACCGTATCTTCATAGGCTCCAATCTTGAAGGACACTTGCACCATGTGTTGAATCTTGACGGCTCCGGTATCACTCAACCATTGCACATGGTAGGGATGTGGGTGCTTCTTGAACTTCAAGTTGAGCTTATCACAAAGTTCTTTGCTCGCTAGGTTGTGGCAACTTCCACCATCTATGATGACCTTGATGGACTTTCCATTGATTCCCGCTCTTGTTTGGAAAAAGTTGCATCTTTGGTCTTCTTCCACTTGAACATTGGTGGTTAGAGCTCTTGCCACAACCAAGGAAGGGTTGTTGTCGCCATCACAATAGATCTCACTTTCTTCTTCTTGAGCACTTTGCATTGTGGCGACCTTGTTCAAAGCATTGTACTCATCTTCACTCATAGATTCATACTCTCCCATGTCGTTGATGATCATGACTTTCTTGTTGGTGCACTCAAAAGATTTGTGTCCTTGTCCGCCGCACTTGTAGCATTGCAAGAGTCTTGTGCCGGACGAAGATCCTTGAGGCGCCTTGGAGGAGGGAGGTACTTTCTTGAAAGGTTGAGGCGCTTGGGGTGTCGATGTAGAGACTCTTGGAGGACCTCTAGTGTTCGCTTGAGGAAGAGCTTGTGAAGGTGTAGGAGTTGACGAAGAAGGCTTGTTGGCGAAGAATGCCTTTGTCTTGAGGTATTTGAGCTCTTCAAGCACGTGACGCTCGGCCTTGGAAGCTTGATGTACTAGCTCTACCAAAGAGGCATATGGTTGGAACTCCACGATCTTCTTGATTGGATAGTTGAGGCCATTCATGAAACGAGCCATGGATTGCTCTTCGTACTCGTTGACATTGGCTCTCATCATGGAGATTTCAATTTCCTTGTAGTACTCGTCAACCGACTTCAACCCTTGCTTCAACTCTTGCAACTTCTTGTATAAGTCTCTAGTGTAATGGCTTGGCACGAAGCGCTTGTACATTGTTTCTTTCATTTCAACCGAAGTGTCAATTGGTTGTTGGTGGTTAGCGACGCGAGCATCTTGTAGTTGTTCCCACCACAAGAGGGCATAATCTTCAAACTCCATCGAGGCTAAGGCAACCTTCTTGTTGTCGGAGAAGCGTTGTACGCGGAAGATCTTGTCAACCTTGAGTACCCATGAGAAGTAAGCTTCCGGATCACTTGTGCCGTAGAACTTGGGTATGTCAAAGCGGACGTTGGTCAAGTCATCATAGTTGTCACCATGAGCACCACGTGGGAATGCACATCCACGTCTCCTTCGGTTGAGTCCATCACCATTGTGTTGGCTTGACTCGTTATCACTTGACTCAGAATGTTGGTGTTGGTGACGATCATGAGGAAGCTCTTGACGATGCGCATGTTGAGAAGGTAGCTCTTGTTGAGGGACGGGTTGTTTGACATTGTTCACATTGTTATGGTTTTGATGACGTGGCCTTGGAGGATGACGAGGGTGACGTCCTTTATCACCCAAGTCATTCGCACCCGGAGCGCCATTGTCATTAGCCAATGGGTCATGACGATCACGTTGTTGCGGTGGTGGTGATGGCATGCGTTCATGACGTTCAACGTTTTGGTGAGGTTGCTCTTGATGCGCATTGGCATTGTTCGCGTGAAGATCATGTGGTTGTTCAACGTGAGGAGGAGGTCGTTCATGGGCGTCGCGCCTTGGATCATGTTGACGTTCTTGTCGAGGTTCATGACGACCATGACGTGCTTGTGTCGACCTTCAGGTGCTTCTTGTACGGCTTGAGTGTGAAGACGCTCGTTGTCGCACAAGGTTGTTGATAGCTTCGGTCAACCGCTCCATATTTGCTTCTTGAGCATGCATGCGGTCATTGAAGGTGTTCTCTTGATTTTGAAGACGGCGCTCGTAGCGTCCTAGGTTGTCACGAAGAAAGTGTCGCATGCCAACAAGCTCCGATTGTGTGACATAGCCATGATCACCGCGAACTCCACCATGGATTTCCTCATCCGAGCTTGAGCTTCCATTTGTACTTCCCCTAAACATTTTCTCAAGATCAAGTGAGATGTGTGATAAAGACAAACCAAGACAAACTATATCCCAAGAATAATGTAGCTTGAGAGGAGAGTATCCGGTTCTAACACCCAACACACACACTTATGAGGATAGGAAGGTATGAAGTGGCAAACGAAACAAGCAAACCCGCGAGAAGTATATTGTCAAAGGTAGAGAAAATCCACAATGATCAAATTACCAAAGAAACTCCAACCACAAAGTATAAAGAAACACACACAAAAGCGAATAATGGGGTTGGGCGACCAAAGGGCGAGCACTCGAAGATAGACAACCTAACGAAGACTATGTGCTCCAATGTCACCCAACACAAGAAGGACGCTAGCTCAATTGCTTTTTGTGGGCAACGGATTTGCACAAGAGTTAATACTCACACTCACTTTAGCGGTCTTAGCTTTGTCGCAACCTACAAGATATGAAACTTGGCACCACTTGATTCTTTTCTTTTCTCTTTTTTTTTTTTTGATTTTTGCTTTTTGACGATGATTCCTTCTCTTTTGCTAGTGCCAAGCTCTCTAACGATACACACTCGCCAATACTTGAAGACAAACACTCAACACGTGCAATGCCTCGCAATATCACCGAGCTAGTCCGATAGGTTAAGGTACACCAAAGGAAAAAGGGCTCACAACGGATTATGGTGGTGGGGGAATGTCGAGTCCTTGGTGGCATCGTCGCTTGGCGTTGATGATGCGTTGTTGCGGAAGCTTGTCTATGTCATAGACGTAGGGCACACCAAGAAAGGACTCAAACCAAAGAGGAAATGCCAAAACGAAACGAGGAGAAAGAAAAATTTCTGCAAAAATTGGCCCTGGCGGTAGTACGCTGGTCCGCCTGGTAGTACCGCTCTAGCGGTAGTACCGCTGTTCTGGAGCGGTAGTACCGTTGCGCACGGATCTGCGCGATCTTGACTCGATTTTGGGCGGAAATTGGGCTCGAAAATCCTCGAATTCGTGGGAAATTGGCAAAATTAAGGCTAGGGAACGCAAACAAGGTGGAGGGGGTCCTAAAGCAACAGATCCATGGACAAAAACTACAAAAAAAGCAACGAATCGACAGATCGGCTCGAATCAAGGCAAGGCTATTTTTGGTGGAAATTTTCGAATTTCTCAAAAACGAAGAAAAATTTGGTGGATTTTGGTGGAAACACAAATCAAATCCGTGTCAACCTAGAGCTCTGATACCATATGATGCGGGTAGGTCCCGATTTTCGCGGATTTGTGCGGAGGGGAAGATGAACACGAAGAACACGCGGAGAACGAAGAACACAAAAGAGGGGAAAACACAACACAAAGGGTAAATAGCAAGTAGCAACTCGGCAAGACTTGATTGGTAACAAATCCCCGTGGGCAGACCCCAATCCTCCTATCCCAAGCACACCTTACTCTTAGGATTGTTTGTCCAATTGGTCAATCCAACCAACCCAACCTAGCCACCTAAAGATGGAAGATTAGCAAGTAATCGCAACTACAAGTGGAGCCTTGGTATCCACGCAGGGATCTTCTCCTCGAGAGGAGGCCTTGGTTCATCTCCACAAGGGGAGGCCTTGAGTCATCTCCATAGGAGGAAAGAGACACTTTGAGAAGAAGGAGCAAGGCTCTACTTTAGTTCCCAAATCATAGTCTAACCCTAACCCTAGGCAGAGAAGTCCTATTTATAGTCTAGTGGGCGAAGTGGTAGGTGAGTGAGGTTACATGGGCCTTCAGCCCGCATTCCTGGTGTCACAGCGGTAGTACCGCTGGTGGTGGCGGTAGTACCGCTGGCCGCTGGCGATAGTACCGCTGGAACTTGCATTTTATCTCCTCTCAGCGCTGGCGGTAGTACGTGGTCGACACCCGGCAAGTACCGTTGGAGACAGTAGCTCTTGGAGACGCGCCGGTAGCGTGGGCGGTACCTGCAGCGGTACTACCGGCCCTGGAGCTGGCGGTAGTACCGCCGCCTGGAGCTTCTCTCGCTTCAGCTTCATCGTCAGGTGCCTGGTGGTAGTACCGGCCTTCTTGGCGGTAGTACCGCTGCTCTGCTTCTTCATCTTCCTCTTGACTCGTCTCTTGGCCATCTTCGACACTTTCTTGGAGATCTTCATGGTAGTTGTTCCTGAGTATGCACAACGTATCCGAATGAAGTAGCAACCCATTAAAAGGAGTGTCGAGATCACACATGGATAGGAGCGAGTTCACCTTATCATGAAGTGCCTTGACTCTTGCTCTTGTCATTGGGCCACTTGTTGTAGGAGACGTAGGTCGGGCTACATCAATTCTCTAGATATGCAACTACGGTGAATTTACCTAAATGACAAGTTAACTCTAAACAAGATAAGATACAAGTGATAACTAGAGAGTAAGGAGTAACCGAACGGGAAGCACGCGGAGACAAGGATGTATTCCCGAGTTCCTCCTTTTGAGGGGAGTACGTCTCGTTGGAGGGGTGTGAGTTTCAAACTCAAGCGCCACAAATGGCCTCACCCTATTCTCCAATGAGCCTCGCCCAAAAGCTCGGTTCACCTTCCACTATCGGAATCCAAGGCGGAATCCGGAGCCCTTACAACAAACTTGGAGCACAATACACAACTGGATTGGGAGCTCCCAAGCACCACAAATCTGCTACACAAAAGTAGCAAGCAAGTAAGTACAACAAGATGCCTAGGTTTTCCTAGTGAAAACCCTAGGCTCAAATCCCTCAAGTGAATGAGGGGGAAATGAAGAACGCTTTGGTGAAGTTGTAGATTCAGACCTTCTCCTTCAATCCTTCAACTATGAGCGAGTTTGGGTGGAGGGATTGGGAGATCTAGGTTGGTGAAGCTTTCATTAATGGAGGAGAGAGAATCTTGGAATGCTTGGTCTTCATTGGGGAAGAAGACCCCTTTAAATAGCCTCCTCATTAAGTGGTCGTTGCGCAGCCACCAATCCCGCGGCGGTACTACCACTGGGTTCTTTTCAAACCGGGCGCAACGGCTCTGCTGGAAACCATGGCTTCACCCTGCGTGGCGGTACTACCGCTGGAAGGGGTGGCACTACCGCTGCATAGCGGTACTACCACCCTGGTACCGCCAGAGATACCGCGGAGCAAAACAGAACCCCGAAACGGGCGGTACCTCCAGCGGTACCGCCAGCGGTAACTGGCGCCTGGGCGAGTTCCTTTGTAGCCTGAGAAGCACGGAGAGGTACTACCGCTGGACACAGCGGTACTACCGCCGAGGTACCGCTGAGAAAAACAGAAGCCCAAAATGGGCGGTACCTCCAGCGGTACCGCCAGCGGTAGCTAGCTCCTTAGCGTTCAGAAGTGCTCAGGAACCTGTGCAGCGGTACTACCGCTGCCTGAAGCAGAGCAAATCTTTTCACAAGCTTTCTTCGATGGATGTCTTCATCTAAAATTCCTGGGAAGTGCAAAGACACCGTTAGATAATTGTGTTATCACTAACACCAAAAACAACATCACGGGAAGATGCAATTTCAATCTCCCCCTTTTTGGTCTTAGATAACAACACAATTATTCACAAAGCAAATGGTTTGTAAAATTTAGACGGAGCTCCCCCTAGATTTTGCAAACCTTGCAAGCATAACATTATACAAAGAATAATAGGCTTGCAACAAACATAACATAAGACATGAAATAAACATCCACAAGGTAAACAAGTAAGGTTCACATGTCTTACACCACATGGAGAGATAGTTTCACAAACTGAAAATAAAAGGTGTTCACAAGCATAAGAGAATCAAAGAGAAACACGAGCTTGTGACACACAACCCTTGCGAACCCCCGCACAAACTAATAGATATCTCTCCCCCTTTGGCATCGAGACACCAAAAAGAGAGAGACCGATGCTAGCGTCCCAACGGTTACTCAAAACCAAACGGAGGCTGCTGGGAGGTGACTTCTGGTTCCTCATAATCCGACCACGTGATCACATTCCCTGCACTTTCCTGAGCTTGTCACTCCTCCCATGAGGTGATGTTCTTCTCAGATCCGGACTGCACTTGTTCGCCTGGAGCATGACGATGAGCAATTTCAGCTTGGCGGGCCTTCATCTTCTCCTCATAGACCTCATATTGGTGCCTCTCAACCTTCTTGGACACCTTGAAGATCTTCTTCATCGCACGTGCCATCCAATGGAGAGGCCCTTCCTTGGTGACATTTGAGGGACCGGCTTCATCAACTACCTCCTTGCTCTTCTTCTTCTTGTGGTTTTTGACAAGTAGCCTCTTGCTCTTGTGGGGAATCCAAGTCTCGGAATCCCCAAGCTCTTCAATGGCATTCTCCTCCATCCACTTCCAAATGATGATGCGCATAATGAGAGGGGCAAAAGAAACATTCTTCTTCTTGCTAATCACATGCCAAAGCTCATTCCAAATGTAGTCCATAACATCCAACTTCTTGCCGTTGCCTTGCATTTCCTTAGTGAGAAGCATCAAGTTCTTGAGATAGCCATGGATTTCATCGAAGTTCCCCACCTTTGGGTTGATGGTCTCATGATAGATCCGGTGCATGATATCCCAAGTGGGATAAAGTCCTTTAGATTGTCCAACTTTCCATTTTTCGGCACTCTCCGGTCATATAGGGGCAAAAGCTGCTCCACCTCAATGGGTTCCTCTCTCGGATGGTGCACAGGAAAATGAGTCTCATCAATGTTTTCTTCAGGAACTGGACCAAACTCCTCATACCCAAGCATAGCTGCAATGTCAGACCACTTCTCCTCAAACTTCTTGTCCTTGGTCATCCACACCAACCGACGCTCCGTGTCATTGCCAAGATGAACGGTGGCAAGGAACTGAGCAACTAGCTTCTCATCAAAGTATTGCTCCAACTCCATCATAGGGATAAGTCCAAACTCCTCACAAATCTCTAAAGCTTCTCCAAAGTAAGTAGTCTTGACCCTCATGTGCTCCATGTTGATGAAGTGTTGAACAACATGGTTATCCACCGGCTTCTTCAATAAGATCTCATTGTGGCATTGCTCTTGGAACTTGTTGTGAAAGAAAGGGTTGTTACCCCGAACCGAAGGAATTTGATCCATTCTCTCAATTACATAGACGTCATTGGCCCTTCTTGCCACAAACTCCTTGTCATCAAGTTGGCTAGCAGTCTTGGTTCTCTTGGGCAAGGTCTTCTCCGGTGCCAGATACCTCCGGCGAGTCACGGAAACTCCATCTATCTCATCTTGAATCTCATCACCGGAGCCTATTCGTTGCTTCTTCCTCCCAACACTCTTGGTTCGAGGTTTCCCTGTGAATAGCATAAGGGGGACAAGCATAAAGATGAGAATGCATAAATTCCATGATTTTGGAGAAAAAGAGCACATGTGTACAAAATTGTAGGAAATTAAAACTAGAGGGAGAGTACCAAATCTAGTGTTGGAGATGTAACAAGAGGCAATAGTATGGCTTAGAACAAGCACTAACATTACCCAGGGTTACTCCTCTAATTCTAGATAGGGAACTTTAAATCTAGCCACAAATTTCCATGGAATTTCTACACAAGGTTCTAGATCCACAAAAACTACACTTCTACCTACTCAATCTACCACGAATCCACAAAAGCAACCACTAATTTCATCTCCATCCATCAACTAGATGAGAGAGAGGGATAGGGCATACCGGAACTCATGGCGAAGGATCGCGGAGGGGAGAGGCGTAGGAGCCTTCCGGGGCCGAGGAGCACGAGCTCCCTTGGCCGAAGACCTTCTTTTCCCAGCGGAGGAGAGGTCGGCGGCGGCGATTCTTGGAGGAGAAGGTGTGGGGGAAAGGAAAAGTGAGGAAGGAGTGCTTCCAAACCGTGCCCCCCGAGCCTTATCGTGCCAAAAGTTCCGCGGTGGTACTACCGCTCGATCTAGCGGTAGTACCGGCCCTGATACTTAAGCGGGCACCGAGGTGATACCGCGCTGTGAGGGGTTGTGAAGCTCCCGCAGCAGTTGTACCGCCAAGGTGACCGGTAGTACCAGCGCCTGGGGATAATGCAGAGTGGGCTCTAGAAAGAGCCACGACTCCGAATTATACGCCGGTTCCGACCTTCCACGATACCGAGAACATGAAATTAACACATTTTTAGAAAGAGATGGCTTGTAGGGAAGAGTTGTGGTTTAGGATAGAGAAGTAACTGATGAGGGAGAGGAAACTCAAGTTTGCAAGAATCATACATAAAAAGCCAAACTTGGGTGCTCTCCCTAAAAAGAGATCTAAACGAAACAAATGAAATCCAAATAAGATCAACTCTTCATAAGGAGGAGGGCGGTGGCCGAGGCCACCATGTATGAGTGTTTGGCATGGCACCGCGAAGATGTATCTTGGGTCCGTAACCAATACTCGTCATTTTAAGCTCACAATTTCATCGAATGAAAGTAGAGAAGCAAATGAGTTCTTACTATTGGCATAATGGGGGGAGGGATAGTCCAATGGATTAGGACCGCACTCCCCCTATTTCCATGCCTACACCTAAACCAAATAGATAGTCAAGAAATATGTGTGTATGCAAGATAATCGAGTCAAGCTCCTAGAATCAATGATATTTAGCTAATTCGTCAAGTAACAAAATCTTGCTTCATCAAGGGGCTTCGTGAATATATCGGCAAGTTGATCCTTGGTGGCAACATGATTTAGAGCAATATCTCCTCGGGTAACATGATCTCTAATGAAGTGATGACGAATCTCAATATGCTTCATTCTTGAATGTTGCACGGGGTTGTGGGCAATCTTGATAGCACTTTCATTGTCACATAGAAGACGCACTTTGTCACAAGTGACACCGTAATCCTTTAAAGTTTGCCTCATCCATAGCAATTGGGTGCATCCACTAGCGGCCGCCACATACTCCGCTTCGGCGGTGGAGAGAGATATACAATTTTGCTTCTTAGAAGACCAACTCACCAAGGACCTACCAAGAAATTGGCATGCCCCAGAAGTTAATTTCCTATCATCAATGTCACCGGCCCAATCCGAATCCGTGTATCCACAAAGAGAGAAGTTTGAGCCCTTTGGGTACCATAAGCCAAACTTTGAGGTATGAACCAAATATCGAAAGATTCTAGTGACCGCCATCAAGTGGCTTTCTTTACGAGCGGCTTGATACCTTGCACATACCCCTACACTCAACACAATATCGGGTCTAGATGCACAAAGATAGAGCAAAGAGCCAATCATGGAGTGGTATACCTTTTGATCCACATCTTTACCCTTTGGGTTAAGTTGAAGATGGCATTTGGTTTGCATAGGAGTCGTCTTGATCTTCCCATCTTGCATGTTGAATCTCTTGAGCATGTCTTTAATGTATTTTGCTTGGCTAATGAAGGTTCCTTCTCTCAAATCCAAGAAAGTACTTCATTTCACACATCATGGACATCTCAAACCTATCGGTCATAAGCTTTGAAAATTCATCATTAAAAGCTTTGTTAGACGAGCTAAATATGATATCATCAACATATAGTTGGCATATGAAAATCTCCCCTTTAACCCTCTTTGTGAAAAGAGTGGGATCGATATGCCCCACTTCAAACCCACGGTCTAACAATAGCTCTCTAAGGTGCTCATACCACGCACGTGGTGCTTAGAGCGCCTTATCAAGCTTGTAGACGTGGTTAGGGAAGTTTGGGTTTTCGAACCCCGGTGGTTGCTTAACATATACCAACTCTTTCAAAGGACCATTAAGAAAAACACTCTTCACATCCATTTGTTGCAACTTGAAGTTATGATGTGTAGCATATGCAAGAAGGATACGGATGGACTCAAGGCGAGCCACAGGAGCGTAGGTCTCTCCAAAGTCAATGCCTTCAATTTGAGAGTACCCTTGAGCTACCAATATTGCCTTGTTCCTCACAACCATTCCACTTTCATCTTGCTTGTTCTTGAATATCCACTTGGTGCCAATAACATTGCGGCAATCTTTAGGTTTTCAACTAGCTTCCACACCTTGTTACGCTCGAAATTATTGAGCTCTTCATGCATGGCACCCAACCAATCTTTATCTTCAAGAGCTTCAAAAGCTTTCTTTGGTTCCACCATGGAGATGCGTGCTTGATGCTCACTAAGGTTTGCCAATTGTTTTCTAGTAGACACATTGCGCTTCACGTCACCAATGACTTGAGAGAGATGGTGGCTTCTTATTTCCAATGATCTTGCAACTCTTCTTCGACGACGGGTTTTGATCCCCTCATTAGAGCGAGGAGGGATCTCTTGATCATCTTGATCACTTGAGTCCCCGTCTTGACCGTCTTGATGACCTTGATCATCAATAGGCACTTCTTCATTGCTTGAAGTAGATGGTTGATCTTGGTCTTGATTAGGACATTGCTCTTGAGTGGATGGTTCCTTGACAATGTCTTCATCAACATGGTGAGGGTCTTGTTCTTGTTCTTGGTTAGGTTCTCCACTTGCTCCCGAGGATGGCTTATGAAGATCTTGTGATGAAGGAGGCCCCACTTGAGTAGAACTTGTTTCTCCTTGACTTGCCTCTTGGTGAAGCTCAATAGGGCGATAGAATACAACACCCATCTTCTTAATGGAGTCTTGAGGCTCTTCACTATCTACATCACAAAGATGCAATTGCGCCACTTGGGAGCCACCATTTTCTTTGAACTCCACACTACTAGTCTCAACGATAACTCGTGAGAGTTTATCAAAGATTCTATAACTGTGGGATTCGAGACCATAACCAACAAAAAATACCCTCTAAAGTTTTAGATTGAAACTTAGATAAACGAACTCCCTTTCTCAAATAGAAACACTTACAACCAAATACCCGGAAGTAGGAGATGTTAGGTTTCTTGCCAATAAGTATCTCATAAGAAGTCTTCTTCAAGAACTTGCGGAAGTAGAGAGCCGGTTAGTTGAGTGACATGCCGTGGAGATGACTTCGGCCCAAAAAGTGAGTGGAGATTTAAACTCCGCCAACATGGACCTAGCCATATCCATAAGAGTCTGGTTGTTTCTTTCAGCTACACCATTTTTTGAGGGGTATATGCAGCGGAATATTGATGACGAATTCCCTCTTCACCAAGAAACTCGTTTAGGGTGTAGTTCTTGAACTCGGAGCCATTGTCACTTCTAATGGCCAATATGGGGACATTGTGTTGATGTTGAACTTGGTTGGCAAAGTCAATGACAGCTTGTTGGGTCTCACTCTTGAACTTGAAGAAATAAACCCAAGTATATCTTGAGTAGTCATCAACAATTACCAAGCAATACTTCTTCCCACCAAGGTTAGCTTCGGGAATGGCACCAAAGACATTCACATGAAGGAGTTCCAATATCCTCTTTGAAGAGATGAAAGCCTTGATTGGGTGGGGAGAATCATGCATCTTTCCTTCAACACAAGCCCTACAAACACGATCTTTGGCAAAGGAAACATTGTCTTTTAGTCCAAGAATGTGACCACCCTTGTGAAGACTTTGCAAAGTTCTCATATTTACATGGGATAAGCGGCGATGCCACAACCACCCCACGTCGGCCTTTCCGAAAAGGCATATCGCTTGAGTGTTGGTTGACTCCGAAAAGTCCACCACAAACAACTCATTTTTGACATACCCAACGAAAGCAACCGTTAGAGTATTGCTCCACAAGAGTATCACCATATCAATAGTAAAATTGACATCAAAGATCATCTTATTAAGAGCACGAACGGACATTAAATTATAACCAAGAGACTCAACAAGCATTACATTCACAAGAGTGATATCCGGTGTGACTACCACCTTGTCGAGTCCCGATACCTTAGCTTTTGATCTATCTCCATATATGACGGTTGCATGATTTATATTTGCTCTCAACTCTGTCATGAGCTCCTTGCTTCCGGTCATATGACTTGTGCATCCACTATCAAGCACCCATTTTGACCCACCGGAAGCATAGTCCTACAAGAGATCATTGCTTGGTTTTAGGTACCCATTTTGCAATGGGTCCTCTTTTGTTAGCAACGAGGGTCTTAGGGACCCAAATAGAGTGTTCAATGTAACCATCATAAGGGCCAACATATTTTGCATAAACATCACCATAATAATCAATATAAAGTATATAGTGAGGGTTAGCATTTCCCGCAAAGTCATTACGAGTGGTTTTGCCCCTTGTGGCATCACTACTCGCAATGGTAGTCTTCTTTGCTTGTGTGGGCTTGGCCTTCTTCTTGTTCTTCTTCTTCTTCTTCTTCTTCTTGGCAACATAACCAAGACCCTCTTTCCCAATGTGTGGCTTTTGCATTTGCAAAAGATCATCAAGAGGATTCTTAATTTGAGGGCTAGAGGCCTTGGCAAGTTCATTCTTCAACCTAGCATTTTCCTCAATAACATTTGCATGATCACAAGAAGGAGTAGGGGAACTTGGTACATAAATTTTAGTAAGTTGAATTTGAAGTTGTTCAAAAGACTTGGTGAGAGTAGAGTGATCACTCTCCAAGGCCTTGTGAGCCTTGGTGAGCTTCTCTAGCTCCTCGGTTAGTCTATTATGACCAACACCAAATTCGACATTTTCTTTCTTGAAAACTTTGTATTTAGGAATATCATGGTCACGTTCTTTAATGATTTTAGAAAGAATATCATTTTGTGATTCCTCAATATTATCAAGCTTCTCTTTAAGAGAAACTCGAAGCTCATGCTCTTCCTCAAGAGAAATGGTGAGGGAAGCAATCTCATTAGCATATTCTCTTTCAAGTATCCCCTTTTCCTCAAGGAGATCTTGTGCCATACCATACTGACTCACAAGAGTCTCAAATCGAATCTTGCATTCACCTTGCAAGTTAGTCATTAAGAAATCCAAAGCAACATTTTCTTCCTTTACTCTAAGACTCATAAGATCATGTATTTCATTCATAGTCTTAGGAGGAGGGAAAGATGATACCTCGGGGCCCTTGGCCATGAGACATGTAGCGGATTGGATGGGGACATTCTCATTGAGGGTTTCAAAGAGAGAAGTGGGTGTCGATGAAGCAATGGGTTTCGATGAACCAATAGCTAAAGTGGCCACTCCATTTGTGGTTGTTTCTTCTTCACTCTCATCCCCGGATGTATATTCTTCTCTTGTCACCAACACAATCTTTGAAGGTGGCTTCTTGTTCGAGATGGGCTTCTTGTAGTAAGGCTTCTTGCTAGAGGACCTTGAAGCATCCTTGATAATAAGCCTTCCTCCATGTTCTTCACGGTTCTCATAAGGACAATCGGCAACGTAGTGATATCTATCTTGGCAATTGAAGCAAGTATTCATCTTTGGGTTGCCCTCCTTGTAACCACTTGATTTGAACTTTTACTCCACTTGAGCTTTAGTTTTGGATGGGTTCTTCCAAAAGGAACTTGCCGCAAGAGCCACATAGTCTCTATGGGCAATCTTCAGTTCTTCGGGATCCAAGTAGGCTCCCTCTTCATGCTCTTGGTCTTCATCTTGTTCCACCACCTTGGCCTTCAAAGCAAGTGAGGAACTTTGGTGCATTCCAATAGCCCGGGCACGAGAGTCTTGAGCAATTTGGGCTTGAACTTTTAAGATTGCATCTCTTGCATGACTTCATTTGAGGTCAATTGAGAATAGTTGTGCCTTCCTTGGAGACTCTTCAAGTCGGCCGCTTCAAAAGGCATGACGGCATTCACATACTTCCTCTTGATATAAGCATCATTCACATGTATACACCAAGGTCTCTATATGCGTTAGCGAGAGCCTTGAGTCTTTGATACATATCCTCATGATTTTCTCCATCTTGCATGAAGAAACCTTCGATTTGGTTGCTCATAGCTTCATATCTATTTCTCCTCATGCTATCATTTCCAACGAACACCTCAATAAGACAATCCCAAGCTTCTTTGGCGGTGATGCAATGTTGAATGTGGTGCATCTCCTTCTCTCCCATGGCAACACGGATCAAGTCAAGAGCGGAGGCATTTAGTTGACAATCAACTTGTTCTCGCCTTGTCAAGTTGGATTCATCCACGATCTTGTATCCATCTACAATGATCCTCCAAAGCTCAATGCAGGCACTGTTCACATGAGATCTCATAGAAGCTTGCCAATTAGTAAACGAGGATGCATTTAGACTAGGTGGAGTTCCTCTTAGGTGCATAGGAGGATGAGGGATAGGTGGGTCGGGAGAGTACGTGTAAGGAACCGCACGTAAATCTTCCTTCCCAATTGATGGTTTAATAGGGTCTTCAATTTTAGATTTGTTAACCCCATTATCCCCCTTTTTCTCATTGTCATCCGTAAGATCCTCAAGAGCAATCTTCGGAATAAGAGGTGGTGCACCCTTGGCCTCGATGAGTTGCGCTAACATTTTGCGCAACCCTTCCATTTGAGTTTCCCTAGAGGTCTTCATTGAATTGAAGTCCTCCATGGAAACCGAAGTGGTAGGGGCTTCGGGAATCTCATTCCCGTCGGCGTCTAAGGCCATATTTCACTTAGGCGGTTAAGCCCGAATAAAGAGCCTAGGCTCTGATACCAATTGAAAGGATCGTATGGCCACCTAGAGGGGGGGGGGGGGTGAATAGGTGCTACTCAAAATTTTAATTCTTTTTCGATTAAGGCTTGACACAAAGGTAAATTCTCTAGATATGCAACTACGGTGAATTTACCTATATGACAAGTTAACCCTAAACAAGATAAGATACAAATAATAACTAGGGAGTAAGG
This sequence comes from Poa pratensis, assembly GCA_947311845.1. Taxonomy (NCBI): domain Eukaryota; kingdom Viridiplantae; phylum Streptophyta; class Magnoliopsida; order Poales; family Poaceae; genus Poa; species Poa pratensis. Next base: position 48,442,192 of record CAMZMU010000043.1, read on the forward strand.
AGTAACCGAACGGGAAGCACGCGGAGATAAGGATGTAATCCCGAGTTCCTCCTTTTGAGAGGAGTACGTCTCATTGGAGGGGTGTGAGTTTCAAACTCAAGCGCCACAAATGGCCTCACCCTATTCTCCGATGAACCTCGCCCAAAAGCTTGGTTCACCTTCCACTATCAGAATCCTTCAAGGCGGAATCCGGAGCCCTTACAACAAGCTTGGAGCACAACCCACAACTGGATTGGGAGCTCCTAAGCATCACAAATCCGCTACACGAAAGTAGCAAGCAGGTAAGTACAACAAGATGCCTAGGTTTTCCTAGTGGAAACCCTAGGCTCAAATCCCTCAAGTGAATGAGGGAGAAATGAAGAACGCTTTGGTGAAGTTGTAGATCCGGGCCTTCTCCTTCAATCCATCAAGTATGAGCGAGTTTGGGTGGAGGGATTGGGAGATCTAGGTTGGTGAAGCTTTCATTAATGGAGGAGAGAGAATCTTGAAATGCTTGGTCTTCATTGGGGAAGAAGACCCCTTTAAATAGCCTCCTCATTAAGTAGCCGTTGCGCAGCCACCAACCCCGCGACGGTACTACCGCTGGAGGCGGCGGTACTACCGCTGGGTTCTTTTCAAACCGGGCGCAACGGCTCTGCTGGAAACCCTGGCTTCACCCTGCGTGGCGGTACTACCGCTGGAAGGGGCGGCACTACCGCTGCGTAGCGGTACTACCGCCCTGGTACCGCCAGAGATACCGCGGAGCAAAACAGAACCCCGAAACGGGCGGTACCTCCAGCGGTAGCTGGCGCCTGGGCGGGTTCCTTTGCAGCCTGAGAAGCACGGAGCGGTACTACCGCTGGACCCGGCGGTACTACCGCTGGACACAACGGTACTACCGCCGAGGTACCGCTGAGCAAAACAGAAACCCAAAATGGGCGGTACCTCTAGCGGTAGCTGGCTCCTTAGCGCTCACTAGTGCTCAGGAACCTATGCAGTGGTACTACCGCTGCCTGAAGCAGAATTCAGAGCAAAGCTTTTCACAAGCTTTCTTCGATGGATGTTTTCAATTATGTTATCACTAACACCAAAAACAACATCAGCAAAAACAACATCACGGGAAGATGCACTTTCAATGACTCTTCTATATGACAATGAGAGTATTATCAAGATCGTGCACAAATCTCGTTCAACATAGCAATACAATGAATTAATATTGAAATTCATCATCATTTCATTCTTGAGCATGTTGGTCGTGGAGAAATTGATATCTCTCATGTTAGAACCGAGAAGAAACTTGCGATACCCTCACAGAGGCCCTTTATGCAGCAATATTTTAAGAGTTAAGACATAAACTAAATACCATTTACTTTAGTTTGGAAGAAAAGTCTTGCATACACACTCTAATTCAATGTTAATCATGTTTAGGTGTAATATGGGAAGTGTAGTACGATTCATGAACCAACAATCTTATGTGTTTCAAAGATGAATTTTGGGTTTAGAACCAATATTTCTATCTTCAAAGTGCAAAGCCAAGTTAGCTCAAACACGGTGGTCTCGGCCATCACCACGGCACCACCTCCTCGTGTGAGGAGGTGGGCGATTAATTGATTATTAAACTATATGTCAGCATGTCCTACTTGAGTGATAGAGGCTTGGGATGCCGGACAATCTCGTCGGGTAGGCGGGGACGCAGCCTCGGCATCGATGTGAAAGTCGAAGCAGTGGCTCCGAAAATATGTCACCTACGGTAGGTAGCTGAGGTCGGCCGAGCAGCCGGCTGGTGTGACTGATTGAAATCAACATTATCTTGGATTTGACCAATTCATATCATCACGACTCAAATACATTAGTAACATTTTTTAATCAACAAGAAACTGAAATTAATTAAATGCCCTAATTAGGCACTTGGTATTCTACTTGTAATTAATTACATCACGCTGATCGATCGGTGGTCACTGTGCTGCTGCGCTCACTACAAACCGCCACCGCCGGAGGCAACAGCCCACGCTCGCCTTTCCGCCGGCCACACAATAAAACCGAGCCGGAGGTCTTGCTGCGCGCGGCCGCACCACTCAACAACGAGGAGCAGCTAGACTAAACTAACAGACAGCTCGTTTCCACTTCCACTAGCCGGCATATATACGGGCTAGCTTAAGCTACTCGAGGCACAGCATGCGCCTGAGGTCACGCGTTGCGGCGTCGTTGACGACGGCGACGGCCTTTGGGAACGGGAACTGCGGCAGCGGCAGCGAGCTTGGCTCGGGGACGCCGCGGAGAACGCCGGACCGGCGTATAATTCCACCGCGGGGCGCCTCGCCGTACTGTTCACATGAGATCTCATAGAAGCTTGCCAATTTGTAAACGAGGATGCATTTAGACTAGGTGGAGTTCCTCTTAGGTGCATAGGAGAATGAGGGATAGGTGGGTCGGGAGAGTACGTGTAAGGAACCGCACGTAAATCTTCCTTCCCAATTGATGGTTTAATAGGGTCTTCAATTTTAGATTTGTTAACCCCATTATCCCCCTTTCTCTCATTGTCATCCGTAAGATCCTCAAGAGGAATCTCCGGAATAAGAGGTGGTGCACCCTTGGCCTCGATGAGTTGCGCTAACATTTTGCGCAACCCTTCCATTTGAGTTTCCATAGAGGTCTTCATTGAATTGAAGTCCTCCATGGAAACCGAAGTGGTAGGGGCTTTGGGAATCTCATTCCCGTCGGCGTCTAAGGCCATATTTCACTTAGTCGGTTAAGCCCGAATAAAAAGCCGAGGCTCTGATACCAATTGAAAGGATCGTATGGCCACCTAGAGGGGGGGGGGGGGGGGTGAATAGGTGCTACTCAAAATTTTAATTCTTTTTCGATTAAGGCTTGACACAAAGGTGTAACATCCCAAAATTTCAAACCTAATTTAGTGGTGTTTTATGACACCGGAAAAACTTTTTTCTCTTTTCTAAATATTTCTTCAAAACTTTTGAAAATGATTTGACTTGGAAGTTGCCTTCTCAAAATTTCCCAACAATCCATAAACCACTCCATCACCCCCGATAATTTTTGTGCCTAGGTTTTTCTCCCAAAAACCCTAGCCCTAATTATCGAAGCCTTTAAATCATTTCCTCCATCTATAAAAGGAAAGCCCATTTCCATAGCTCTAAAAATTCCACCAAAAATACCAAAGGACCCCATGTCCATATAAAGACAACCCATGCAAAAATATTGCATACTCCAATGCAATATTTCCAAATTAGGCAATAATTTCAAAACTGCCATTCCTAGTCCAGAAATGTTTTAATCAAGCTAGGCACCTCCAATAATTCTGATAAATTCAGGGAATGAATATTTTGGCATTTCCTGCATTTCATCTTTTGGAGGCAACCCCATTTGAGCAATATTTAGACCACTTCCTTTGTAAGCCCAAATTAATGCCATTTCAAGATCTTCAAGCAAACTTATACCTAGAAAATTTCTATGGCCATGATACTTGGTGATCTTGACCACATGGTCCTTAGACACACCAAACCAGGAGACCACCCCAAGGAGAAGCATGGAACCCCACTTTCCCTTGATCACCCCATTTAGGTCATTTTTGGCCATCTTTTGGAAACTCAATTTCCCATCACCCAAATGACCTCAAACTCCATGGACACACTTCCCTGACCAAAACCACCCATGCCTAATTTTTGGGGATTTATTTGAGTTGTGCAAGACCACGAACCTTTCATCGAGCACCTTCTGCATTTTTAGTTTCCTGAAAATTTTCTTCGGCAAAGATGCAACTCATTGATTGATTCTTGTTTGTTTGTGTTTGTTATGATCTTGTGAACACCGTAGTACTTTTACTTTTGTGTTTGGATCATCCATTTGGCGGGAACGCGCCGATGCCGCCTGTGGCGCGCTCTGGACGCCATGGACACGCATGTCGGCATCCCCTTGTCCTCTGCCTCTGCTCTGCTCTCCACCTTGCTGTCCCGCGGAGAAGAACGCCGTGCCGAGCCCCCCCTTCCCCCTTGCTCCTCCGTTGCTCCGACGAACCAACCGTGGCCAGGCCCCCCCGCACCCGAGCTCGACACCTCCCCCTCCACCGTGCGCCGCCAAGCGCATGCGGCCGCGCCGCACGAACAGTTCGCTGCCAAGAGCAACCCGACGCACCGACGGAACAGCGAAGCTCCAGGGTTCCTCGTGCTCTTCCTGTGCCTCCAGCGCGGCACCCTTATCTCCTTATCCCCTTCTGTGGCCGTGAAGCTCCAGCGACATGCATCAATGGCGTCCACGCCACCGTGCCCCTACCCTCTCCCTCGTGAGCTATAAAAGGCACCCGAACCTCTCCTCTGATGCACGCCACACCCTCCTCCCTCGCCTCTGCCTCCCTGGAACCAGAAGGGGAGAGGGAAACTCGAGAGCAGCCATTACGGCCAAGGTTCGCGAGCACAAAATCCTCAGCGCCCGTGGCTTCCCCCTCCCGCCCGAGCGCGTCCCTGGACCCAGTGGGCCTCGGAGATCCTCCCTCCGCCGTCTCCTGCCCTCTCCTCCCCTCCCAGCGGCCACGGCGATGACCTCCCGAAGCTGCCCGTGCGGGGAGAAGAAGAAGGCACCCCGCCGTGGTAGCTCCTCTCCCCTGCCTCCCCTGCCGCTCCACTCCTCCCCTGGGCGCGGTGAGCCCACCGCCGCCGCCTCCCGGCGCCCTGGCCTCTCCCCACGGCCGCAGCTCCGGCGAGCCGTGCGACCGTGCCTCCCCTGTCGAGCTTCAGCGAGAAGAAGAAGAGGAACCAGAGGAGGGAAAAAGAAAAGGAGAGAAAAGAAAAGAAAAGAAGAAAAGAAAAGAAAAGAAAAGGTTTTCTTTTCCCTGACGTGGGCCCGGCCCCGCCTGTCAGATTAAGTGGAAGCGCATTCGCGTCTTTCCGCTTTCCCTGCGCAAAGGCGTATTTCTGGAGAAGGCGTGAACAGCCCGGCCCAGCACAGATTCGGCCCACGTCGTCTGTTTTTTTCGGGAGAGCGACAATTAGCTATCTCTCGCTCGTCGATATCTTCTGAACCGCAACTCCGTTTGCGACGATTCAAACTCCTAAATTCTTATCTCGACAAAACCTTTCCAGTGGTATAGACCCCACCTTGTTCCAAGATAGTCCTAGGGTGCCCCCTTGTGTGGGTGCATTTCGGAGTTCCCGGAGAGCGGCTTTCGACCCCTGACGCCGCGAAACCACCCCCCTTCCAAGCCAATTAGATCTCCGCCTTCAGGCAAGCTAACCCTTGCTATGAGAAGCCTAGCAGTGTTTGTTTGTTTATTTGCTCATTACCATGCCAGGTGTTTGTGTTCGTCTGTCTACTGTTATATTTATGCATGTCTGTTGGTTGTTCTTGTTTAGTATGTAACTTGTGATACTGCTCCGGCCATGTTGCATTTTTTATTTCTCGTACCTGCTTGGTTGTAGTATGTATTGTTAATGTTTATCAAACGCACATCATTCTTGAGACAATGGACTGGGGAAACCGCCGCCGTCTCACTAAAATATTAACGTCAATCTGCGATGGCGCTGGTCGGAGGTAGCTCCGCCATAGTCACCCGGTCGACGCAAACAAGCTGCGCTATATTTTGTAGTTGATCTGTGAAGGCGCTGGTCGGCGGGATCGCCGCCGTAGTCTTCCGGTTGACGTTTCTTTTCCTTGTCGAACGAGAAGGCGCTTGCCAGCGGAATCGCTGCCACAGTCATCCGGTTGACGTTTATTTTATTTTGTCGAATGAGAAGGCGCTTGCCAGCGGAATCGCTGCCACAGTCTTTCGGTTGACTTTTCTTTTTCCTTGTCAAACGAGAAGGCGCTGGTCGGCGGGATCGCCGCCGTAGTCTTCCGGTTGACGTTTCTATTTTGCTCAGTTTGGACACTGCTATTTCCTGAAATATTGTGTTGCTAATATTTTGTCGTGTGATGATATATCATGATATTGTGATTGTTGTGTTGGACTAATCCTCTTGTTTGGACTTGTGAATGATGGAACTTGATTAAATGATACACCCCTCCAAACAACGATAGGGTCAGTCCACGGTGCCACTAAACCTGAACATCGAACGCACTACCACTGTCGCTTGAATGGGCAGGCCTTGACCTACGTAATCCTATTGAGCCTCCTTTGATGCCACCCTTTTTGGCAAGTCTAGTCGGTTACCATAGTTGGTCGGGGCTAGTCTTGCGAAGGTTCCGGAGCTAGGCGTCGCTCATGGGTTGGGGACGTGCCGGATTCACTTCTGCATAAGGCATACAGTTATGTCGGTGGCTATACAGGGAGTGTCTTGATGGCGTGAACGGTTGAGTGAGTGTATCAGACCGTCTTATGGATGTGATCCTAAAGTACCGGTTGTTAATGATCCACTTAGATGAGTGAAGTATTGCAACCTCTCGAGAGTGTAAATCTGGATATCTAGCCTAGTTCCAAGGTTATGGAACAATGAGTTCAGTATCAGTCACACTGTGTGTCCGTGTCGTGTCAGGAGGTTAAACCTAAGGCTTGTTTGAAAGAAAGATGAACAACCTGATTTCACTAAATGAACAATAAGTTGATGCAGGGAATGTTACTTGAGATGTGATTGTGAACCAAGTTTAGGGATGGCGGGTGATGCGTTGGGAAGCCTATAGAGAGGCCAGAGCCCACATCAACCGTGCATGCCTAGAGGATAGCCAGAGTTGGCTGGAACGACAGCCAGATTTGGCTTGGGTAAAAGCCATAGTTGGCAAGGAATTAAGCCAGAGTTGGCTAGAGGCTTGACAGCCTAGATGTTGTGAATGAGAAACGTGATCTCATTCTAGCAACAACGAGACTTCCTAAAAGATGTGGTACCAACCGGTACACTCGTCTACCCATCACAGGTAGTCTCTTTGTTTGATTGCCGGTATATGATCCAACCCCACCTGGCTTGGACTCTGTACTGGCGATACCCCTGTTGTCTGATTATGCCATGATTTGCTTGAGATGCCATGCTATCCTTATGTTAACATGTTGATCTATCTTGAGTAGATACTTGCCATGTTGTAGATCTTATCTCTATTGTATAACTTGTTGCATGATTGTTAGACTGCTCGTGTCAAGTGGTTGTTAGTCTTGCGAGTACATAATTGTACTCACGTTGGTTATTCAAATGACCAGTTTTCAGCAAGGATCCATCGTCTTCCTTAGCAAGGAGTTGGAACAAGAGCGTGCTAGGATCAGTAGCCCAGCCAGAACCTGTGGAATGGAGCCGCTCCAAGCCGTTGCCTCATTTATGTCTTCCGCTGCCAGTTAAAACTCTGAGTTGGGCCATGCTTGGCTTGATATTTTGTAAAGCCTCGACGGCCTTGTAAACCCTTTTGTAGCACTTTGTGCCTAATTGTGTAATGATTTCCATTATGTTACACTGTTGTGACGTGCGGCCAGTTATCTTGGGATGGCGCACGGGACGACTGCCTCTCTGGCAGGATGTGCCAGGGAGGGGTGTCACAAAAGGTAAATTCTCTAGATATGCAACTACGGTGAATTTACCTATATGACAAGTTAACCCTAAACAAGATAAGATACAAGTAATAACTAGGGAGTAAGGAGTAAACGAACGGGAAGCACGCGGAGACAAGGATGTATTCCCGAGTTCCTCCTTTTGAGAGGAGTACGTCTCATTGGAGGGGTGTGAGTTTCAAACTCAAGCGCCACAAATGGCCTCACCCTATTCTCCGATGAATCTCGCCCAAAAGCTTGGTTCACCTTCCACTATCGGAATCCCTCAAGGCGGAATCCGGAGCCCTTACAACAAGCTTGGAGCACAACCCACAACTGGATTGGGAGCTCCTAAGCACCACAAATCCGCTACACGAAAGTAGCAAGCAAGTAAGTACAACAAGATGCCTAGGTTTTCCTAGTGGAAACCCTAGGCTCAAATCCCTCAAGTGAACGAGGGAGAAATGAATAACGCTTTGGTGAAGTTGTAGATCCGGGCCTTCTCCTTCAATCCATCAAGTATGAGCGAGTTTGGGTGGAGGGATTGGGAGATCTAGGTTGGTGAAGCTTTCATTAATGGAGGAGAGAGAATCTTGAAATGCTTGGTCTTCATTGGGGAAGAAGGCCCCTTTGAATAGCCTCCTCATTAAGTGGCCGTTGCGCAGCCACCAACCCCGCGACGGTACTACCGCTGGAGGCGGCGGTACTACCGCTGGGTTCTTTTCAAACCGGGCGCAATGGCTCTGCTGGAAACCCTGGCTTCACCCTGCGTGGCGGTACTACCGCTGGAAGGGGCGGCACTACCGCTGCGTAGCGGTACTACCGCCCTGGTACCGCCAGAGATACCGCGGAGCAAAACAGAACCCCGAAACGGGCGGTACCTCCAGCGGTAGCTGGCGCCTGGGCAGGTTCCTTTGCAGCTTGAGAAGCACGGAGCGGTACTACCGCTGGACCCGGCGGTACTACCGTTGGACACAACGGTACTACCGCCGAGGTACCGCTGAGCAAAACAGAAACCCAAAATGGGCGGTACCTCCAGCGGTAGCTGGCTCCTTAGCGCTCACTAGTGCTCAGGAACCTATGCAGCGGTACTACCGCTGCCTGAAGCAGAATTCAGAGCAAAGCTTTTCACAAGCTTTCTTCGATGGATGTCTTCATCTAAAATTTCTAGGAAGTGCAAAGATACCGTTAGATCAATAATTATGTTATCACTAACACCAAAAACAACATCACCAAAAACAACATCACGGGAAGATGCACTTTCAATGACTCTTCTATATGACAATGAGAGTATTATCAAGATCGTGCACAAATCTCGTTCAACATAGCAATACAATGAATTAATATTGAAATTCATCATCATTTCATTCTTGAGCATGTTGGTCGTGGAGAAATTGATATCTCTCATGTTAGAACCGAGAAGAAACTTGCGATACCCTCACAGAGGCCCTTTATGCAGCAATATTTTAAGAGTTAAGACATAAACTAAATACCATTTACTTTAGTTTGGAAGAAAAGTCTTGCATACACACTCTAATTCAATGTTAATCATGTTTAGGTGTAATATGGAAAGTGTAGTACGATTCATGAACCAACAATCTTATGTGTTTCAAAGATGAATTTTGGGTTTAGAACCAATATTTCTATCTTCAAAGTGCAAAGCCAAGTTAGCTCAAACACGGTGGTCTCGGCCACCACCACGGCACCACCTCCTCGTGTGAGGAGGTGGGCGATTAATTGATTATTAAACTATATGTCAGTATGTCCTACTTGAGTGATAGAGGCTTGGGATGCCGGACAATCTCGTCGGGTAGGTGGGGACGCAGCCTCGGCATCGATGTGAAAGTCGAAGCAGCGGCTCCGAAAATACGTCACCTACGGTAGGTAGCTGAGGTCGGCCGAGCAGCCGGCTGGTGTGACTGATTGAAATCAACATTATCTTGGATTTGACCAATTCATATCATCACGACTCAAATACATTAACATTCTTTAATCAACAAGAAACTGAAATTAATTAAATGCCCTAATTAGGCACTTGGGATTCTACTTGTAGTTACATCACGCTGATCGATCGGTGGTCACTTTGCTGCTGCGCTCACTACAAGCCGCCGCCGCCGGAGCCGACAGCCCACGCGAGCCTTTCCGCCGGCCACACAATAAAACCGAGCCGGAGGCCTTGCTGCGCGCGGCCGCACCACTCAACGACGAGGAGCAACCAAACTAAACTGACAGACAGCTCATTTCCACTTCCCCTAGCTGGCATATATACGGGCTAGCTTAAGCTACTCCAGGCGCAGCATGCGCCTGAGGTCACGCGTTGCGGCGTCGTCGATGACGGCGACGGCCTTCGGGAACGGGAACTGCGGCAGAGGCAGCGAACTTGGCTCGGGGGACGCTGCGGAGAACGCCGGACCGGCGTACAGTTCCACCGCGGGGCGCCTCGCCGTAGAAGTCCTTGCATGGTTTCTCCGGCCGGCCGTTGAAGCGGAGGCCGCTGCCGGAGGAGGGGACTTCCTGGTGCTGGGCTTCCGGTGCGTGGTCCTGATCCTCTGCGGCTGCGGCTGTGGCTGCAGGATGTTGTGCGGGCGGAGGACCTCGGTGGCCATTGACGGAGAAGGGAATTGGAGAATTCTATGACGGGAAAAGAGAATGGGGAGTGGAAAACCGCAGTTTGTTTGTTGCTGTGTGGAATGGTGAGGAAGAGAGGATCTTTTATAGCAGGGAGGAGGGAGACAGATGAAGATGAAGTGAAGAGTGAAGACGCGTTCCTTTTCCCGTCTCCGCCGTGTTGCGGTGGACTTTGACGACTTCCTCCCGGTTTCGCTTCTCCCTCGGTCGATTGGTTGGTCCGCGCTTTGGGGCACGTTCGCCTCGGGTTCGTAGGGCGCTTGATTAATGCTTTCCGCGTGCTGTTTTGTTTTTAATCACAGCTTTTTTGAAGGAGTTTTTAATCACAAGTTGGCATTGTTTTTTAAGTTGTCTAGATTATTCTACAAGATTTAATTGGTCACAGCAGTTGAGTGGCTAAATGTAATCATGCGATTGTTACATAGTACTCCTATTTGACTGTCAAAAATGATGCTGTGGAAAGTTTATGGTTGAAAAAATGGGTATGTCAAATTGTCAATAGTTTGCATATGGGGTTGTTAGATTGGTGCCTTAGGCTGCCTGTCATAAAAAAGTGGCCATTGACCAGACTTTGTTGCCCGTTTGGATGGCCAGGAATTATTTGGTGCGCCCAAGCCACCTCAGTTCCTCTAGTTCAATTATGTGCCGAATTATTGGCGAGCTGTTGGCGACAAAATTGTCCGGCAATTATTTGCCTCGACCAGGTTTCACGAGGCTGGCACTAACATAAACAAAACAGGTTCATAGAGATAGACCACCACTAATTAATATTAGGGGATGACATGGACAATTATATAGCTTAAAAATGGTTGATGTGAATATATTGTATGTTAAGATAGAGAATCTAATGATTTATTAGTGGATTTATTTGCTATTTAAAAGATATAGGCTACACAATATCTTAGGTTTACATATTCGGTTTATATTTACTCATTGGAGACTCTTTTCGAGCCTTCGTTAATCCTAGAGAAAAGAAGATTTAGCAATAGAAACACATAATAATTGGATCTATCTCAAGAGCGAATACAAAGAGTTAGTAGATCTTTGATTGATTTTCCTGATTTCTATAGAGTTCGATTACTCGGTTGATTTGGTCCGTGCTTTGCGTTTGTTCACACGCGCTTGATTATTGCTTCTATCTCCTAATTATTTATCTTCTCACAAATTTGCTACCATAGAAATCTTATATATATATCTTATATTTAATAACTGGGTTTAACTGTACGTATTAATTGTAGGCTTCTTTCTAGCCTTCATGTTAATCTCAAAGTAGATTTAGCTATGGAAACAAAGAACAACGTATCTATCTCAAGGCCAAATATAAGATGCTACTTTGATTGATTCTCTTGAATCCTAAAGAGCTCGACGACCCGGATGATTGGTTGTTGTTTGGGGTCATGTTCATGTCGGTTTCACAGGACGCTTCATTATTACTTCCCGTGTCACATTTTTTTCTCAAAATTTGGCTTCTAGAGTCAAAATCACATTTATGTTATAAATAATATATTTATTAACCAAGACTTGTATTTATAGATCATATATTTATTAACTGAGCTTTATATTGTCATAACACTTGAAATACCGGTGCAAGCTCATCCAGGTACCCCGGTGACTACGACAAAGTGGGAGAAGCTAGATGCGGGATGGATGAAACTGAACACAGATGGCGTTGTTGATGTGTATGACGTCCAAGATGGTACAAGTGTGGTGGCGACTTGCACGGGATGATTAGGGTGAATTTCTTGCTGCACGCTCTACTCGCGACGGACGAGGAATCTCTCGACTTGCTGGCGTGTCGAGATGCTATGCTTGCCTTAGAGAAGAGCTACCAGAAGGTGGGGATCGAGACTAATTGCAAGAATGTGTTGACGTTGTGGAAGTCTAACTCTAAGCACGACGATCGGAGGATGGGCTTTCATATCGCATGTGAGATGAAACATTTATCTAGTGTCTTTCAGGGGCATGGCGGATCCGGTGGGGGTGTCATGGCACCCCCTCCAAAAATACCGAACTTTTTTTATCTACTACTCCCTCCGTTCCACAATATAAGATGTTTTAGGTGTTACACATGTTGTATAGATTCATACTAAAAAGAGTGGACGTGTACACTAAAATGTGTCTAATATACGTATGTACATATGAATATGTCAAAAGGCTAAAACATCTTATATTATGGAGCTGAGGGAGTAGTATTTAGACTATTTGTATTTATAAAAATGCTAAATTAGTAATCAAAAACACTAAACTAGTGAACAGCCCATTGCAAGCCCATCTATAACTGCCTAAATTCGAAGCCCAACTAGCCCAGCTACTGTTTTTCTCTCCTCACCAGTCACGACTGCATCGCATCGTATCTGATACCCAAGTCCCCGAATCAGGGTGTAGTCTTCTTTATCTTAGTCTGAAGTGCAAATACGACAGCACAGACACTGGTGTGCTAGAGAAGCTCTAACTTCAGATTGTGTATTAAACTTTGCTATAGAAGTTATCCAATCAGAGAAGATTTTGCCTAATGAATAAAGCTGGAAAACACAAGTTCTAAAAAAAGGGCAAAACAAGGAACGAAACAAGCAACTCTAAGGATGTGTTCGGTTCTGGAACCGCGGGGGACGGAACGGAACCATTCCATTCCGAGGGCATGGAACGGTTCCGACCCCGTGTTCGGTTCGGAAAAATTCGAGGAACGGAATGGTTCCGACCCCGTGTTTGGTTAGGAGAAATTCGAGGAACGGAACCGTTCCGCATTGCTAAAAGTTTAGTAATAATAATTATTTTTTTCTAATCTGAGTGAACAATAATAATTATTAGCAATAATTAATCAAGATTAGAATAATTAATCAAGATTAGCAATAATTAATCAAGATTAGGAATAATTAATCAAGTTTAGCGATAATTAATCAAGATTAGGAATAATTAATCAAGTTTAGCGATAATTAATCAAGTTTAGCGATAATTAATCAAGATTAGCGAGAGAGATGCCGAGCCGTTCCGCGCGATCCGGCCGTTTTGGCCGGACGAGTCGATCCCGCATATCCTAGGAATATTCCGTTCCGAGGAACCACTCGGTTCCATTCCTTTCGCCCAACCGAACACAGGAACGGGTCCTAGGGACGGAACCGACCCGTTCCGTTCCTCCTAATTCCAGAACCGAACGCATCCTAGAAAATGGTTCGGGGCCATGTACTTAGCGGAGGTACGTGGAGCTGCGCTATTCAGTGCCTTAAGCGTAGCTTAGCGAGCCAACGCGTACCCCGCACCACCTCGCCTTCGTCTCCGTCGACGACGTCGCGTCGTTGCACCTTCACTCGCCAGGCTGCCTGCTTCGCTGCCCCGGATCACCCTGCCTCCTCCGTCGGTCAGGCCGCCTGCTGCCGCCACCCGCAGTCGGCGGCTTAGCGCCGCCTCACCGCCCTCCTCAACCCGCCGCCCACCACCGGTCTGTCGCCACCCCCTGCGTCCCTCTAAACCTCCCCTTCCCCGATGCCGGCGAACCCTCACCGCACTGCAAACCCTAATTCCTCGTCGCCGGCAAGCTCCCCACCCCCCAAGTTAAGGTCTGACCTCACCTCCATCCGTTCGCCGACGGCTACGGTGAGGTCCATCCCTTGCCTGGCCAGTGACGTCGCGGCCAGCTGTGTTGTCCCCGTCGGTGGAGAAGTCGTCGGGTGATCTTTTTCTTCCTTCTCAGCTAGTTAATCGCGCACCGAAAGAATCGGTGGTGCGGCGCTAACCAGTGCAGCGGGCGTAGAATAAGATTCACTGCGCTACTGCCCGCTGAGAGCAGCAAATAGGAGTACCCGATAGAAGCATTCGGATCGGTAGTCCGAGCTATAGCTTTTTTCCAGAACGAAATGGGCCAAAGCAGCATAAACAAACCGTAATCCGATAACGGCCGAAACCGCTACTTCTCCTGCTGGCCCAAGCCCAATCCAACCAACCAAAGGCCACGAGACCACATCCATCGCCTGCAACCAGTCCAACGCGCAACGGCTGCCGTTGCGCTACTCCCGATACGCAGAGCGGCGGCCGCTCCGCAACCACCTCGCTGAGAAAAGAAACCCGGCGTCCCGGCGCCCCCACCACCGATCCTCCAACATCCCTCGGGCTCCCGATGCCGGCGGCCACCACCACCCGCTCGGCGTCCCACAGCGCCGGCGACCCTGACTTCGACCTCGACCTCGACGACATCGCTCGCGCCGCCGATGCGGCCTGCATCGGTCCGCTCGCCTGCGGCCGCGCCAGCTTCTCCTATCACCGCCTCCCCGATCCACGCCTCCGCCTCACCATCCGCAAACTCGACGATTCCTTCTTCGGTACAAACCCCTTTCCCTTTCATTTAATTCTGACATGTTTGTGTGGTTGGGTTTTGCCCTGTGACATTGGGAATTGCAGTCTGTGACATATTTGTGAGATTTGGGTTCTGAATTATAGATTAATTCCTTGCGCGATTTGGGATTGGGATTCTGTGACATTTTTGCGTTGCTGCTGAAATTGTGTAGATGTGCAGATCGCCAGGTCGGCCGCTGTGTGGGAGCTCAAAGCAGCCATCGAAGGCGTGTTCATCGCTCTCTACGATGACATGGATAATGCCATCACTTGGTAAGGCACACATACAACAGAACAGATACAGATGCGATGATGGATTCTGTAATTTACCAAGTTTGTGCTTTTGAATTGCGTTGTGAGGCCATATGGAGAATTTAAATAATTGTATATATGTTTCTTTTCCTGTGACATATAATGAAGAATTGGGCAATTTGGACCGAAATTTACTGTCAATATAGTGGGAACTTATATTTAAGGTTCTTGCTTTACTTGTTGTAGGCAGCACGTCTGGAGTCACTTCTGTTTATGCTTCAAGGACGACAAACTGACAGATGACAAGGCAACATTGCGTGTTTTTGGTATAAAAGACCGCGATGAGGTCTGTGCAGTTTCCTGCTCTGTGATATGTAGTATGTATGAGTTTTGCTCTATTTCATTTGATCAGTAAGGGTACTAGTTATCCTGGTTATGCAACTATGGCATGCTAATGTACGGTTGATTGTTCTCCTTGTTCATACAAAACATATGCCCCTAATGTTAGACAATTTACATAAAACTTTATTCCATATGTGGTTCAGCACTTTCGCCTATCTTGGATGCATAACAGTTACTAAAAACCCTGTATTTTGGTTGACTTAAAAGTTCTAATGGTGTCACTTGATTAGGGTCCTCTTGCATCAAACTCTGGCACCATTACTGAACATCTACAAGTCTGTCCGGTAGACGTACGCTGGCTTAATGCATTTGTTGAACTATCCATTTCTTGAAGTGATCACGATCATTAAGCCAGCGTACTAAATATTTGCTATAGTAAGTCTGAAATGGTATTTAATTTCGCATTGTGATGTGGCATTGTATGCTCTCCTTGACATGCCGAAACATCGTATCATATATTATCTCCTGCCTTGCAGCTTCATTTTGCCCAGCATCTGTCTGTTGACTACAGACCATGCAAGAGCTCCAAAAGTCAAAGGGCAGCATCCCACAGAAGGTATGTCAGATCCTAATGCCTCTACATGTAATAGGGCCATTTGTCCAGTTGATCTGCATCTTCCTAAAACTCATGGATTTTCTGTATGCTCACAGTTGACAACATTGCATGTAATTGTTTGTGCTAGGTCAAAGACTTCAGTGGACGGTTTTGGGGTCAGACCAAGGAGTTTGATGGACGATCTTATGGAAGAAGACGAGGGCGAGAAGAAGTTTACTGCTACTAGGCATTCTACCAGTGTTGTGGATGAAGTTTTCTGTGTTTATGAGCAGCACGAGGAGTGCATTGAGGAAAACACCACTGCGAAAGGAAGTTTCTTTCGCGGTTGGTTCTCTTACAGTAGATTAAGGGGTAACAGCAGAACACACTCAGAGAACGTTGTGCAATCCTCTTGCAAAAAGAAAGCCACTCGACCAAACCTGGGGAAATGGCTGTCTTCAAAAAGGTCGAAGGCCCGGAGTAAATGATAATCCCAATGCTATCTATTTTCTGAATGAAGTGCTGAAAAGCAGCAGATGTCAAGTGATCCCTTGGGACATAGAAATAGGCCATTAGCGTAGGTGACCTTAAAGTTAAATGTATATTTAGTGTTGCGACTTAGTGTTCCTCCAGTTTGATGGTTTTAGTGTGCAGTGCAATGATATATTTATCATCAGAACTGTGTCTCTGTGTTGCATAGCATAAGAAAGGACAACTGATGCTTGACAAACATTTTGTGATTTTCAGAGTAACGTGCTCTACAGACAAAAATCCATAGCCCTGCAGATTTAATCACGATCATTCAGCCAGTAAGATGTAACAGCTAGAAAAACAGTATACAATCCTTTTACAAATATCATACAAATCTTACTGCTGTTATAACTCATTGGCATTTTACAGCTGAAAAGAACCCAAGACAACGGGAAAAACTTAAGTGACTAGGTAGCCATCAAAGAAAAATATTAACAGTTATTTTTACATGGCACTATCACGACTTCAGGAGATATTTGCCTGCAGTAACTATCGAAAAGAACAAATGAAACGACCGGAGTAAAGAAAATAGAAACTACAAGAGAGATGCCATGTTCGAGAGCTTGAGATACAGAAGTAGGCCTCCACTATCCTGTCCCTAGAAGAGAACCATTAGTGACCTGCTCCTCGCCGGCTCGGCCCAGCTCTCGCGAGGGCGAACACCCGATAGTTCGCCGTCGACAACCCACCACCGTCACCATGATCGCGCAAAGGCCTTGAGCACTCCACCGCCAGAGCACACGCGCATAGTAGCAAGAACATCACGATGAACACCACGCGTAGGCTCGCCATCCTAGCGCCGCGCCGGTCGAAGAAGAAGGTGTCGTTTCAGGCCTACTCGTCGAGAAAATGTCGAGAAGGAGATCAGGCGAGCACTTCAGGTGTTTGTTGGATTGGTCGTGCTAGGCTGGAGGAGGAAGGAAGCCAGGAGGAGGATGCTTAAATGGTGGGGAGATAGGCGTGTGCGGCAAGGACTTTGAAAGTGCGCGCGGGCCGCGTACGGAGGGACGAGGGTTGACAAAAATGGAGGGAATGAAGTAGGTTTGATCTCGTAGGCTGCAAGCCTGCAACCACCCCTAGATTCTAACCAAATCTTGCTTTTCAGGGTTGCATTTACACGCTCAGTTTGACCGGTTTGTGACAGTGTGTGTGTGCTTTGCTTGTGGCAAAGGGTTCTTAAAATATTTCGAGATGATCAACCTGACTACCTGAGCTATACTAAATTGATACATGTATTTTTCTAAGGATGATTGAGTGCGTATTATATTGTACAGTCTACAGCTTGACAGTTGACGCTGGACGCCTGCACAGTGTGAGTTTGGTCTATCCGAATTCAGGTTTTGTTGTCACTAGTGACGTGTTGATGACTCCGGATTAGATCGACCATTATTGATGCGTAGGTGAAAGCACGGATTATTTTTTCATATGGAAATACTACTAAGAAGAAACTGATATGTGGTACAAGGTAGGAGATATGCATGGTATTGCAAATTTGCGGTGTCCATTTTTATGTATTTCCCTAGGATACACTGAAAAGAACTACCATCTCACGCGTGTTTTGTGCAAAGTGAATCTGGAGTACCAGCTACTCAAAGTAAAATTTCGGGAGTGTTAATTTGTTCCTTGGCCGGGTAGCAAAGCATGCACCAAATGACAGACCTCGGTGATCCCAATTAGCACAAACGATTTTCCCAACAATCGGTGTCATCTGGAATTAATTCAGTCTGTTCATACTGTTGAATGCTGAATCTTTTGCCAAAAGCGTGCGTGCGAGGTCGGTGCTGGATTACGTTGTGATCTGCATATCCATTAGTCTGGCCGGCTCCTGTTATTCCTTTCTTGAGATCAGGAGATATGAAATATCCTTTGGATCTCACGCTAGCTAGTTACCACGATTCAGCGACGCAACGAACATCCTCTCTGTGTGCTAATTTTGTGTGGATTTCTAGGTAAAACAATGCAATCTTACTGAAACATTCTCTTTGCCCTGATCTCAGCTCAGTGCCCTGACATCACCCAAGAAAATAATTTTGATGCTAACACTTCGCCTCTAGTTAACTTTTTTCGCCATCCACGACAAGCAAGGCATTTTCAGCAGTTCTTGTATGACTTCATCCTCACTGTGTGCTTTGTGTGGGTTTCTAAGTAAAAAGTGCCCCTCTCACCCTCTGACTGAAACATTCTCAGAGTTTGCCCTAATCTCGAGCTCAGTGCCCTGACATCACCCAAGAAAATAATTTCATTCTAGCTACTCCCTCCGTTTTTTAATATAAGATGTTTTAGATGTCCTACATGTTGTTTAGATGCATACTAAAATGAGTGAACATGCACATTAAAATGTGTCTACATACATTTATATACATGTGGTGGATAAATGGTAAAACATCTTATATTAAAAAACAGAGGTATTAGCATTGGACATACAAATAGTTGCACGGTGGGAGCAGTTTCATACAACTACTTGCAAAAGTGCACAAACTCATACAAATACTTGTCATGGGGATTCGAATTGGTACAAATGAGCTGCGGAGACGACACGTGGCAGCCAGGGTGGAAAAGGGCGTGTGCCGGCGGCCCCTGGATATTTGCAAAAAAGCTCCTGGATTCTGCGACTCATCACGGATTGGTCCCCAGTCAATTCCCCTGTCTATTTTCCAAATCCCTAACCCTAGGGATGGTTGTAGAGGCGACGTGACACGGTTCACGGCGGAGGCGGCGGAAGAGGCAGACAGATCGATGTCGTGGTCTTCGGTGGCTTCTTCCGCTCCCAAATTTCGTCAAGCCAGCGGCAGGCGAGAGTCGGAAGCGAGGTCGCCGTTCCATATCGGGAGGGCGCCATGGTGTACGAGCCGCTGCGGTACTGCCGCTGCAATCCGCGGCGGAAGGCGCCGAGATGGATCTCCTGGAGCCGCCAGAACCCAGCAGGAGGTACTACCCATGCGTAGATGCAATGGTGAGCCCCATTGTTGCTCTGCTTATTTCTTGTGCTCAAGTTCCATCTTTTATCTGATTGAATTCCATTGTACAATTGAATAACATGGTGGATGTGGATATGTTGAAAATCATCCCAAAAATTAGACCTTTCCTTTCTTGCGGTGCTAAAATGACCGAAACAGGGCATGCTCCAAATCATTGCGCACTACATCCAAAACCTGATTAGTATCATACATATCACTAATCTGCAAACGAAAATAATTTACAAACCCCGAATCGGTGCTAATTACGACACACTAGCCGCGGGTGACGAACACACCAATTGACAGATCGAAACAGATGAACAACACGAAATCAAGCATGGATGCATGTGACAAAGCTTCATGAAGCACTAACATTGCGATTCCGACCGTTGTTTCGACCCAATCCACCTATAATCATCGCCACGGCGGACAATAACAGTGAAGGGGAGAGTACAGGGATGCCATGGCCACGAAAAACTCACCGTACTCCGGCGTCCCAATGTCATATTTGCGGTACACGGGTTCGTCCGCCATGATCGCCGCGGGAATGGCGGCGACGGCGTGGACAGGGAAGGAAGGTGGCGTGGAGTTTATCAATCAGTTTGCAACTGCCCTTCATATGCTCGCGAGGACTAATCCGTAAATAGGAAAGAAAATGGGTACACGTAATTAAATTTGAGTATCTGAACGTTGCTTTGGACCGATTCGTGCGAGCAGATCTTTCCGAGGGTTTTTTTGCAAAATTATAAATCTGACGAGTATACCACTGTTGACGATTCGGACTCTTTTGTATGAATTTGCTCAGCTGGGTGAAGTTTTTGTACCAGTTTGTGCACTTTTGCAAGTTGTTGTATGAAACTGCTCCTCCAGTGCAAGTATTTGTACCTCCAGTGCTAATACCTCTAAAAAACGGAGTAACACTTTACCTGTTGTTAACTTTTTCCGCCATTCATGGCAATCAAAGAACAATGGCATTTTAAACAGATCTTGTATGACTAATAATGGGGATTGTTCCCATGGAACATGATTATGAGCACCTGACGAAGGAAGTTTGGATCGGGTCGCGGCAGCGGCTACCGACGGAGATTTGGGCCGGCGCAGCTGTGCTTTGCAGGACTCCGCCGCGAGTCGTCCGCACGTTGCCCGCGGCTACCTTCACCCGCGCACCGTGTCCGCCGTCCGCGTTCCCATCACATAGACCTACCTGCCGTCGTACGGACCGTGGAAATAATCGGCATCCCTTTATACAGTGATGATTTTAAGTTTGACATTTATTCCAAAACGGTGATTAAGTTGATTTTTTCAGCTTTTGACTTCGCGGTGGCCGTGGAAAAAGCGTCCGAGCTTTTTAATCGCTGGAAAAGGCGATTGATTTTGCAGGGAAAAAAGAGAGCCGGTAGGCAGTAGCCCAGTGCTGACGGCTCACCGTTCTCGTCTTGTCCCGCAAAATTCCTCTGGCGTGGCGTTTGACCGTGCGCCTTTAGACCTGGCGCGGCGACTTTCAGTAATTTGTCCGGCGACGCGGCCGGTTGACCACCGTCGCCTATAGGTAAGCATAGTCAAGGTAGGGTTTTGAAAGTTTGTGCGCTTCGGCTTGCTACTAAAGAAGTGAACAGTTTTTTTTTTTTAAGTAAAGAAGTGAACAGTTAGCTTGCCGGCACAAGCATACACTGATACACACCATCCGTGCCGTCTTACGAGAGGTAGAAGAAAGTATTCGGTGTACACTAAAACATTTAGTGCAAACCGGTGAAAATCACAAAAAAAAAAATATTTAAAATATCTAAAAGATTGTCTAGAAAATGCATTAAGTTGACAAGATAGAGTTTTATATACATGCGAGCAGACTGCGAACGTTACTGATCATTGCTGAATTTGTCATTTCTATAGGTTCTAAACAATTTTCAGTTTCAATTTGCAAATTTGTATGTCTATAGACAGACGTATGTGTCGCTTTCGGTGATGGCTCGGGTGAAACCCTAGCGGCCGCCACCGTCGATGGAAACCGGCGGTCAACGCCCCGCGCGGCGAACGGCGGTGCGCGGGTCCTGGTCTCCTCATGTCGGGGAAGGTCTACGGCGAGATCGTGACTAGAGGCCTTGGACAACAGACACGTGTGGTAGAGGATGGATAACAGGGTAGCTGCATGGGACCTCTCGGTGGTGGCCGGACTGCCTCGGTTGTGAGGGCGACTACCGCTAGCTGAGCGCGGCGGTTCCGAGGCCACTAAGGCTATGTTCCTTGGGCCAACAGGCCCAACAACAGCTTGCGGCGGCACGGTAGCCGGTAGCCTGTCAAGCGGCGGAGGATCTGGTCGCCCGATACGACATCAACTGATGGCGGCGCCAGAGTTTGGAAATACGGGATGCAACCCTAGTTTTCTTTATGGTCAATTTTGAATGTTAAATTAAATTAAATATGATTATTAAACTGCTTGATTTTGTTGAAATTTATAAAGATTTTTTTTTGGAAATTATTTAAAAGCAATTTCCAAAATTTCATTAAAATAGTATAATAGGACAGCTTCATTTTTTTGGTTTGAAATTTTTTGTATAAAAATCGACTTCATTTTAAATTAGGAAGTTCAAAATAATTAATTTGGACATCATATAAATCCTAAGGGGGTTTTGAATATTATTTCAATGATCAAAATAAGATATATTGCATAAAATGAATTTCCAAAAATCATCTTTAGAGGAAAATGGTTTTATCATGTACAATTGAAAATTATTCTTGTTATTTTTTTGAAATTATTTTAATTAAAAAGGCTACTCGGCCGGTTGACCGCAGTCGCCTCTAGGTAAGCACTAGTCAGGTTAGGGTTTTCAAACTCTCTCTAGCTTGCTGCGAAAGAAGTGAACAACTAGCATACGCGCCGCCCCTTCGGAGGAAGCCATCTTCTCGGACAGATTACGGACGTCGGCCATGAACGGCGGGCTTGTCTGCAGGAGCACGAACGTAGGGCGTTCGCCCTAGGACCTCTCAGTGGTGGCCAGTCTGCCGCGGCAGCAAGGGGCGCAGCCCGGATAAATTGTCGCCGCGGAGTCAGGACGGACACTAACATGAATTTCATAAATTCTTGGCGGTGTCAACTTCATATCTAACTTTCTATGCTACAACTATAGGCGATTGATACCCGATGAGCAAGTCTTGATGCCTGCACAAATAAACGGGATTAGGTTGAGACTCCAAGTGCAGAGTGTATAGTAAGTGGAAAACAGTTTTCCCCACGAGGGGTGACTCGAGGGTTTAATATCGAACTCTCGGGAAATCTGCAGTGGTAGATTTATCTTCTTATCCTTCTTTTGGTTACCTACAAAACAAGGTTAGATGTTTTGGTCCTCAACCTCACCTGTGGTTGTCAAGCACAAGGTGTAAGAATGATATCAGGATAGTTATGCAATGCAAACAAGAAATAAATATGCAATGATGGTGGATGCAATGATAAATGATATTTTTGGGTTTTTAAATGATATATGCAAGATGAAAAGTATTTTTGTATTTTTGGATTTAATGATGGCTGAAAATAAAAAAGTGGTATATGGTTATTAACCTATCTTATACTCCACCAAGATGCGAACTAAATCATAACACCTCAGTAATTAAGATAACTCAGAGTATAGCATTAAGTATCATGACATGAAGTGAAAATAAGAACATGCTAGATCTAGTCATGGAGTAGTGGCAATGGTCACGCCCACATCCCCGGTAGCATGGTATTTTAGTTTATCCCTAGTGAGGTAACAAAGTAAGGTAAAGATACCAAAGTGGATCGCAGAACTTTCTCTCACGTTCACTGCACTAGCCACCCCCCGTTACTCCAACTAATGCACACGTTCCCCCACACACGCTCTCATAAACATGCTTGATCAAAACAAGTAGACAAGAACGGGGTACATAATATGCATCTATACTCATAACTGAAACAAACATTGCAATCTCAAACATATATTAACTCATAAAGATCCACCACAAAGGTATTACAACGGTGACCGTAATCATGTTCAGCAGCTCATACGGTGCTAATTAGTGAAGCTCAAGAGAGGAGAGATACATAAGTTACTTCCACAAACCCATAGTCCAGAGGTGGACTACTCCCTCTTCATCATGGAGACGGTGGAGAAGTCGATGGAGAAGATGGAGACCACGCCGGCAGCGCCCCGCCGGAGTTTTCCCCCTCCAATCTGCAGCTCCTGATCTCCGTTTCGGTGTTTCTGTGTTTGTGCGGCGCTCCTTCCAGAGAACGTCGGGGGACCTTTTTTATAGGCGTTTTTAGGTCAAGACGAAGGCGGTGGAGCGAAGATCGACGGCAACGGAGCCACGAGGCCCAACGGGTCTGGCCGCGTGGGCCATGCCCGTTTGGCCCTCGGGTCTCCGTTTGCTTGCTTCCTTTTTCCGTAGTCCTTCTTCCTTCCAAATATTGACGCCCGTAAATTTCCAGGTGATTTCGTTGACGTTTGGGTCCCTGAAACATTAAAATACAAAACTAGGGTTTTCTGCCTGTGCAGGGTTAATTCCAAATAAATGGAAAACTATGAAGTATTCCCAAAATCATGATAAAACATTGATATAACCCTTATATGATGCAAATATGATTGGAATATAAGCAATTAAAGTGCAAAGTTCATGTATGCATTTTACATGCATCAACATCCCCAAGCTTAATCCATGCTCGTCCTCGAGTATGAAGATGATAAAACTAACATGGACTTTGCAATTTAATACTTAACAATGGATATCAAAGATGATTACTATTGCTACATATAGTCAAATGATTCATTCTTCAAAGGAGTAGCAATATGCAAATAGTTTATGAAGTGATATCAAGTATTCAAGACAAGGATGTTCATTGATAGTTCACAAAGTGTAACATAGTAGCAAGTAATATGGAACACATGTATGCATAATGATAAGTAGAACATCCTACAATGGTCATAGAGTGTAGATGAAAATCTGAATATGATAGGTGTACACTTTGGAAAGATGTATATGTGAGTAGAGGTAAAGCATGCATAAGTTTCATCCAACTTCCAAACTCTTCTACTTAAGTTAATGATTGCAATAAGGTATTCATTGGTGTCAAGCTCTCATTGCCCCTATCATAGCATCTTGAATGATTAAGGTTAAAGTGAAAGCAAATATGAGTAGTGTGCTTGACAAAGTAAAGGTTGGATGTCTCATGCCCCTTGAATACAAGTACCTACACCATGATTACTCAACTTAGGAAACAAAGCAAGTTCAAGTTATATATCATTGTAAGTAATAATAGTATCATCAAGAGCGTCAACTGGGGTACCTCTTGTCCCAGATATGGAACAAGCCCATATCAAAATGACAAGACAAACAAACAAATGAAAAACTCAACACCCTTTTTATTTACCATTTGGAATAGTTTTTATTGCAAGGTGTGTCATAGAAGGTTCACCATAGTATGTAAGTAAATTTCCACCATGAATGATGCATGGCTTAGATTAGCGGCCCAGGCGTCTCTCTAACCATTTATACAAACTCATTTGAACTACTTCATTTCCACCTCATTTCACCATGATAGCATCCATAAACAAAAGTACATGATATCAACTAAATGAGATGAAGGAGCATGTTGAAAGCTTTGCATGTGACAGCACATATGGGCTAACTCCCAACCTCGAACATTTATCAAGCCACTAGCATCATAATCTTAATCACAATGGGTCATGTTTTATTATGCAAATAAAAGAACATTGTGCATCAAGTTCGTGAGAGCTATATAACCAATTTTTTCCATTGCAATCAATAACATAAACATTTTCATTCAGAGGTAAGATAACACAAACAACATGTTAAACATACTCGGAATAGCATAAAGCCAATAGGTAGATATGGTGGACTCACTGGAATAACTTTGGTTGAAGGTGTTGGAAACAAGTTTTTGCTTGTTGGAGTTTTTGGGCTAGCAAAAGGGAGAAAGTTGACCATCTAGATGCATGCATGAGTGTCCATAGAACTAACTAATCCATGTTAAACCAAGTAAATAACAATCAGCACCAAAACATGAATAAGTGATAGCTCTACAAAAAGAATTTGCAAACTATTACTCATAAACAAGCTCATGAATCATGCAACTATATGTATCATTAAAAATCAAATCAAACATCCCTTTTCCCAATCTTATAAAAGCATCCAACATATTTCAACCCATATTTCCAGTAGCTCTCTCATATATAATTGATAGTGTGGTGGTCTCTCAAGACTCAAACAAAAACAAAAAACGACGCTCCAAGTTTATGCGATAAAGTGTTTCGATCGAAAAACAGAAGTTGGACGTGTGCAAACCGAGAGTGTGTAGGTCCAGTGGGGTTGTCTTCACATCCCCAAGCTTATGGTCTTCACCATCCTTGGATAGCTCTTGGTGCATCTCCTCCAATCCCTGTGAAAAAACTTCAAAACACCGTTTCTCCCATCTCTTTTCTGTGGGGTGCATTAATAGTGATAAACAAATAGGTTCCTTGCTGCATATAATCCTTGAACAAAAATTCATATGAATGTCCAGAAAGTATATAATGTTGTATGCCTACTCATAAACTCAATTGGATCAAAAAGATTCAACTTAAAAGCTCAAAGCATGCATCAAACAAAATGGGACAGAATCTGTCCAGAAAAACAGCAGCAGCAAAACGTATTTTTCTACCCTACCAAACTTTCTCGAAAAATTCCGAAAAAATTCATGCATACAGAGGATGAAAAGTTGCAACTACAGTTCAAATATGAGCTCATTCGGAGTTACAGAATAAGAATTAAAAATCATACCGTGCACTGACTCGTGCAGGAATAAAATCTCCGAACGCAATAAGCAACTTTTTCAAACCAAAAAGGGTAAAACTTGGCACTTTATTAAAAACTCCAGAACCTAACTAGACACAAAATCTCTTGTTACAGCAAGAGGACACAAAGAAAAATCACACACAAAAATAACCGGGTTGCCTCCCGCAAAGCGCTTTCTTTATAGCCATATAGCTAGGCTTCTTACTTGTTGTTTTATTGTGGACGAAGCTCATGAGGGAGCTTGAACTTTGATGGTTCCCTCTTCCTTGGAAAGTGTTCCATGCACTTCTTGTGTGGAAACTGAAACTTTACATTCCCTTCCTTTGAATCAATGATAGCACCTGTGGTACGAAGAAAAGGTCTTCCAAGAATAATAGGACTAGAGGTTTTATTCCCCATATCCATGATTAGAAAATCCACAGGCACAAAAGTCATATGTAACTCTACCATAACATCACTTACTTTTCCCAAAGCATGTTTAATAGAGTCATCAGCAAGTGCTAGTTCAATAGAGCATTTTTCAAGATTTTTCAATTCAAGCACTTCATATAGTTCTTTAGATAAAACAGAGACACTAGATCCTAGATCAAGTATGGCATGGTGTGTCTCTTTTCCAATAGTTACTAGTACCTTAGGTATCCACATATCCCCAAGCTTAGGTGGTATCATAGCCTCTTGGTTGTACCTAGCAATCTTTTCTTTCAAGACATGATTAGCAATATAAGAACCAAAACCTGCTTGGTTAGTGTTGATGGAAGGATCACTTGCAAATTTTTGTAAGATAGATATTAATTCATGCAAGCTACAATTTTCTAAGTCAAGCAAAGGATCCTTGACTTCATTAAGCATTTTAACTTCCTCAACTTTCTTTTCCAACTCAATCAGCATAAGAGATTCATCATGTTCAGTTTCTTTAGCTTCTTCTTTTAAACTACCAAGTTGAGACATGAGTGGCAACAAATATTCAGGGTAGTTCAATAATTCATCAAGAGTTTCCTCCAAAGTAAGAGGAACATTTTCAGCAATAGGATTCATTTTAGCAAGTTTTTTTGGTATTTTTAATTTTTTATGCAAAACTGAAATAAATATGATATGATATGCAATGACACTAACAAAACAAATAAATTGCTTTGTAAGTAAAGATGGATAAGATGGTGCTCACGTAGGTGCAACCTCCCCAAGCTTAGATGTTAGCACAAGTTGGTGACGTTGACTTTGTTGTGAGATGAATGCGATGATGCACACCCTTGGATAAATCTCTCAGCTAAGATTCCCGGCAACGGCGCCAGAAAACGTCTTGATACCCGATGAGCAAGTCTTGATGCCTGCACAAATAAACAGGATTAGGTTGAGACTCCAAGTGCAGAGTGTATAGTAAGTGGAAGACAGTTTTCCCCACGAGGGGTGACTCGAGGGTTTAATATCGAACTCTCGGGGAATCTGCAGTGGTAGATTTATCTTTTTATCCTTCTTTTGGTTACCTACAAAACAAGGTTAGAGGTTTTGGTCCTCAACCTCACCTGTGGTTGTCAAGCACAAGGTGTAAGAATGATATCAGGATAGTTATGCAATGCAAACAAGAAATAAATATGCAATGATAAATGATATTTTTGGGTTTTTAAATGATGTATGCAAGATGAAAAGTATTTTTGTATTTTCGGATTTAATGATGGCTGAAAATAGAAAAGTGGTATATGGTGTTGGAAAGGTGTTTCTTATGATTAAAAATGGACTGGGTTCATGGTTTCACAAATGCACTCTCTCTTTATAAAGTGGTAGACAATGGAACACACAAAGTTAACATATGAGATTGCAACACAGGGTTTGATAACAAGTTACTTAGATATATGGGCATCACGCCCTAACATAGAGATCTTTTGGTTATTAACCTATCTTATACTCCACCAAGATGCGAACTAAATCATAACACCTCAATAATTAAGATAACTCAGAGTATAGCATTAAGTATCATGACATGAAGTGAAAATAAGAACATGCTAGATCTAGTCATGGAGTAGTGGCAATGGTCACGCCCACATCCCCGGTAGCATGGTATTTTAGTTTATCCCTAGTGAGGTAACAAAGTAAGGTAAAGATACCAAAGTGGATCGCAGAACTTTCTCTCACGTTCACTGCACTAGCCACCCCCCGTTACTCCAACTAATGCACACGTTCCCCCACACACGCTCTCATAAACATGCTTGATCAAAACAAGTAGACAAGAACGGGGTACATAATATGCATCTATACTCATAACTGAAACAAACATTGCAATCTCAAACATATATTAACTCATAAAGATCCACCACAAAGGTATTACAACGGTGACCGTAATCATGTTCAGCAGCTCATACGGTGCTAATTAGTGAAGCTCAAGAGAGGAGAGATACATAAGTTACTTCCACAAACCCATAGTCCAGAGGTGGACTACTCCCTCTTCATCATGGAGACGGTGGAGAAGTCGATAGAGAAGATGGAGACCACGCCGGCAGCGTCCCGCCGGAGTTTTTCCCCTCCAATCTGCAGCTCCTGATCTCCGTTTCGGTGTTTCTGTGTTTGTGCGGCGCTCCTTCCAGAGAACGTCGGGGGACCTTTTTTATAGGCGTTTTTTAGGTCAGGACGAAGGCGGTGGAGCGAAGATCGACGGCAACGGAGCCACGAGGCCCGAACGGGTGGGTCCCACGCGGCCTGGTACTGTGGCCGCGTGGGCCATGCCCGTTTGGCCCTCGGGTCTCCGTTTGCTTGCTTCCCTTTTCCGTAGTCCTTCTTCCTTCCAAATATTGACGCCCGTAAATTTCCAGGTGATTTCGTTGACGTTTGGGTCCCTGAAACATTAAAATACAAAACTAGGGTTTTCTGCCTATGCAGGGTTAATTCCAAATAAATGGGGAAAACTATGAAGTATTCCCAAAATCATGATAAAACATTGATATAACCCTTATATGATGCAAATATGATTGGAATATAAGCAATTAAAGTGCAAAGTTCATGTATGCATTTTACATGCATCAGCGATTATCATGAGAGGCGTCGGTGTCAAATTGACACCTGTCAAATACTGTAGCTCTGCCAGCATCCGAGGTTTGTGTGATGTATTTGGGCGGAGGGGCTAGATCGGCAGGGGATGGGTGTGTTGGATGTATGCCCTGAGAGACAATAAATATACATCTGTTTCATGATTAATGAATTATATCTTTATGCTATAACTGCTATGGTCTATAAATGTGAGATTTATAGGAAAACACATACGCACGTGTAAGGATATAATCAAACCCTGAATACCCTTTGTCCTGTCTCTTGGACAAACTCGTTAATACTGGATGGCGATGTTTTCCAACCATGGGCATAAGTTCTTGCCATTATTAATGAGAGCACTTTGTTAAGTTTAACACTGTGTCTGGGAAGACCCAAAAGTATAATATACTACGAGATCAAGTTTTGGTGTAAAATAGTATAGTCTAAGATTGGTTGCTTGTTTATTCCTTAGACCATGAGAATCTGTGGTTGTGTATACTAGAACAGAAGCTTTGGCATAGTCAAGTATCACGGCCGTAACTGGGTGATCAAAACGGCTATCGTTGGGCAACCTCGAAGGTATATTATGATCATAGTAGTTCAAGACTGGGAATCACACCTCTAGGTAATATAGAGAGATACAACCTGGATCCACTCTAGTGGGAAAGCGTCCATCGATAAGTCTGCGCAGACAAAGTTGTGATATGCAAATATCATGGGATGCTCGAACACGGGTAAAGAGTAATGGCATCATACCGGTAACAAGGATAAAGTGACATAGTGAATGAAAGCTATCATTTACGGAATGTCATATATCTCGCCTTGGGTATTTGATGAGTATCGTGAAGTGATGGGAACTAACATGTTAATCAAACAGGTTCATCAGAGTGTCTTCGCATAACAATAGCAGTCATTCAGAACGTCCATGGTTCTGACCCTGGCAAGTGATTGGATAGGAATTTCCAATTATAGCTATTCGTTATCGAACTGTAGGGGTCACACACTTAAGATGTCAAAATCTGCAGTATACGTAGAATGGTTCGGAGTAGAGTCGGAGTATCACCTGGGATGGTTCCGGCGTGATAGAATTATATTCAGAGATTGGATCATAAAGAAAGAAGGTTTATATAGTTGGAAATAATTATCCAGTATATTTTGTCGGCGGACACTGGGTGTCCCGGATCATATATGTTTATATGATAAGGAATTAGTTATGGGAATTAATTAGACAAAATATTAATTGATTAAATATTAATTTATTTAATTAATAAATAAAATGGAAAATTATTTATTTAAAATGGCCAATAAAAGGTGGCTGCCACATGGGCCCTAGGGGCCCACATGGCAGCCGCACCACCACTAGGTGGTGGGCCGAGGCGCCATGGGGGGAGGTTCCCCCGGCCAAAACCCTAAGTGGGGTGCAAGGCGGCGGCGGGAGCCTAGGCAACGTCCGGCTTAGGGTGGGCCCCACCCGCCTTAGGTCGGTGTGGCCGGGTGGGCCCCACCCGGGCGGCGGCGGTGGTAGAGGCGGTGGGGGAGGGGAGTTGGAGTCTCCCTCCCAAACCAAATTGGGAAGTGGAGGCTTTCCCCTTGCCGAATCCTAGTAGGACTAGGGGAATCCTTTCCCCTTGTCCAAGTCCCTCTACCCCTTGGATCCACTATATAAACACCACCCCTCTCATTGAGAGACACAAAAGTTTAGATATCTCTCCCCGAGAGCTCTCTAGTTCTAGATCTAATCTCTCTCCCTCTCTCCATGTGTTGGGGTTCTCTTCACCATACGTACACCAGTAGCTCTTAACTCTGGCACGGCGAAGCGCTGCTGGACTTTGACGGATGTACGTGTGCGAGCTCTCCGAGGGGCGATACGCCATAGACGTTTGGCCCTTGCTCCGTTGGATCAAGAAGGTTGTACGAGGGATCGGCAACATTCTCACTGCCAGGCTTGGCCGTGAGAATCTTCGTCAGGCTTCATCGACATCGTCACCGACAACTCTTCCACGTCTCGTTGTTGGTAACGCACAGTACTAACTTCACTTGTATCTTCATAGTTGTTCTTGGACATTACGTAGGTCGGAAAATTTTAAATTCTGCTACGTAACCCAATAGTGGTATCAGAGCATTCTATGAGTAGGTACAGGTATGTATTAGAGCACATAAGTCTGTGCGGGCACCGCACAAGTTTGTGTGGGTATGTCATTGAGCTCTTCTAACATTTAGATTATTTATGTTTGCTTCCCAATATGCGGTCTCATGTTGTTTCCAGCGGCATAGTATGATCTCGGACTTCTGGCAATCCGCGGACCTTCTGGCTGCTCCTAGTATGCCTGTCGACGCCAACGAAGTACTTCAGTAGCTTCGAATCATATAATAGTTGGTCTCATCGACTTGATAGCGGATGGGGCATGTGGACTAGGTCCACACGGGGGGTCATGTGCAACTAAATGCAATCGTCTGGATTAGCATCCGCAATGTTCTCATGACATTGGGATGGATAATCACCCCTGCAAGGTCAATCTAGCAACATGAATAGTCATGCTTGGTTACTTACGTAGGTAGTGACGGTTTTACACGGTAAATCATAAATCCTCGTAAAAATTGCAAACACAAATGTTAGAAGCGTCTAACTTGTTTTTGCAGGTATGTGATGTGATGTGGTGTAGTCCTTTAATTTTATTCAATTGTTGTATGAAATACCATCGTTGTAATTCTGACCTGCGTGTCGGATTTAAGGCAAGATGGTTGGAAATCACAGGATTGCTATCTTAGGCTTGCGTGCCACATGTTATTTCGTTTCTTAGAAATAGGAGACGGACATGAAGATGGCGTCGTAGACCTCGACGACAAGGAGTGGAATAAGGAAGGAATTCTTGAAGCCACGTTGAAGACGAAGAGGACTATACTACATCACTATTTTGTGAAAGTTTATCCTTTTTGTTATTGCACTCTTTTGATTGCGCAGTAGTCGTGATTATTAGGGTGATTCCTCAAGACCAATATCAAGGAGATCATGCTCATCCAACCGTGGCACCGTCAAACCAGATGCTTGTCACCGTACGCCATGTTTCCATGAGTAATGTGTGCCAAGGGTTTGGGAGGCGGGCATGAACCGTTCTAGCAGCATGATCGGTTGGTTGTCTTGAAGTCCTGGCATAACTAGTTATGAGTTCGGAGCACTACATCGAAACATGAACGGAAATTACGGCAGGAAGTGATTGGCGGTTTTGCCTACCCCTTCGTCATAGTATGACGCGATGTATCCATCCGTTCTACTATTGATGGTTGTGGATTCCGAATCACTGTTCAACTGATCATGAGGAATATCAGTTTCAGTGGAGCACACTTTAGTTAAATCATATCATTTTAACTTGTGCATATTAATCATGAAAAGAAGTCTAAAAGGAATTTGCTATCATTGTAGATTAAAGCCTGTCGACATTAACCTGCTTTGTAAAATGGAAACTTTAACTGTTAATGGTAACAACTTTGTAGATTGGATCTGCACCCTTAGAAATAGACTTAGAGAAAATAGAAAGATTTATGTTCTAGATGCACCTCCCTCTGAATTGTTATGGCATGACAATTTTGTTCGTGATGAAAAAGCAGTAAAAGATTTTATGTTAGCTCACATGGATGGACAGTTGCACACTCGCTTCAAGAAAGCTAGTGCATATGATGTGCTCACAGAGCTGCATAGTCTATTCAGGGAGAGAGTTAAAATTGCTTGTAATGCAATAAATAAACTCCTCTTCAGTTGTAAGCTTGACATGGAGGGTTTGCTCAATGACCACTTGGCTAGCATGATTAATCTTAATCAAAAGTTGGAAGAGCTAGGTTTTCCAATTAATGCCCAAGCGTGTCATACAGTGTTGCTGATGTCACTACCGCCGCCTTTCAGCGGATACATTCAAAATTCTAATTTGATTGGTAGTAACATAAGCATGGCAGAGCTTACTCGAAAGTTGATCATAGCGGAAGCTAAGATTAAGAACTGCAGAAGGGTTGGTTCATCCAACAAAGCATCACAAGGTATGGAGGAAGGGGATCTCAATTTAGTGGATAATTTGGGGACTGGAAATCTCAGAGTCGTTAATGTGTTGGATGTGTATTTAACTGGACCTCACGGTGATTCATGGATCTTTGATACCGGGTCTGTTGCACACATCTGCAACACGACGAGTGGTTTAAAATACGTGAGGAAGTTAAATCCAGGAGAAGTGTGCATGAGGGTTGGAAACGGAATGCAAGTCAGCGTTTGTTCCATCGGTACCATGAACCTTCATTTACCTTCAGGATTCATTTTGGAAATGCGTAATTGCCACTATGTACCAACATTGAGAAAAAACATCATTTCAGGGTCACGACTTTTGCGTGACGGATATTCTTTTAATTCTGAGAACAATGGATGTTCGATTTATTATAAGGGTATGTTTTACGGATCAGCCCCTCTGGTGGATGGTCTGTTTGCATTGAATCTTGGAAGGATAGAAGACATATTACACATTAATGCAAAACGACTGAAAGTAGTGAAAGATGATACTTACACTTGGCACTGTCGTCTTGGGCACATTGGAAAAAGCCGAATGAAACAACTATTCTTGGATGGGTTGTTGCAATCATTTGATGATGAATCATTTGATCAGTGTGAGGCATGTCTGATGGGAAAATTGACCAGGACACCGTTTGGTGGAACAGTTGAACGGACAACTGAATTGCTCGAGATCATACACACTGATGTGTGTGGACCTTTGAACATTTCAGCGTGCGGTGGGTATCTTTACTTCGTGACATTTACTGATGACTTAAGTAGATATGGCTATGTCTATTTGATGAAGCAAAAGTCAGAGACCTTTGAGAAATTCAAAGAGTTTCAGAATGAAGTAGAGAACAAACATGACAAGAAGATAAAGTACCTGCGTTCAGATCGTGGTGGAGAATATCTGAGTCATGAGTTCAGTCAACATATGAAGGAGCGTGGAATTGTACCACAGCTCACGCTGCCTGGAACACCGCAAAGGAATGGAGTTTCGGAGAGACGTAATCATACCCTTATTGATTCGGTTAGGCCTATGTTGGCATTATCTGATTTACCACTATCTTTTTGGGGATATGCACTAGAAACTGCAGCTTACACTTTGAACAGATCATCATCTAAAGCTGTCAAGACAACTCCTTATGAGATTTGGATGGGTAAACCTCCTAGTCTTAAACACCTCAAGGTTTGGGGATGCGATGTTTATGTTAAACGATTGCAAACCACAAAACTTGAGCCAAGGTCTGACAAATGTGTTTTCATAGGGTATCCTCGAGACACCATCGGATACACCTTTTATAACAAGGCCGAAGGCAAGATTTTCGTTGCCCGAAATGGCGTAGTTCTTGACAAAGATTTTCTTTCAAAAGAAGTCAGTGGGAGGACGGTAAGTCTCGACGAGATTTTACAATCTTCTGAAGAGATAGTCAGAGAAAGTGCACCGGAAGCAATTCCTGTCATTGACTCAACCACTGATACGGAGATTCTGACTCCTCCTCAGGGGAATGAAGAAACTCCAGTCAGGTCTGATCCTCAGATAAGGAAGGGAACAAGAGTTTGCGAACAACCTCGGTTTTTCGAGAATGAAGTTTTCTTACTTGAGAATGTCGAGCAAGAAGTTTTCATCATGGATGAAGTTCTTCTTCTCGAAGACCATGAGCCTGCATGTTATAAGGAAGCAACGGATGACGTGGATTCCAACAAATGGCAAGTAGCCATGAATTCTGAAATGAAGTCCATGTACGACAATGAAGTCTGGGATTTGGTTAATCTTCCTGAGGAAGTGAGACCAATAGAATGTAAATGGATCTTCAAGAAGAAGACAAACGCGGATGGTAATGTTACCGTTCATAAAGCACTCCTTGTCGCAAAGGGTTTTCGACAAATTCACGGTGTAGACTACGAGGAGACATTCTCTCCCGTGGCAATGCTTAAGTCTGTAAGGATAATGTTAGCTATAGCTCCCTATAATGAATATGAAATCTGGCAGATGGATGTCAAAACAGCTTTCCTAAATGGAAATCTAACTGAGGACGTGTACATGGTACAGCCCGAGGGTTTTGTCGATCCAAAGAAAGCTAACATGGTGTGCAAGCTAACGAGGTCCATTTATGGTCTCAATGAAGCTTCACGGAGTTGGAATATTCGATTTAATGAAGTAGTCAAAAGTTTTGGCTTCATTCAGAATTTTGAGGAAACTTGTGTTTACAAGAAGGAAAGTGGGAGCTCAATAGCGTTTCTGATTCTCTATGTCAATGATATATTGTTACTGGGTAATGATAAGATATTTCTTGGGGAAGTTAAAGCTTCATTGGAAAAGAGTTTTGCTATGAAGGACTTAGGAGAGGCTGCTTACATATTAGGCATCAAGATCTATCGCGATAGAGAAAGATGCCAAATAGGTCTTAACCAAAGTACTTATATAGAAAAGGTGTTGAAGAGATTCAACATGGTCGATTCCAGAAAAGGCTACATCCCCATGTCGCCTGGAATTATCTTTAGCAAGAAGTACTGTCCTACGACAGTTGCTGAGCGAAAAGAAATGGCTGATATACCTTATGCTTCGGAAATAGGTTCTATTATGTACGCAATGACATGCACACGTCCAGACGTGGCATATGCCCTAAGTGTTACCAGCAGATTTCAATCTAATTTTGGTAAAGTCCACTGGACAGCAGTTAAAAACATTCTGAAATACCTCAGGAGAACTAAGGACATGTTCCTAGTCTATGGAGGGGATGAGGAGCTCAGAGTAAGGGGTTACTCTGACTCAGGATTTCAGTCTGATCCAAACGATTCCAAAGCGCAAGCAGGTTACGTATTCGTTCTCAACGGCGGTGCAATCAGCTGGAGAAGCTCCAAGCAAGACATGGTGGCAGACTCTACAATGGAGGCGGAATATGTGGCGGCGTCAGAAGCGGTCAAAGACAACTTTTGGATAAAGTAGTTCATCACCGAACTAGGAGTGGTTCCTTCAGCGGCAGATCCAATCGAGCTCTATTGTGACAACAATAGTGTCGTTGCTCTGGCAAAGGATCCGAGGTCTCACAACAAAGTCAAGCACATAGAACGCAAGGATCACCTCATCAGAGATCATGTGGCAAAAGGGCACACTGCAATAAGTAGAGTTCCAGGAGGCCCACGCCAACCCTCGGCGCGCCTGAGAGGGGGGCCGCGCCCTAGGGTGGCGTGGTGCCCACCTGGCACCTCTCCGTGCCCCCTTTGGACTCCGTGATCGTGTCGGTGAAATATTTGCGCCCGTTGATTTTCGTCTAATTCTGAGAATATTTTGCGACAAGCTTTTCTGAAACGGAAAAACAGCAGAAAACAGGAACTGGCATTCTGGCATCTTGTTAATAGGTTAGTCCCAGAAAATGCATAAAAATGCTATGAAGTGTAAATAAAACATGTAGCAAATGGTATAATAACGACATGGAACATCAAAAATTATAGATACGTTTCAGACGTATCAAGCATCCCCATGCTTAGTTCCTGCTCGTCCTCGAGTAGGTAAACGATAAAAACAATATAATTTTTGAAGTGACATGCTACCAACACAATCTTGATCAAGTAATAATGTAAAGTACATGAACTGAATGAAGTGATCCAAGTCAATGGTCTATAGTTTGCTAACAAGTAAACAAAGAGTAAACAAACTGAATCATATAATTAAAAACTTTCATGAATAGTACTTTGGAGACATTGGAGCTAAAATAATTTGCATAAGAGTTAGCTCACAAAGCAATGGATTCTAAGTAAAAGTGTTTGACCAACACAGAGGAAGATTTAGTTTCAGCATTGGCTTCAACTTCAACATAATTATCTCATGGATATTGTCAAGGCAAAGCAATGCAATAAGTCAAACATATCATCATATAACAATTGTTGTACCAAACTTGACACTAGTGTTTGCTTGTGGAGATAGAAAGAAGTAGGAAAACTGACTCAACAATAAAGTAAAAGAAAGGCCCTTCGCAGAGGGAAGTAGAGATTAAATCATGTGATAGAGCTTTTTAAGTTTTTGAAAACATATAGAGAGCATAAAAATATATTTTGAGAGGTGTGTGTTAGTGGTCAACAAATGCTAGGATCCAACTAGTAATGAGCAGAGAGCAAAACATAAACAAACTGAAAGTAAAAACACACAGACGCTCCAAGAAAAGTACATATAATGTGAAGAAATAAAAATATAGCCTCACTAGAGATGACCTGATAGTTTGTTGATGAAGAAGGGGATGCCTTGGGCGTCCCCAAGCTTAGATGCTTGAGTCTTCTGGAATATATTGGGGAGATCCAGGGGAGCCTCCCCAAGCTTAAACTCTTCACTCTTCTTGATCTTATAATATCATACTCCTCTCTTAAAACTTGAAAACTTCCTTCACATTAAAGCTCAACATAATTCTCATTAGCAGGTTAGTGCATCAAAACAATAATCTCACATGGTTCTGTAAAGACACAATCATAAACAATCATTTTCAAACATTAGCTACTGTTACTAGGCTTAAGTGAAGCTCTTCCACCTTAAAGAAACCCACTCAACACTTGTAAAAGAGAGAATGCAAAACAAAGACAGAATCTGTCAAAACCAGAACAATCCGTAAAGACTATTTATTGCGGGGCACTTACCTCACTCAAATCGAAAAACTTTAGTCGTACGAAAGTTGCGTACATATCTCAGGAATACGCACCAAAATCTGCAGAGTTTTTCAATGTCTCCTGATTTTCTACGGAAAGAAACGGTGACGTCCAGAAATCTGTTCTTGTGCAGTAATCCAAATATAGGTACCATCTTGTCATAAGAAACTTTTCTTGGCACAACAAAACATCAAATAAAAGATACAAAGATGTTGTTACAGAAGTAAGCAATCATCTTGCCTCAAGAAACAAAAATAACAGCAAGTAAAAACAATGGGTTGCCTCCCATAAGCGCTTCTCTTTAACGCCTTTTAGCTAGGCACAATAATTTTTATGATGCTCACATAAGGATAAGAGTTGAAACATAAAAGAGATCATCAAGAAGCATATATAAAACATGTTTAAATCTAACACTCTTCCTATGCATAGGAGCCTTGTAAGAAAATAAATCAATGAAACACAAAGTGACTAGCATAGGAAGGCAAAACAAGTGCAACTTCAAAACTTTCAACATAAAGAGAGGAGACTTAATATTATTGAGATATATGAAACCGTGTCTCCCTCTCTCATAATGACCATTAGGTATTAAAACAACCAGCATATAAAAGCAACACAAGAGAAAGCTCAAAAGTTTCATCATAAAGAGATGAAATTGCATAACATGAAGATTTCTATAACCATATTTTCCTCTCTCAAAATAGTTTTCAGTAGCATTATGAATAGCAACAATATAGCTATCACATACAACATTTTTATCATTATCCACATGCATAGAAGTATCCTTACTCTCCACATAAGCATAATAAATTTCATTAGTAATAGTGGGAGTAAAACTATCATGGCCATCATTGTATACATCATATATAGGAGGCATATCGTAATCACAATAAAATTTATCCTCAATAGTAGGTGGAACTAAAATAGCACAATCATTATAATCATCATAAAGTGGAAGCAAAGTATCGTCAAAGCAAGTTTCCTCCTCCAAGCTTGGGGTACTAAAAATATCATTTTCATCAAAACCAGCTTCCCCAAGCTTAGAATTTTCCATGGCATTAGCAATAATGGTGATCAAAGAATTCATAGTAATAGTATTGCTACTATCATGCAAATAAAGTTCCATAGGTTTTTTAATTTTCTCTTCAAACACTTCATGTCCCAACTCAAGATAAATTTCATAAAGCTCTCTCATGTTGTTTTCAGCCATAGAACTAGTTTCAAGAAAAGTCACCATTGAAAGCAAGTAAAGAACTAGACATGATAATTAAAATAAGAAAGAAAACTAGACAAACCAAAATAAACTAGAGGCTGGAATTTAATTTTTTTGTTTTTTTGATTTTTAACAGCAAACAAGATAAAATAAAATAAACTAAGCAAGACAAAAACAAAGTAATGAGATTGGAAGTGTGAGACTCCCCTATCTGTAACTTCCTGAGTCCCCGGCAACGGCGCCAGAAAACTTGCTTGATGACGTGAAAAGACACACGTTCGTTGGGAGACCCCAAGAGGAAGGTATGATGTAGTGCAGCAGCAAGTTTTCCCTTGGAATTCTACCAAGGTTATCAAATCCAGTAGGACTCAGAGATGCTTCAGAAGGTGACAGCAGCAGCAGAATATGGCACGACGCAATACCAGGGAATCTGGTGGCTGACGTGGAACCAACACACAACACAAACAAACTATTTTGCCCCAACGAAACAGAGAGGTTGTCAATCTCTCCGACTTGCTGAAAACAAAGGATTAAACGTATGATGTGGAAAACAGTAGTGATTGCAGAAAGTAACAAGGAACAGATGATTGCAGTTGGTGGTTTTATCAGATTGAGGAAATAGACCGGGGTCCACAGTTCACTAGTGGTGTCTCTCCATAAAAGATATATAGCATGTTGGGTGAACAAATTACAGATGGGCAATTGACAAATAGAGAGTGCATGACAATGCAATATATGACAAGATGATTACTATGAGATTTAATTGGGCATTACAACAAAGTACATAGACCGCTATCTAGCATGCATCTATGCCTAAATAATCCACCTTCAGGTTAGCATTCACACCCTCTCCAGTATTAAGTTGCAAACAACAGATTATTGCATTAAGTAAAGTGTGTAATGTAAACAATGCAAATGACACGTAGACAATGCATCATTGTTTTCTCCCTAGTGGCAACAGCACATCCACAACCTTAGTCGTTTCTGTCATCTCGAGCCCAGATTACTGGAGGCATGAACCCACTATCTAGCATAAATACTCTCTCTTGGAGTCACAAGCATCTACTTGGCCA
Organism: Poa pratensis; assembly: GCA_947311845.1. NCBI lineage: Eukaryota > Viridiplantae > Streptophyta > Magnoliopsida > Poales > Poaceae > Poa > Poa pratensis. Next base: position 48,482,028 of record CAMZMU010000043.1, read on the forward strand.
AAGCATCTACTAGCAACGGAGAGCATGCAAGATCATAAACAACATAAATAGATAGATTGATCAACAAGTTGCTCATAGTATCAATATTCATCAGATCCCAGCAAACACAACATGCAGCATTACAATAAGATGATCTTGATCATGATAGACAGCTCAGAAGATCTAAACATGGAGGTACAAGGAGGAGAGACAATCATCTAGCTACTGCAATGGACCCGTAGTCCAAGGATGAACTACTCACGCATCACTCCGGAGGCAGGCATGGCGATGTAGAGCCCTCCGGTGATGATCTCCTCTCCGGCAGGGTGCCGGGAAGAGCTTCAGAACCCTCCTGATCTAGGGTTGACGACGACAACGGCGACGGAAGTTTTCGTGGAATAATGATCGAGTATTTAGGGTTTTCGGGCATCGGGAATATATAGGCAAAAGGGCGGCGTCTGGAAGGTTCCAGGAGGCCCAGGCCAACCCTCGGCGCGCCCTAGGGTGGCGTGGTGCCCTCCTGGCACCTCTCCGTGCCCCCTTTGGACTCCGTGATCGTGTTGGTGAAATATTTGCGCCCGTTGATTTTCGTCCAATTCCGAGATTATTTTGCGACTAGCTTTTCTGAAACGAAAAAACAGCAGAAAACAGGAACTGACACTCTGGCATCTTGTTAATAGGTTAGTCCCAGAAAATGCATAAAAATGCTATGAAGTGTAAATAAAACATGTAGCAAATGGTATAATAACAACATGGAACATCAAAAATTATAGATATGTTTGAGACGTATCAGGCAGCCGCACCACCACAAGGTGGTAGGCCGAGGCGCCATGGGGGGAGGTTCCTCCCCGGCCAAAACCCTAAGTGGGCCTCCGGGCCCACGGTGGGGGCGAGGCGGTGGCGGCGGGAGCCAAGGCGGCGGCCGGCCTAGGGTGGGCCCCACCCGCCTTAGGTCGGTGCGGCCGGGTGGGCCCCACCTGGGGCGGCGGCGATCCACTCCAACTCCTCCCTCCGAAACCAAATTGGGACGTGGAGGCTTTCCCCTTGCCCAATCCTAGTAGGACTAGGGGAATCCTTGCTTCTTGTCCAAGTCCCTCTACCCCTTGGATCCACTATATAAACATCACCCCCTCTCATTGAGAGACACACAAGTTTAGAGATCTCTCCCCGAGAGCTCTCTAGTTCTAGATCTAATCTCTCTCCCTCTCTCCCATGTGTTGGAGTTCTCTCCACCATACGTACACCAGTAGCTCTTAACTCTGGCACGGTGAAGCGCTGCTGGATTTTGACGGACGTACGTGTGCGTGCTCTCAGAGGGCAATACGTCATAGACGTTTGGCCCTCGCTCTGTTGGATCAAGAAGGTTGTACAAGGGATCGGCAACATTCTCGCCGCTAGGCTTGGCCGTGAGAATCTTCATCAGGCTTCATCGACATCGTCACCGACAACTCTTCTGCGTCTCGTTGTTGGTAACGAACAATACTAACTTCACTTGTATCTTCATAGTTGTTCCTAGACGTTACGTAGGTCGGAAAATTTTAAATTCAGCTATGTAACCCAATAGGGTGGTGGGATGATTGTGATACCAAATTACGGAAGTCGGCTGACATGGGTATGCCTATCGGGTACCCTACCATGAGGGTACCTGGTGCACGTATCGACTAGGCCCAACTATCAGAGCCTACATGAAGCCCATGAAGGGAGGCCCACGAAGATGGAGTATCCTCCAAGTTTGGCGAAGCAATAGTCGGTTTAGAGTTTCCTTACTTGTAAATCGAGTCGGTTACGAACACCCGAGACCCAGCCTATTATTTAAGGACTGGGAGGGCCATCGAACCAGACACGTACTTTCAGAGCCACCAAAACCCTAGCGAGATCGACATCTCGCCGGGATCCTTGTAACCATCATATTCACAAAGCAATAACAGACAGGCAGGACGTAGGGGTGTTACCTCCACACGAGGGCCCTGAACCTGGGTAAAATCTTTGCCCTGCTTGTCAGCCGACGATACTTCCAGCTCTACCACGTTCTCTCCCCCATATTCATAACCTAGGGACCTTAACCATGGGTCTTGATGAGTCTACCCCTCGTCAAGTGGCGCCGTCTGTGGGAAAGAATAGCGCTGGACTCGAAGTTTCGCCGGTCCCAACAGCAAACGGCAAATCGCCGATCACACCAGCAAACGGCAACTCGCCGATCTCATCTGCAAACGGCAACTCGCCGGCCATGTCAGCAAACAGCAACTCGCCGATCCAGGCGACACACGGCGACTCGCCGATCCACTCGAAAAGCGGCAGCCTGCCCGCTTCACCGCAAAAAGCGCATCTGCTCTTCCAATGAATTTCAATCCGCACTCGCCAGAGCTTCAGGAGGCGTTTTCGGCCTTGAATCAGGTTTGAGTTTAACTGTTGGAGCATTCAATTTTTTCGTAAACAATCTTGGCACGCAGGACTCGACAGATCCGCAACAACTGGTGCTGGGCGCACTCGAGGCTCCGTCGACTGCGCTCGCCCCGTCGTCGATTCCTGAAGCCTGCTCGCCCGCAACAACCATGTCGACCGGCGAGATCGACAGGTTCATGATGACGGAACTCCAAGGCGAGGAGGCAGAATCAGCATACCGCACAAGCAACATCGACTTCAACCTACCACTCGACGAGAGTTTCGACTGCGGGATCTCCCTCGATGACTTCTACGAGCCCGCGATTCATAACGACAGCAACGTCGACTCGGAGATCTTCACCAACACCAACCTCGACTCAGAAATCCATAATGGCTTCGCCAACACCGAGATGAGCATAGGCGATGAGCACATCGACAACGAGATTCGCCTCGAAGATCTACTCGATGAACACTGGCTCTGACATGAGCCTCGACGGCGACGTCGAGTCCATGACTGGAATCGACAGCACATACACCTGTCCTCGGGTCACGCCCCATCAGGTCTACGTGGCCTTCACCGCAGAATCATCCGCAGACGCAGCCGCTCGCAGGCCTGCACAATTCCCATGCACGGTAACCATGCCGGATGGGGTCACAACCTTGACAATCACGGAGGAGATGGCAGCAAAAGCAGATAAAGTCATAAAGGAGTGCACAATGATGCCACCAAATTCCACCCCAGAGGAGATGTTGACCTTCCAGTACTTCAACTGGCAGGAGTCAATTCGACTGCAAAACTACCGAGCGACGCTCGAGAGCGCAAAAGGCAAGCCAGCCTCTCGAGTGCCCGAAGAAGGGAGCAATCCCTCGGGTCCACAATGCAACCAACCCCACGACCTAGGTCGCGGTTGGCAAGCCTTCCAGAACATGAAAGGGTAGCAATCACCCGTAACCTGTCGTTCATGACAGAGGACGCTAACGGAATCCCAGTGCCCAAAACTGCTGCGGGTGCATTATTCTCCGTAGGTGCTTACCTCAAGGCAATGCAACCTCCGGCGAATGACCCTAACGCAGCCCTGCATCGCCAACAACTCAAATCGCTAGCTCTAGCGGCACAGGCTATACAGCCAGAAGACAAAACTCCAGCAAGGAATCGCGATCGCGACATAGTCGACTCACGACACGCAGCACATCATCGCAGTGGTCGCAGCCACCACTCGGATGAAGGAAGGAGAAGCACGCGCCGGCACAGGTCCAGCAGAAGCAGATCTCGAAGATCCTATAGCAGCGATTCATACTCTGATCGTGAACCAGAGCCATGCGGAGCATTGTGCTTCACTCGACGCATCCGTGAGACGCGGATGCCCAAACGGTTCAAGTTGACAGGCGAACAACCCAAGTACAACGGTCGCCAAGAACCTTCTGGGTGGCTAGAAGATTACAGACTCGCCGTGGCATGCCAGCGTGGCACGAACACCACGGCGATGCAGTACATACGACTTATGCTCGAAGGAACTGCCCGCGACTGGCTCAATCGCTCCCTCCATCATCATACGACTCGTGGGACGATTTCCGCAGAGACTTCATCAAAAACTTCGAGCCTCTGTGTGAGCGCCCGAAGACATTCGAGAATTAAGGACATGCACTCAACGATCAGACGAGTCGTTGAGATCATACATACGGCGGTGGACCGAAATACGCAATTCGGTTGGCAAAGTGTCAGAAGACAGGGCCATGGATGCCTTCATACAAGGTCTCGCCAGGAAGGACTTCAAAGAGGCACTTGGTCGTGAAAAGCCAACCTCCCTGGCTGACCTCATCAAAGTTGCGACTGAGTGGGCAGATGGAGAGGATTCTGTACGCAGATCCCGTGCTTCCCCACACGCGACAACTACGAAAGCGGCAGTCGAGCCGCAGAGATTCATACAGAGAAGATCGCAGGCGCAAACGTTCCAAACGTCCTTACGACGATAACAGACCCGAGTTCATGGCGGCTGGATACACACACCGGGAGGACCAAGATAGAAGCAATCGACGCTCGGATGATCGACGGGACAGTCGAGATCGCGAGCAGCGGAGCGACAGCTACAAAAGGCAAGAATGGCGCAAACGCAGCGACGCAAAACCCGAGCGGTCATTCGAGGAAAAGATGGACGACTGGTGCAGATTCCACCTCTTCAAGGGGGACGACGGAAAACTACGCTCCAATCACACCCTAAGGAACTGCAGGGAATTCGACCAAATGGCGACTGACTACATGATACGACTCAAAAGGTACGGCCCAGCACCTGCTCAGCCCACGCCTGCACCCGCACCACAGCCGAACGCTGTGCCCGCTCTCATGGCGCCACAGCCGCCACCGCAACCACCACCACAGCCTGCTCCAGGCGCAAACCTCGCAGGTGCCATACAACCCGTACTACGGGCGGAAGATGATCAATATCCACAGCCCCACGGGCAGATGTACATGATACAAAAGGGTCGCCCTCCAACAGGCAGCAAAAGCTAATCACTCGACAGGTGAACATGGCTGTCATGGCACCTCCTGCCGTGCCGAATTTCTGAAGGGATCGGAAACCATCATAAGCTTCAGTCGAGAGGATCATCCCCCAGCTGTAGTTCGACCAGGGCACGCGGCTCTGGTACTCGACGCGCAAATAGGAGGCTACGCCATGACCAAGGTCTTCATGGATGGAGGCAGCGGCATAAACATCATCTTCGCGGACACGCTCCGCAAAATGAACAGGTCAGTCGAAAACCTCCCAAAATCTTCAAATACCTTCCACGGTATCGTTCCTGGCAAAGCAATTAGCCCAGAAGGCACCATACAACTCGACGTTACGTTCGGGGACAAAAGCCACTTCAGGACAGAGTCGATTGAGTTCGAGGTCGTCGACTGGAAATCACAATACCATGCTATTCTTGGTCGCCCGACGTTTGCTCGATTCATGGCGGTGCCACACTATGCGTACCTCACGCTGAAGATGCCAGGACCAAAGGGAGTCATCACTGTCCGTGGAAACTTTCAAAGGTCCGATGCTTGCGACCGCGAGTTCAGCAAAATCTCCGAGATGTTCGGGGTGGAGAATCACTCGCCGACTTGGCGATTCCAACGACCGCACACTCCTTCCGAGCATAAGAAGTTGGCAGTCGACAGATCCTTCAATGCTACAAATGACACAAGGTCGCATCAGGTGCACCCGACCGATCCGTCCAAGACAGTCAACATATCTTCGAGCCTGCCTATCGCATAGGAAGGCGCGCTCGTCGAATTCCTCCGTGAGAACTGGGAAATATTTGCGTGGTGTCCAGCCGACATGCCAGGTATTCCCAGGGAATTCGCCGAGCACTCTCTCCAATTGTTTCCAGATGCAAAGCCAGTCAAGCAAACGATGCGTCGAATCTCCGGCCCAAAGCGAACCGCAGTCGAATCTGAAGTCGACCGGTTACTCGCAGCAGGATTCATTAGGGAAATCAAGAAATCACAATGGGTGGCCAACCCCGTACTCGTAGAAAAGAAGCATACAGACATCCTTCGGATGTGCGTGGACTTCACAGCGCTGAACAAGTGCTGTCCAAAGGATCACTTCCCGCTACCCGATCGACCAGATCGTCGACTCCACCGCCGGATGCGCACGACTCTCCTTTCTGGATGCTTACTCAGGTTATCACCAGATAAGGATGAAGCAAGAAGACGAAGAAAAAACGGCGTTCATAACCCCACTCGGGGTCTACTGCTACACAACTATGCCCTTTGGGCTCAAAAACGCGGGTGCAACATACCAGCGCATGATGCAGGACTGCCTCAAAAAGCAAATTGGACGCAACGTCCAGGTCTACGTGATGACATTGTCATTACCACAAGGGAAGAACACACACTACTCGACGATTTGAGGGAGACGTTCGCAAACCTCAAACGCTTCCATATCAAGCTCAATCCTAAGAAGTGTACGTTCGGCGTTCCAGCCGGGCAGCTCTAGGGTACCTAGTCTCTGCTCGTGGAATCGAAGCAGACCCGGAGAAAATACAGGCCATCCTCACATGCAAAGGCCTTCAAAGCTTCATGATGTGCAGAAACTAGCAGGACGAGTAGCAGCGCTCAGTCGATTCATCAGCAAACTGGGTGAAAAGGCTTTACCATTCTATCGACTGATGAAGAAGGCGGATGTGAGGACCCCGGATTATCTATCCGAGATACTCGTTATGTTTCCTGCAACAATCCCATGATCAGTCTGTTGTTGCACATAACTCGAATTGGCATCACAGGACATCCATAAAATACCGAATAAATATACTTATGTGATTGAAGTCATAAGCTTCAACAGGTACTTGCAGCGGAAATCACCAAACAACGTGGAGCCCAAGTCATTCGCCTTAACCCTACAGGCAGCTGACTGGGAAGCGCCCTAGTTCGCAAAGACGCCAGTGAACTACTCTTCTTCGATCTGCTCCTCTTTAAAATCTGGCTAAGACAATAGCCAGGGACGAAACCAATATGAGTACATTTGATTGTACTCGCAAACTACCCCAACTTGAACATGCACTAGTTTTGATAAACTTTAAAACCTTTAGTTTTAGAAAAAAAAACATCTCTATATCTTTATTAAAAAAAAAGAGTAGATCTTATATCCTTGTTGAAGGCAAAATATTTTGAAAAGAAGTTTCTCAATATCTTGGTTGGAAACAAACCCTTTGGAAAAATAGTTTTCTCACCATGTTTGTTGAAAAAGGGTAAGAAGTCTTTTTAAACCTTTTTCTCGAAAATATACCTTTGGTTGAAAAGGTAAGAAATCTCTTTTAAAACTTTTTCCTCGAGAATCACCATCTTGTCCGTTTCTCCAAAACTCCTCCTTTCCCGAACATAGCCCCTTCAGGGTCACTCATTTTCCAGCAACCTCATACCAACTCATTGGTATAGTTGCATAAAACAATCTCCACTTCATTTTCTTTTCAAATCTCAAAACTTCGTAAAACTTGCACATGGTCTTAGTAGTTCTTCCCAACTGTCCATATCCGAGGACTCGGCTATTCGAATAGTTTTTTACCCTCTGCAGAGGTAGCACGCTTTTCCCACACCCATCCGGTCACTCATCGTGTCAGCCACGTCCCGCCATACCAGGGGTATGCGAAGTTGAGTTCCCGGCCATAGCCTGTCCTTTGCTCATGCTAGTATAGGATCCTACCGCTACAAAACCGGTTCCATCGACACTTAAATCCTCAGAAACTAAGTGTGAGGACTTCGTAGTTCTGCCCGGCGAATTTTAATGGCCCTACAAATCCTCTATCTCCAATTCAATCATAACAGCCCTTAGGCGTTCTTCTCTTTAGAGGACCCGGGTCAGGGGCAGGTCCTCAGACCATCCCCTCATGGAACGAGGTTATCCTCGTTATTGAGGCATCCAGTACTAACACGAGCAAATTATATGACTACGCCCTTTCCCATATGTGGGTAAGTGTGGTCGCACAGATTTTCGGCTGGGGATGTAAGTACAAGGACACGATGTGCATTTTCATAAACATCACCATACTCCATTTCTCCATTTCATCACCGACATCTCGGCATACCATAATTCATCCAAGGATTTGCAAAGGAGTATTGAATAAACAATGTTTTTCTCATCCTATAGTTTTATATAAACAAACTGATATTTCTACATAGAGTGGCAAAATAGTTTTTCCTAAACTTTTGAAAAGGTTTTCACAATCATTTCCCATTTCCATAGCAAAATACTTTTGACCAAAACTTGGGTGGATCGTAATCTCACCAAAAGATTTCTATAAAAGGCTTTTGAGTAAAAACAAATACATTTAGAAATTACTGCACACTACTAACACCTCTATATCGGGTGTCTCAATAATGTACCTGTATTTTGTAAAAGGGTTTTCAAAATCATAACTTTAGTGGCAAACACCACGTAAATCACTTATGCTTCGTATACGTGAAACATGTGAATCAAAATAGATGTATATAGATGCAAGCTCAGTGAAGTAGCTTGCCTTGCTCGACAAAGTGGTACTGGTCCTGATCTTCTGGTTCAACAAAACCTCCTTCTTCGATAAATCCGTCAACGGTATCGTCTAAACGTTAAACAATCAAAACAAACAATCACTACTCTAGCTCAAGCATCATCACAATATTACAATCACAAATGCTATAAATAGCTACTGCATACATCAAGCAACACAAGGTGGTTTCAATTTAATTGAATTAATCTTTATCTAATTATTTTCAAACTAAGGCAGCAACTAGTTGTACACCAAATAATTCACCATTTAATCTATGTTGGTCACAAAAATTCAAACTAAAATTCTATGGATAGCTACTGATGTGTAGAAGACATCTCAATTGGATTGAGGTCTTTTGGAGTGATCAAACTCCCTACACAATTGTTTTAATCCAGAAACTCATTAGTCAAGTTTTAGCCACTAATTAATTTATGTTGCTTTCAAAATTAAACCCTTTTAGGGATAGCTATCCTTGGCTAACTGTGACCTAACAAAATTGGTTTCAAGTCATTTGGACTAATATATCTCCAGAAACAAATGGTTTGGTGTTCTAAACCTTCTGGAGCATTTTTATTAATACACTTTTATTATTTATCTAAAAGAGATGAGACCACTTTGGTGAGTTAAAGAATTTTATAAGCTTTTCAGAACATTTGAGTTTGATTTATTTGGATTCCTAGAACTCGAGTTATTGAATTTCTAAACTAAGTCCAGTACTGATTTTTCCAGAGAAAAAGAATTAGGAAATTCCTCTTCTCTGGATAATGTTTAAAGTTATGACATGTGGGGTCCATTGGTCAGTGACCCAGTGGAAAATTCCCGCGTGTGGATAATGTTTAAATGGCTGACGGGTGGGGCCAGCCCGTCAGCCTAACTCAAATCGAAGCGGTATGTGGCCGTTGGATCTAGATCCAACGGCTCACCGAGCCCGCGTTCATTGACACACAACCCGCGGCGGCGCCGGAGTTCCGGCGACGGCGAGGGTGGCCAGAGGGGGTACCTGGGTGGTCTAGGGACGGAGGAAAAGACGGCGTTCGACGGCGGAGGGCTCGGGAAGGCTCGGGGGCGAGCTTGCACTTGCTGGGGAGACTCCTGGCGTCGGTGGCGCGCGGCTGCTTCTCCACGGCCGTGCTCCAACTCCGGCGATCTCCCTGCGGCGCGTCTGTGCACGAAACACGGGGAAAAATACGGCGGTTGAGTGAGGTGGTAATGGTGATACGAATGCAGGCCAGAGAGGAGTGAAAGAAAGGGTATCACGGCCCGGCCGTGATCGACATCAACCTCGGCTCCGGCGTGGTGCAGAGCACGGGAAAAGGCAGCAGCGCTTCCGCGGCTGCGAATCCGCCCTCCTGGCGGTGCACTGGGGTGAGTGGAGTGAAGGGGTGGCTGTGAGGGGGTGTGGAGAGATGGCGAGGCTCGGGTGGCCTTTTATCGCCGAGCTTGGGCTCGCCGTGGACTGGGTGTAGGAGGGGTCTGGGGAGTGGGAGAGCACGGCAGTGGGGGCGGTGTGGTGTGGCGACGGCGTTGCGGTGCTCTGTTAGGGCTTAGAGGGAGAAGGGGTCACGGGTGGCTCGAGTGCCCGCTCGGGGATAGACGGTGTCCACGGCGTCGCAGTGGAGTGCGACGTGTCGCTGGCGTCGCGACAGGGCGCCAGAATCGACGGGAGCGTGTCTGGGGGGTTGAGGGGTGACAGGAGAGCGTCTGTGGCGAGCTGGCCGATCTGGGGTGCCGTGGTGGTGAAACTCGACGTCGGCGTCCACGCACGGACTGGACACGGCGGATGCGGCATGGCTGCACGGGTACGGCGATGCAGGGCGTCAGGGCGTGGTCTACTCCGTTCTGACGAACGCGGGGCAGAGTGGAGGTGACGGTAGACGCAGAGAGGGGCCAGTGCGGCTGCTCTCCTCGACACGCCATCATCGGCCGGCACGGTGCAGTGCGGTGGCGTGCTTCCTTCGACGGCCACGGGCCTAGTGACCAAGTGGCACGCCTCCTCCTTGCTCTGGTGACTGAGTGAAGTGAGTGGAGAGTGTGGAAGCAAGCAATCGACGAAATGAATCATCAAATCGATTGATTTGATTTCGGTTTTAAAGATTTGGGGAAGAACTCGATTTCTGCCTCCAATGTGTTCGACACAATGCTTCAATGAAAAATTAATCCCATTTTCTGAAATTTCTTTCCATGGTTTGATCCTTATGTGTTTAACAAGATTTATGGCATGGTGGTGGAATTTATTTGATATGTGCAACATAGCACATTTTGTGGTTTTGAGATAATAAAGAAAGAAATGAAATTTAAATTCAAGATTTTTAGAAATATTTTTGGAGAGGGAAAAGAATGTAAGAGCAAAGTGGGAGTGATCATCATGTCACCCTACTGTATTTTTGTTTGAAAAACAATTTCTCCCTTTGAAATATTTTTGTGTCATATTCTTAATAACCCCTAAAGGTTAAAGAAGGGATTTTGGAATCTGACAATTTGAAATATCTTTGTAATTTGGGGAAAATAGATATTTTGAGGAGAGAGTAATATGATAATGAGATGGTTATTATTGCATCTCATTCCTGGACTTTAGGAGATAAAATAATTGTTATAGCAAAATAGAGATATAGATAGGGAGGGAGATTAAATAAGACCCTTTTCTTTTAGTTAGTGTTTTTATTGGGAGTGTGTGAATAATCAAGTCACCTCCCAATTGTTGGCAGGGGTGTTTTAAAGTTTCCAGCACAGTTGAATAATTAACCACACAAGCAATCAATTTGGCAGGGAAATAACAACCAACACTAGACAACCATTTATAAATTTCAACCAAGTTTTAATTACTCAGTCAAGTGGTGGGGTGGTGATCAAGTATCATCCTGACAAGGATAAGGTTGGAAAAACTCAACTCCATTATTTGATATTTTTCCAAAGAGGGTTGCTAAAATATATGGGCCATAAACTTCCCACCTTTATTGTTTTCAAAGAAATGAAAATAGGGGCTACCAATACAAGGGAAATATCAAGATAGATCCCCATATTTTTGGAAACACATAATTTTGGAAATACTTTTATTTTCAAAGAATAGGTATTCTGGTTGTTGCTACACAAAGCAACATTTGGGAATAAGTTGGTCCAAATAAGAGTAGAGAAGATGTATGGAATATTTTGTTCTTGTCATAACATGATCACCAAGTTTAATATATATTTATATTGGTTGGGTCTTAGATTTACTAGTCAAACAACTCAAACAACAAGTCACACCAGTTCAAACATAGCAATGGGAAGGAAAACACAATCATTAGGAAAACATTTCAAAAAAGTTTTTGTTGGTTCTGAATTTTGGGGTCTGGTAAAACTAAGTTTTTTCTTGGTTCCAAAATTTGGGATGTTACAGATCCTACCCCCCTTAAAATAAATCTCGTCCTCGAGATTTGCCCGGGGGTACAGGGGAATACGGGGGCACGGGTTTTGGGGAGATGCATGGGTTCTTTTATACCAAAATATCTGTGCCACCAATAATTGGCTCAAGGACACAGTGGGGATTGGATTATCCAGAGGGATTTCTTTTGCAAAGGATACTGGGAAAGCGAGGGATACGATTTAGGATAAAGGATATAAGAACACGGGGTTCAACCGTTTTACTCACTGACGTGTGGGTCCGAGGTCCACATGGCAGTCTCTCCTTCCCTTTCTTCTCTTCTTCCTCCTGGCTCACCCTGGCTTCGCACCCGTCCACCTCTTAGTGCGCGAAGCACTCCCCTGCGGCACTGCTGCGCGTGCGGTCCGTCGATGCAGCGGCAGACACGGCTTTGGGACACGACGCCTAGATGGTTTTGCGCCACTAAGGCGAGTACTGCTCGGGATTCCTCTTCTTTCCCTCGCAAAGCGGTGTCGAGGAGCGGCATCCGAGCTCTGGTTATAAATTAGTAACCTTCGAAAATATTTCTCCTATCGCATCGTCACCATGGGCTTCACTAGTGATTTCTTCAGAGCCTACGTCGATATGATGGAGGATGCGGGCTTCATCGAGGGCTTCATTATCTTCGTGCTCTTCGTGTTCTTGATTTCGATGGTGTATACCATGCTGTTCATGGCGGTGGTCCTCCTAGCCGTGGCCTTGTGCAATTTGTGGTCTGGCGCTGGGGCTAGTGCTGCGACGGAGGAGCAGGCTGCGGCGGGGGAGCAAGCTGTGGTGGAGGAACCAGCTGCAGTGCCGGTGGATGAAGTGGCAGATCTTCCCGCTGGAGGTGAGCAGGCTGCTCGAGCCGTCCGTCGCCGTTGCGCGGCTCGTGACGCGGCTTCGGGTGAGCCAGGCTCATCCTCCAGTGGCGTCATGGAGCTCGAGAGGGAGTAGGAATCTCTGGGTGTCGTTGCATCCGGGCTGAGTGCTGGCAGTGTTCTTCGTAGGAGTAGAACTTGTATCCTCGGTTTTTCTGAAATTCTCGCTTCTGTACTGCACTCCGTGGTTGTAGCGATCTTGTCTTCGCTGCTGAACTGGGACAAGATTTGCATTCTCGAAATTTTCTTGGTTGCCACAACTCTGGTCTTGCAGCAATCATAGAGGTGCAGAGGTACGGGTATTTAGATAGGAGAGCTTGCTACTGAGAAAATGTCTTGGTAGAGTATAACCTTGCGGGTGGCATATGGTTTATCCCAATTGGGGAGATCCATAAATAACACTGGGTAGATAGTTTTTCAAACCTACACACGAGTTATCATCAAGTGAGCGGGGCACCGTTGTTACAGTGTTTCCTCAAATACTTCCACTTAATGATTAACTGGTGCAACATCCCCAAAATATTTCGCTCACTAGAGAATAATGGTATTTGATTTTTGGGGGGGGGGGGGGGGGGTTAAATCTCAGGTGACTTAGGTGATAATCTAAAGAAATGGGATTTAAAATATAGGTTTTTGAAGAAAATATTTGAGAGAGGAAAGTAATACGAATAAACTGAGAGTGATTATATTATCACTTCTCTGAATTTTTGTGGGAAGGAAAATAGTAATTTCTAGGGTTGAAAAGGTCACAAGTCAAATTGCGTAGCTGTTTCCCATTTTATTTTTGGGTTCAAGATTTTTAATTCACTCCAACAGGCAATCACAAATAACAATGAACAATCAACATACCCTATGACTTGTTTCCAAGTCAACCTAATTATCAAGAGAATCAAGCACCAAGTTTTATCATGGGCTGATTTGACATCAACCAAACAGCTTACAGCAACTTACACAACACCAACAACAAACAAGCAACAACCTTGCCGCCTCTCTCCTACAGATCAGACTAACTAAGCATGGGTTCTACTCTGCTTGACGGCCTCTGGTTGTCGGTGGAGCATGGGCGAGACGAAGGGTGGTGTCCACATCTCCGTCTTCCAAGGGGTGGGGAACTACAGGCACGCCTTCGAGGATTACACCTCGCTCTTGGGGTTGAACTCGGGCTAGAACTTGTGCTACAGATGCATCAAGGCTGCAGTCCAGTAAATCATCTGGAACGGTTGCCCTGTCTCCTGAGCTTGCACACGATTGAAAGTGGGTGGGTTCCTTGCTCGACTCAGTTCCAGGTGGGCACGACCAAGGTGGCGCCTTGTGTTCATGAGTTCCGCCATCAGGGAATGGAGGAATCTTGTCATTGAGGCTCCATAGGTGACCAGGGTGATTACGGCAGGGTCGACTTCCCTTCCGACGGGAATTTGAGCAGGCTCCTCTCCATGCGGGGGAGTAACTGGAAGAAGGTGGAAAGCTCGACTCTGCGCTATCGCCGGTTCTGAGTACCGGGACGGACAAGACTTTCCCAGGCTGCTACCTGGAGGGCTTGATCTAGGGTAGGCATGCTCCTACCATGGATCAAGTAGGCCTGACTTGTGCCCAACGGACACGAGCCGATTTGCACGTCGACTTGAAATTCACTCCCGGCAAGCGAGAGGGAGTTCTCGAACACCACATATCGAGGGCGGGCAGGCCGACCAATAATATGGCAGACGGCCTTCCAAAGCATCAGCGGAAATCCGCCATGCTCCTCGGCAGTGGTTTCCAGGATGACCCTGGGGTTTGCCATTGGGTTATTTTGGCTCTGGGTAAAGGATAAGAACGCGGGAGTCCTGCCTCAAGAGAGTTGGGTTGCTAAGGACGGTGAGTGAGGGTGGGGATAGATGGCAGATAGAACGGGGTCTCATATAAGCTAGGTTGTGTCGGCTCCTTTCTGTGGAAGAACCCGGCGAACGTCTCTCATGCAGTGGGGACAAGTCCTACTGCACCTTACTGTGGACCGACGCCTGGCCATGCCGGTTAGGCGGGGATGGGTCAAATCCGTCGGGCTCACTGTAGGGGAACACCACAAACAAACAATAAACACACAAGGTACATTTAGTACCAATGGACGCCTAATACTCGTGGTAGTCGGGTGGTATAACTAAAATTCCTATCATATGTTTTTCCTATGGGTTGTGGGTAAACATGGTTGATGAAGTCTTCATTTTGTCTCCTTAGGCTTCTGCTGGAAGAAGTGAGAGGGTCGAATTCGCACTTGAGTAGAATGGTTGATGTTGAGCGGAGGTCTTCGGAGATCTCTTGATTTGTTGATATCGATGATCTTGGCATTTGTAGACCAATGACCTTGATGTTGAATGTTGAGTATTTGAGATGGATGCTTCTTCTTGTAGGTGCTAGCTAATTAGGTCTCCATTGGGTTCATCGTCAAGTATTTTGAACAGGTAAGAGGGAGTAGAGAAATCCTTGGTAAATTTTAAAATAGAAGGGTAAGACTCAGAAATTATTTGAGAAGATGAGAAGAGTGGAAGTCATTTTTGGACTTCCCTAGATAAAGATATATTTTTGGTATTAATATATTTTTAACAAAATATTTGCTTTCCTAACTAACGTCCATGCTAACTAAGGTCTGTTACAGTCAGGATGGCTCTGATACCAAGTCTGTGAGGACCCCGGATTATCTATCCGAGATACTCGTTATGTTTCCTGCAACAATCCCATGATCAGTCTGTTGTTGCACATAACTCGAATTGGCATCACAGGACATCCATAAAATACCGAATAAATATACTTACGTGATTGAAGTCATAAGCTTCAACAGGTACTTGCAGCGGAAATCACCAAACAACGTGGAGCCCAAGTCATTCGCCTTAACCCTACAGGCAGCTGACTGGGAAGCACCCTAGTTCGCAAAGACGCCAGTGAACTACTCTTCTTCGATCTGCTCCTCTTTAAAATCTGGCTAAGACAATAGCCAGGGACGAAACCAATATGAGTACATTTGATTGTACTCGCAAACTACCCCAACTTGAACATGCACTAGTTTTGATAAACTTTAAAACCTTTAGTTTTAGAAAAAAAAACATCTCTATATCTTTATTGAAAAAAAAAGAGTAGATCTTATATCCTTGTTGAAGGCAAAATATTTTGAAAAGAAGTTTCTCAATATCTTGGTTGGAAACAAACCCTTTGGAAAAATAGTTTTCTCACCATGTTTGTTGAAAAAGGGTAAGAAGTCTTTTTAAACCTTTTTCTCGAAAATATACCTTTGGTTGAAAAGGTAAGAAATCTCTTTTAAAACTTTTTCCTCGAGAATCACCATCTTGTCCGTTTCTCCAAAACTCCTCCTTTCCTGAACATAGCCCCTTCAGGGTCACTCATTTTCCAGCAACCTCATGCCAACTCATTGGTATAGTTGCATAAAACAATCTCCACTTCATTTTCTTTTCAAATCTCAAAACTTCGTAAAACTTGCACATGGTCTTAGTAGTTCTTCCCAACTGTCCATATCCGAGGACTCGGCTATTCGAATAGTTTTTTACCCTCTGCAGAGGTAGCACGCTTTTCCCACACCCATCCGGTCACTCATCGTGTCAGCCACGTCCCGCCATACCAGGGGTATGCGAAGTTGAGTTCCCGGCCATAGCCTGTCCTTTGCTCATGCTAGTATAGGATCCTACCGCTACGAAACCGGTTCCATCGACACTTAAATCCTGAGAAACTAAGTGTGAGGACTTCGTAGTTCTGCCCGGCGAATTTTAATGGCCCTACAAATCCTCTATCTCCAATTCAATCATAACAGCCCTTAGGCGTTCTTCTCTTTAGGGGACCCGGGTCAGGGGCAGGTCCTCAGACCATCCCCTCATGGAACGAGGTTATCCTCGTTATTGAGGCATCCAGTACTAACACGAGCAAATTATATGACTACGCCCTTTCCCATATGTGGGTAAGTGTGGTCGCACAGATTTTCGGCTGGGGATGTAAGTACAAGGACACGATGTGCATTTTCATAAACATCACCATACTCCATTTCTCCATTTCATCACCGACATCTCGGCATACCATAATTCATCCAAGGATTTGCAAAGGAGTATTGAATAAACAATGTTTTTCTCATCCTATAGTTTTATATAAACAAACTGATATTTCTACATAGAGTGGCAAAATAGTTTTTCCTAAACTTTTGAAAAGGTTTTCACAATCATTTCCCATTTCCATAGCAAAATACTTTTGACCAAAACTTGGGTGGATCGTAATCTCACCAAAAGATTTCTATAAAAGGCTTTTGAGTAAAAACAAATACATTTAGAAATTACTGCACACTACTAACACCTCTATATCGGGTGTCTCAATAATGTACCTGTATTTTGTAAAAGGGTTTTCAAAATCATAACTTTAGTGGCAAACACCACGTAAATCACTTATGCTTCGTATACGTAAAACATGTGAATCAAAATAGATGTATATAGATGCAAGCTCAGTGAAGTAGCTTGCCTTGCTCGACAAAGTGGTACTGGTCCTGATCTTCTGGTTCAACAAAACCTCCTTCTTCGATAAATCCGTCAACGGTATCGTCTAAACGTTAAACAATCAAAACAAACAATCACTACTCTAGCTCAAGCATCATCACAATATTACAATCACAAATGCTATAAATAGCTACTGCATACATCAAGCAACACAAGGTGGTTTCAATTTAATTGAATTAATCTTTATCTAATTATTTTCAAACTAAGGCAGCAACTAGTTGTACACCAAATAATTCACCATTTAATCTATGTTGGTCACAAAAATTCAAACTAAAATTCTATGGATAGCTACTGATGTGTAGAAGACATCTCAATTGGATTGAGGTCTTTTGGAGTGATCAAACTCCCTACACAATTGTTTTAATCCAGAAACTCATTAGTCAAGTTTTAGCCACTAATTAATTTATGTTGCTTTCAAAATTAAACCCTTTTAGGGATAGCTATCCTTGGCTAACTGTGACCTAACAAAATTGGTTTCAAGTCATTTGGACTAATATATCTCCAGAAACAAATGGTTTGGTGTTCTAAACCTTCTGGAGCATTTTTATTAATACACTTTTATTATTTATCTAAAAGAGATGAGACCACTTTGGTGAGTTAAAGAATTTTATAAGCTTTTCAGAACATTTGAGTTTGATTTATTTGGATTCCTAGAACTCGAGTTATTGAATTTCTAAACTAAGTCCAGTACTGATTTTTCCAGAGAAAAAGAATTAGGAAATTCCTCTTCTCTGGATAATGTTTAAAGTTATGACATGTGGGGTCCATTGGTCAGTGACCCAGTGGAAAATTCCCGCGTGTGGATAATGTTTAAATGGCTGACGGGTGGGGCCAGCCCGTCAGCCTAACTCAAATCGAAGCGGTATGTGGCCGTTGGATCTAGATCCAACGGCTCACCGAGCCCGCGTTCATTGACACACAACCCGCGGCGGCGCCGGAGTTCCGGCGACGGCGAGGGTGGCCAGAGGGGGTACCTGGGTGGTCTAGGGACGGAGGAAAAGACGGCGTTCGACGGCGGAGGGCTCGGGAAGGCTCGGGGGCGAGCTTGCACTTGCTGGGGAGACTCCTGGCGTCGGTGGCGCGCGGCTGCTTCTCCACGGCCGTGCTCCAACTCCGGCGATCTCCCTGCGGCGCGTCTGTGCACGAAACACGGGGAAAAATACGGCGGTTGAGTGAGGTGGTAATGGTGATACGAATGCAGGCCAGAGAGGAGTGAAAGAAAGGGTATCACGGCCCGGCCGTGATCGACATCAACCTCGGCTCCGGCGTGGTGCAGAGCACGGGAAAAGGCAGCAGCGCTTCCGCGGCTGCGAATCCGCCCTCCTGGCGGTGCACTGGGGTGAGTGGAGTGAAGGGGTGGCTGTGAGGGGGTGTGGAGAGATGGCGAGGCTCGGGTGGCCTTTTATCGCCGAGCTTGGGCTCGCCGTGGACTGGGTGTAGGAGGGGTCTGGGGAGTGGGAGAGCACGGCAGTGGGGGCGGTGTGGTGTGGCGACGGCGTTGCGGTGCTCTGTTAGGGCTTAGAGGGAGAGGGGTCACGGGTGGCTCGAGTGCCCGCTCGGGGATAGACGGTGTCCACGGCGTCGCAGTGGAGTGCGACGTGTCGCTGGCGTCGCGGCAGGGCGCCAGAATCGACGGGAGCGTGTCTGGGGGGTTGAGGGGTGACAGGAGAGCGTCTGTGGCGAGCTGGCCGATCTGGGGTGCCGTGGTGGTGAAACTCGACGTCGGCGTCCACGCACGGACTGGACACGGCGGATGCGGCATGGCTGCACGGGTACGGCGATGCAGGGCGTCAGGGCGTGGTCTACTCCGTTCTGACGAACGCGGGGCAGAGTGGAGGTGACGGTAGACGCAGAGAGGGGCCAGTGCGGCTGCTCTCCTCGACACGCCATCATCGGCCGGCACGGTGCAGTGCGGTGGCGTGCTTCCTTCGACGGCCACGGGCCTAGTGACCAAGTGGCACGCCTCCTCCTTGCTCTGGTGACTGAGTGAAGTGAGTGGAGAGTGTGGAAGCAAGCAATCGACGAAATGAATCATCAAATCGATTGATTTGATTTCGGTTTTAAAGATTTGGGGAAGAACTCGATTTCTGCCTCCAATGTGTTCGACACAATGCTTCAATGAAAAATTAATCCCATTTTCTGAAATTTCTTTCCATGGTTTGATCCTTATGTGTTTAACAAGATTTATGGCATGGTGGTGGAATTTATTTGATATGTGCAACATAGCACATTTTGTGGTTTTGAGATAATAAAGAAAGAAATGAAATTTAAATTCAAGATTTTTAGAAATATTTTGGAGAGGGAAAAGAATGTAAGAGCAAAGTGGGAGTGATCATCATGTCACCCTACTGTATTTTTGTTTGAAAAACAATTTCTCCCTTTGAAATATTTTTGTGTCATATTCTTAATAACCCCTAAAGGTTAAAGAAGGGATTTTGGAATCTGACAATTTGAAATATCTTTGTAATTTGGGGAAAATAGATATTTTGAGGAGAGAGTAATATGATAATGAGATGGTTATTATTGCATCTCATTCCTGGACTTTAGGAGATAAAATAATTGTTATAGCAAAATAGAGATATAGATAGGGAGGGAGATTAAATAAGACCCTTTTCTTTTAGTTAGTGTTTTTATTGGGAGTGTGTGAATAATCAAGTCACCTCCCAATTGTTGGCAGGGGTGTTTTAAAGTTTCCAGCACAGTTGAATAATTAACCACACAGCAATCAATTTGGCAGGGAAATAACAACCAACACTAGACAACCATTTATAAATTTCAACCAAGTTTTAATTACTCAGTCAAGTGGTGGGGTGGTGATCAAGTATCATCCTGACAAGGATAAGGTTGGAAAAACTCAACTCCATTATTTGATATTTTTCCAAAGAGGGTTGCTAAAATATATGGGCCATAAACTTCCCACCTTTATTGTTTTCAAAGAAATGAAAATAGGGGCTACCAATACAAGGGAAATATCAAGATAGATCCCCATATTTTTGGAAACACATAATTTTGGAAATACTTTTATTTTCAAAGAATAGGTATTCTGGTTGTTGCTACACAAAGCAACATTTGGGAATAAGTTGGTCCAAATAAGAGTAGAGAAGATGTATGGAATATTTTGTTCTTGTCATAACATGATCACCAAGTTTAATATATATTTATATTGGTTGGGTCTTAGATTTACTAGTCAAACAACTCAAACAACAAGTCACACCAGTTCAAACATAGCAATGGGAAGGAAAACACAATCATTAGGAAAACATTTCAAAAAAGTTTTTGTTGGTTCTGAATTTTGGGGTCTGGTAAAACTAAGTTTTTTCTTGGTTCCAAAATTTGGGATGTTACAGATCCTACCCCCCTTAAAATAAATCTCGTCCTCGAGATTTGCCCGGGGGTACAGGGGAATACGGGGGCACGGGTTTTGGGGAGATGCATGGGTTCTTTTATACCAAAATATCTGTGCCACCAATAATTGGCTCAAGGACACAGTGGGGATTGGATTATCCAGAGGGATTTCTTTTGCAAAGGATACTGGGAAAGCGAGGGATACGATTTAGGATAAAGGATATAAGAACACGGGGTTCAACCGTTTTACTCACTGACGTGTGGGTCCGAGGTCCACATGGCAGTCTCTCCTTCCCTTTCTTCTCTTCTTCCTCCTGGCTCACCCTGGCTTCGCACCCGTCCACCTCTTAGTGCGCGAAGCACTCCCTGCGGCACTGCTGCGCGTGCGGTCCGTCGATGCAGCGGCAGACACGGCTTTGGGACATGACGCCTAGATGGTTTTGCGCCACTAAGGCGAGTACTGCTCGGGATTCCTCTTCTTTCCCTCGCAAAGCGGTGTCGAGGAGCGGCATCCGAGCTCTGGTTATAAATTAGTAACCTTCGAAAATATTTCTCCTATCGCATCGTCACCATGGGCTTCACTAGTGATTTCTTCAGAGCCTACGTCGATATGATGGAGGATGCGGGCTTCATCGAGGGCTTCATTATCTTCGTCTCTTCGTGTTCTTGATTTCGATGGTGTATACCATGCTGTTCATGGCGGTGGTCCTCCTAGCCGTGGCCTTGTGCAATTTGTGGTCTGGCGCTGGGGCTAGTGCTGCGACGGAGGAGCAGGCTGCGGCGGGGGAGCAAGCTGTGGTGGAGGAACCAGCTGCAGTGCCGGTGGATGAAGTGGCAGATCTTCCCGCTGGAGGTGAGCAGGCTGCTCGAGCCGTCCGTCGCCGTTGCGCGGCTCGTGACGCGGCTTCGGGTGAGCCAGGCTCATCCTCCAGTGGCGTCATGGAGCTCGAGAGGGAGTAGGAATCTCTGGGTGTCGTTGCATCCGGGCTGAGTGCTGGCAGTGTTCTTCGTAGGAGTAGAACTTGTATCCTCGGTTTTTCTGAAATTCTCGCTTCTGTACTGCACTCCGTGGTTGTAGCGATCTTGTCTTCGCTGCTGAACTGGGACAAGATTTGCATTCTCGAAATTTTCTTGGTTGCCACAACTCTGGTCTTGCAGCAATCATAGAGGTGCAGAGGTACGGGTATTTAGATAGGAGAGCTTGCTACTGAGAAAATGTCTTGGTAGAGTATAACCTTGCGGGTGGCATATGGTTTATCCCAATTGGGGAGATCCATAAATAACACTGGGTAGATAGTTTTTCAAACCTACACACGAGTTATCATCAAGTGAGCGGGGCACCGTTGTTACAGTGTTTCCTCAAATACTTCCACTTAATGATTAACTGGTGCAACATCCCCAAAATATTTCGCTCACTAGAGAATAATGGTATTTGATTTGGGGGGGGGGGGGGGGGGGGTTAAATCTCAGGTGACTTAGGTGATAATCTAAAGAAATGGGATTTAAAATATAGGTTTTTGAAGAAAATATTTGAGAGAGGAAAGTAATACGAATAACTGAGAGTGATTATATTATCACTTCTCTGAATTTTTGTGGGAAGGAAAATAGTAATTTCTAGGGTTGAAAAGGTCACAAGTCAAATTGCGTAGCTGTTTCCCATTTTATTTTTGGGTTCAAGATTTTTAATTCACTCCAACAGGCAATCACAAATAACAATGAACAATCAACATACCCTATGACTTGTTTCCAAGTCAACCTAATTATCAAGAGAATCAAGCACCAAGTTTTATCATGGGCTGATTTGACATCAACCAAACAGCTTACAGCAACTTACACAACACCAACAACAAACAAGCAACAACCTTGCCGCCTCTCTCCTACAGATCAGACTAACTAAGCATGGGTTCTACTCTGCTTGACGGCCTCTGGTTGTCGGTGGAGCATGGGCGAGACGAAGGGTGGTGTCCACATCTCCGTCTTCCAAGGGGTGGGGAACTACAGGCACGCCTTCGAGGATTACACCTCGCTCTTGGGGTTGAACTCGGGCTAGAACTTGTGCTACAGATGCATCAAGGCTGCAGTCCAGTAATCATCTGGGAACGGTTGCCCTGTCTCCTGAGCTTGCACACGATTGAAAGTGGGTGGGTTCCTTGCTCGACTCAGTTCCAGGTGGGCACGACCAAGGTGGCGCCTTGTGTTCATGAGTTCCGCCATCAGGGAATGGAGGAATCTTGTCATTGAGGCTCCATAGGTGACCAGGGTGATTACGGCAGGGTCGACTTCCCTTCCGACGGGAATTTGAGCAGGCTCCTCTCCATGCGGGGGAGTAACTGGAAGAAGGTGGAAAGCTCGACTCTGCGCTATCGCCGGTTCTGAGTACCGGAGACGGACAAGACTTTCCCAGGCTGCTACCTGGAGGGCTTGATCTAGGGTAGGCATGCTCCTACCATGGATCAAGTAGGCCTGACTTGTGCCCAACGGACACGAGCCGATTTGCACGTCGACTTGAAATTCACTCCCGGCAAGCGAGAGGGAGTTCTCGAACACCACATATCGAGGGCGGGCAGGCCGACCAATAATATGGCAGACGGCCTTCCAAAGCATCAGCGGAAATCCGCCATGCTCCTCGGCAGTGGTTTCCAGGATGACCCTGGGGTTTGCCATTGGGTTATTTTGGCTCTGGGTAAAGGATAAGAACGCGGGAGTCCTGCCTCAAGAGAGTTGGGTTGCTAAGGACGGTGAGTGAGGGTGGGGATAGATGGCAGATAGAACGGGGTCTCATATAAGCTAGGTTGTGTCGGCTCCTTTCTGTGGAAGAACCCGGCGAACGTCTCTCATGCAGTGGGGACAAGTCCTACTGCACCTTACTGTGGACCGACGCCTGGCCATGCCGGTTAGGCGGGGATGGGTCAAATCCGTCGGGCTCACTGTAGGGGAACACCACAAACAAACAATAAACACACAAGGTACATTTAGTACCAATGGACGCCTAATACTCGTGGTAGTCGGGTGGTATAACTAAAATTCCTATCATATGTTTTTCCTATGGGTTGTGGGTAAACATGGTTGATGAAGTCTTCATTTTGTCTCCTTAGGCTTCTGCTGGAAGAAGTGAGAGGGTCGAATTCGCACTTGAGTAGAATGGTTGATGTTGAGCGGAGGTCTTCGGAGATCTCTTGATTTGTTGATATCGATGATCTTGGCATTTGTAGACCAATGACCTTGATGTTGAATGTTGAGTATTTGAGATGGATGCTTCTTCTTGTAGGTGCTAGCTAATTAGGTCTCCATTGGGTTCATCGTCAAGTATTTTGAACAGGTAAGAGGGAGTAGAGAAATCCTTGGTAAATTTTAAAATAGAAGGGTAAGACTCAGAAATTATTTGAGAAGATGAGAAGAGTGGAAGTCATTTTTGGACTTCCCTAGATAAAGATATATTTTTGGTATTAATATATTTTTAACAAAATATTTGCTTTCCTAACTAACGTCCATGCTAACTAAGGTCTGTTACAGTCAGGATGGCTCTGATACCAAGTCTGTGAGGACCCCGGATTATCTATCCGAGATACTCGTTATGTTTCCTGCAACAATCCCATGATCAGTCTGTTGTTGCACATAACTCGAATTGGCATCACAGGACATCCATAAAATACCGAATAAATATACTTACGTGATTGAAGTCATAAGCTTCAACAGGTACTTGCAGCGGAAATCACCAAACAACGTGGAGCCCAAGTCATTCGCCTTAACCCTACAGGCAGCTGACTGGGAAGCGCCCTAGTTCGCAAAGACGCCAGTGAACTACTCTTCTTCGATCTGCTCCTCTTTAAAATCTGGCTAAGACAATAGCCAGGGACGAAACCAATATGAGTACATTTGATTGTACTCGCAAACTACCCCAACTTGAACATGCACTAGTTTTGATAAACTTTAAAACCTTTAGTTTTAGAAAAAAAACATCTCTATATCTTTATTGAAAAAAAAAGAGTAGATCTTATATCCTTGTTGAAGGCAAAATATTTTGAAAAGAAGTTTCTCAATATCTTGGTTGGAAACAAACCCTTTGGAAAAATAGTTTTCTCACCATGTTTGTTGAAAAAGGGTAAGAAGTCTTTTTAAACCTTTTTCTCGAAAATATACCTTTGGTTGAAAAGGTAAGAAATCTCTTTTAAAACTTTTTCCTCGAGAATCACCATCTTGTCCGTTTCTCCAAAACTCCTCCTTTCCTGAACATAGCCCCTTCAGGGTCACTCATTTTCCAGCAACCTCATACCAACTCATTGGTATAGTTGCATAAAACAATCTCCACTTCATTTTCTTTTCAAATCTCAAAACTTCGTAAAACTTGCACATGGTCTTAGTAGTTCTTCCCAACTGTCCATATCCGAGGACTCGGCTATTCGAATAGTTTTTTACCCTCTGCAGAGGTAGCACGCTTTTCCCACACCCATCCGGTCACTCATCGTGTCAGCCACGTCCCGCCATACCAGGGGTATGCGAAGTTGAGTTCCCGGCCATAGCCTGTCCTTTGCTCATGCTAGTATAGGATCCTACCGCTACGAAACCGGTTCCATCGACACTTAAATCCTGAGAAACTAAGTGTGAGGACTTCGTAGTTCTGCCCGGCGAATTTTAATGGCCCTACAAATCCTCTATCTCCAATTCAATCATAACAGCCCTTAGGCGTTCTTCTCTTTAGGGACCCGGGTCAGGGGCAGGTCCTCAGACCATCCCCTCATGGAACGAGGTTATCCTCGTTATTGAGGCATCCAGTACTAACACGAGCAAATTATATGACTACGCCCTTTCCCATATGTGGGTAAGTGTGGTCGCACAGATTTTCGGCTGGGGATGTAAGTACAAGGACACGATGTGCATTTTCATAAACATCACCATACTCCATTTCTCCATTTCATCACCGACATCTCGGCATACCATAATTCATCCAAGGATTTGCAAAGGAGTATTGAATAAACAATGTTTTTCTCATCCTATAGTTTTATATAAACAAACTGATATTTCTACATAGAGTGGCAAAATAGTTTTTCCTAAACTTTTGAAAAGGTTTTCACAATCATTTCCCATTTCCATAGCAAAATACTTTTGACCAAAACTTGGGTGGATCGTAATCTCACCAAAAGATTTCTATAAAAGGCTTTTGAGTAAAAACAAATACATTTAGAAATTACTGCACACTACTAACACCTCTATATCGGGTGTCTCAATAATGTACCTGTATTTTGTAAAAGGGTTTTCAAAATCATAACTTTAGTGGCAAACACCACGTAAATCACTTATGCTTCGTATACGTAAAACATGTGAATCAAAATAGATGTATATAGATGCAAGCTCAGTGAAGTAGCTTGCCTTGCTCGACAAAGTGGTACTGGTCCTGATCTTCTGGTTCAACAAAACCTCCTTCTTCGATAAATCCGTCAACGGTATCGTCTAAACGTTAAACAATCAAAACAAACAATCACTACTCTAGCTCAAGCATCATCACAATATTACAATCACAAATGCTATAAATAGCTACTGCATACATCAAGCAACACAAGGTGGTTTCAATTTAATTGAATTAATCTTTATCTAATTATTTTCAAACTAAGGCAGCAACTAGTTGTACACCAAATAATTCACCATTTAATCTATGTTGGTCACAAAAATTCAAACTAAAATTCTATGGATAGCTACTGATGTGTAGAAGACATCTCAATTGGATTGAGGTCTTTTGGAGTGATCAAACTCCCTACACAATTGTTTTAATCCAGAAACTCATTAGTCAAGTTTTAGCCACTAATTAATTTATGTTGCTTTCAAAATTAAACCCTTTTAGGGATAGCTATCCTTGGCTAACTGTGACCTAACAAAATTGGTTTCAAGTCATTTGGACTAATATATCTCCAGAAACAAATGGTTTGGTGTTCTAAACCTTCTGGAGCATTTTTATTAATACACTTTTATTATTTATCTAAAAGAGATGAGACCACTTTGGTGAGTTAAAGAATTTTATAAGCTTTTCAGAACATTTGAGTTTGATTTATTTGGATTCCTAGAACTCGAGTTATTGAATTTCTAAACTAAGTCCAGTACTGATTTTTCCAGAGAAAAAGAATTAGGAAATTCCTCTTCTCTGGATAATGTTTAAAGTTATGACATGTGGGGTCCATTGGTCAGTGACCCAGTGGAAAATTCCCGCGTGTGGATAATGTTTAAATGGCTGACGGGTGGGGCCAGCCCGTCAGCCTAACTCAAATCGAAGCGGTATGTGGCCGTTGGATCTAGATCCAACGGCTCACCGAGCCCGCGTTCATTGACACACAACCCGCGGCGGCGCCGGAGTTCCGGCGACGGCGAGGGTGGCCAGAGGGGGTACCTGGGTGGTCTAGGGACGGAGGAAAAGACGGCGTTCGACGGCGGAGGGCTCGGGAAGGCTCGGGGGCGAGCTTGCACTTGCTGGGGAGACTCCTGGCGTCGGTGGCGCGCGGCTGCTTCTCCACGGCCGTGCTCCAACTCCGGCGATCTCCCTGCGGCGCGTCTGTGCACGAAACACGGGGAAAAATACGGCGGTTGAGTGAGGTGGTAATGGTGATACGAATGCAGGCCAGAGAGGAGTGAAAGAAAGGGTATCACGGCCCGGCCGTGATCGACATCAACCTCGGCTCCGGCGTGGTGCAGAGCACGGGAAAAGGCAGCAGCGCTTCCGCGGCTGCGAATCCGCCCTCCTGGCGGTGCACTGGGGTGAGTGGAGTGAAGGGGTGGCTGTGAGGGGGTGTGGAGAGATGGCGAGGCTCGGGTGGCCTTTTATCGCCGAGCTTGGGCTCGCCGTGGACTGGGTGTAGGAGGGGTCTGGGGAGTGGGAGAGCACGGCAGTGGGGGCGGTGTGGTGTGGCGACGGCGTTGCGGTGCTCTGTTAGGGCTTAGAGGGAGAAGGGGTCACGGGTGGCTCGAGTGCCCGCTCGGGGATAGACGGTGTCCACGGCGTCGCAGTGGAGTGCGACGTGTCGCTGGCGTCGCGGCAGGGCGCCAGAATCGACGGGAGCGTGTCTGGGGGGTTGAGGGGTGACAGGAGAGCGTCTGTGGCGAGCTGGCCGATCTGGGGTGCCGTGGTGGTGAAACTCGACGTCGGCGTCCACGCACGGACTGGACACGGCGGATGCGGCATGGCTGCACGGGTACGGCGATGCAGGGCGTCAGGGCGTGGTCTACTCCGTTCTGACGAACGCGGGGCAGAGTGGAGGTGACGGTAGACGCAGAGAGGGGCCAGTGCGGCTGCTCTCCTCGACACGCCATCATCGGCCGGCACGGTGCAGTGCGGTGGCGTGCTTCCTTCGACGGCCACGGGCCTAGTGACCAAGTGGCACGCCTCCTCCTTGCTCTGGTGACTGAGTGAAGTGAGTGGAGAGTGTGGAAGCAAGCAATCGACGAAATGAATCATCAAATCGATTGATTTGATTTCGGTTTTAAAGATTTGGGGAAGAACTCGATTTCTGCCTCCAATGTGTTCGACACAATGCTTCAATGAAAAATTAATCCCATTTTCTGAAATTTCTTTCCATGGTTTGATCCTTATGTGTTTAACAAGATTTATGGCATGGTGGTGGAATTTATTTGATATGTGCAACATAGCACATTTTGTGGTTTTGAGATAATAAAGAAAGAAATGAAATTTAAATTCAAGATTTTTAGAAATATTTTTGGAGAGGGAAAAGAATGTAAGAGCAAAGTGGGAGTGATCATCATGTCACCCTACTGTATTTTTGTTTGAAAAACAATTTCTCCCTTTGAAATATTTTTGTGTCATATTCTTAATAACCCCTAAAGGTTAAAGAAGGGATTTTGGAATCTGACAATTTGAAATATCTTTGTAATTTGGGGAAAATAGATATTTTGAGGAGAGAGTAATATGATAATGAGATGGTTATTATTGCATCTCATTCCTGGACTTTAGGAGATAAAATAATTGTTATAGCAAAATAGAGATATAGATAGGGAGGGAGATTAAATAAGACCCTTTTCTTTTAGTTAGTGTTTTTATTGGGAGTGTGTGAATAATCAAGTCACCTCCCAATTGTTGGCAGGGGTGTTTTAAAGTTTCCAGCACAGTTGAATAATTAACCACACAAGCAATCAATTTGGCAGGGAAATAACAACCAACACTAGACAACCATTTATAAATTTCAACCAAGTTTTAATTACTCAGTCAAGTGGTGGGGTGGTGATCAAGTATCATCCTGACAAGGATAAGGTTGGAAAAACTCAACTCCATTATTTGATATTTTTCCAAAGAGGGTTGCTAAAATATATGGGCCATAAACTTCCCACCTTTATTGTTTTCAAAGAAATGAAAATAGGGGCTACCAATACAAGGGAAATATCAAGATAGATCCCCATATTTTTGGAAACACATAATTTTGGAAATACTTTTATTTTCAAAGAATAGGTATTCTGGTTGTTGCTACACAAAGCAACATTTGGGAATAAGTTGGTCCAAATAAGAGTAGAGAAGATGTATGGAATATTTTGTTCTTGTCATAACATGATCACCAAGTTTAATATATATTTATATTGGTTGGGTCTTAGATTTACTAGTCAAACAACTCAAACAACAAGTCACACCAGTTCAAACATAGCAATGGGAAGGAAAACACAATCATTAGGAAAACATTTCAAAAAAGTTTTTGTTGGTTCTGAATTTTGGGGTCTGGTAAAACTAAGTTTTTTCTTGGTTCCAAAATTTGGGATGTTACAGATCCTACCCCCCTTAAAATAAATCTCGTCCTCGAGATTTGCCCGGGGGTACAGGGGAATACGGGGGCACGGGTTTTGGGGAGATGCATGGGTTCTTTTATACCAAAATATCTGTGCCACCAATAATTGGCTCAAGGACACAGTGGGGATTGGATTATCCAGAGGGATTTCTTTTGCAAAGGATACTGGGAAAGCGAGGGATACGATTTAGGATAAAGGATATAAGAACACGGGGTTCAACCGTTTTACTCACTGACGTGTGGGTCCGAGGTCCACATGGCAGTCTCTCCTTCCCTTTCTTCTCTTCTTCCTCCTGGCTCACCCTGGCTTCGCACCCGTCCACCTCTTAGTGCGCGAAGCACTCCCCTGCGGCACTGCTGCGCGTGCGGTCCGTCGATGCAGCGGCAGACACGGCTTTGGGACATGACGCCTAGATGGTTTTGCGCCACTAAGGCGAGTACTGCTCGGGATTCCTCTTCTTTCCCTCGCAAAGCGGTGTCGAGGAGCGGCATCCGAGCTCTGGTTATAAATTAGTAACCTTCGAAAATATTTCTCCTATCGCATCGTCACCATGGGCTTCACTAGTGATTTCTTCAGAGCCTACGTCGATATGATGGAGGATGCGGGCTTCATCGAGGGCTTCATTATCTTCGTTCTCTTCGTGTTCTTGATTTCGATGGTGTATACCATGCTGTTCATGGCGGTGGTCCTCCTAGCCGTGGCCTTGTGCAATTTGTGGTCTGGCGCTGGGGCTAGTGCTGCGACGGAGGAGCAGGCTGCGGCGGGGGAGCAAGCTGTGGTGGAGGAACCAGCTGCAGTGCCGGTGGATGAAGTGGCAGATCTTCCCGCTGGAGGTGAGCAGGCTGCTCGAGCCGTCCGTCGCCGTTGCGCGGCTCGTGACGCGGCTTCGGGTGAGCCAGGCTCATCCTCCAGTGGCGTCATGGAGCTCGAGAGGGAGTAGGAATCTCTGGGTGTCGTTGCATCCGGGCTGAGTGCTGGCAGTGTTCTTCGTAGGAGTAGAACTTGTATCCTCGGTTTTTCTGAAATTCTCGCTTCTGTACTGCACTCCGTGGTTGTAGCGATCTTGTCTTCGCTGCTGAACTGGGACAAGATTTGCATTCTCGAAATTTTCTTGGTTGCCACAACTCTGGTCTTGCAGCAATCATAGAGGTGCAGAGGTACGGGTATTTAGATAGGAGAGCTTGCTACTGAGAAAATGTCTTGGTAGAGTATAACCTTGCGGGTGGCATATGGTTTATCCCAATTGGGGAGATCCATAAATAACACTGGGTAGATAGTTTTTCAAACCTACACACGAGTTATCATCAAGTGAGCGGGGCACCGTTGTTACAGTGTTTCCTCAAATACTTCCACTTAATGATTAACTGGTGCAACATCCCCAAAATATTTCGCTCACTAGAGAATAATGGTATTTGATTTGGGGGGGGGGGGGGGGGGGGGTTAAATCTCAGGTGACTTAGGTGATAATCTAAAGAAATGGGATTTAAAATATAGGTTTTTGAAGAAAATATTTGAGAGAGGAAAGTAATACGAATAATCTGAGAGTGATTATATTATCACTTCTCTGAATTTTTGTGGGAAGGAAAATAGAAATTTCTAGGGTTGAAAAGGTCACAAGTCAAATTGCGTAGCTGTTTCCCATTTTATTTTTGGGTTCAAGATTTTTAATTCACTCCAACAGGCAATCACAAATAACAATGAACAATCAACATACCCTATGACTTGTTTCCAAGTCAACCTAATTATCAAGAGAATCAAGCACCAAGTTTTATCATGGGCTGATTTGACATCAACCAAACAGCTTACAGCAACTTACACAACACCAACAACAAACAAGCAACAACCTTGCCGCCTCTCTCCTACAGATCAGACTAACTAAGCATGGGTTCTACTCTGCTTGACGGCCTCTGGTTGTCGGTGGAGCATGGGCGAGACGAAGGGTGGTGTCCACATCTCCGTCTTCCAAGGGGTGGGGAACTACAGGCACGCCTTCGAGGATTACACCTCGCTCTTGGGGTTGAACTCGGGCTAGAACTTGTGCTACAGATGCATCAAGGCTGCAGTCCAGTAAATCATCTGGGAACGGTTGCCCTGTCTCCTGAGCTTGCACACGATTGAAAGTGGGTGGGTTCCTTGCTCGACTCAGTTCCAGGTGGGCACGACCAAGGTGGCGCCTTGTGTTCATGAGTTCCGCCATCAGGGAATGGAGGAATCTTGTCATTGAGGCTCCATAGGTGACCAGGGTGATTACGGCAGGGTCGACTTCCCTTCCGACGGGAATTTGAGCAGGCTCCTCTCCATGCGGGGGAGTAACTGGAAGAAGGTGGAAAGCTCGACTCTGCGCTATCGCCGGTTCTGAGTACCGGAGACGGACAAGACTTTCCCAGGCTGCTACCTGGAGGGCTTGATCTAGGGTAGGCATGCTCCTACCATGGATCAAGTAGGCCTGACTTGTGCCCAACGGACACGAGCCGATTTGCACGTCGACTTGAAATTCACTCCCGGCAAGCGAGAGGGAGTTCTCGAACACCACATATCGAGGGCGGGCAGGCCGACCAATAATATGGCAGACGGCCTTCCAAAGCATCAGCGGAAATCCGCCATGCTCCTCGGCAGTGGTTTCCAGGATGACCCTGGGGTTTGCCATTGGGTTATTTTGGCTCTGGGTAAAGGATAAGAACGCGGGAGTCCTGCCTCAAGAGAGTTGGGTTGCTAAGGACGGTGAGTGAGGGTGGGGATAGATGGCAGATAGAACGGGGTCTCATATAAGCTAGGTTGTGTCGGCTCCTTTCTGTGGAAGAACCCGGCGAACGTCTCTCATGCAGTGGGGACAAGTCCTACTGCACCTTACTGTGGACCGACGCCTGGCCATGCCGGTTAGGCGGGGATGGGTCAAATCCGTCGGGCTCACTGTAGGGGAACACCACAAACAAACAATAAACACACAAGGTACATTTAGTACCAATGGACGCCTAATACTCGTGGTAGTCGGGTGGTATAACTAAAATTCCTATCATATGTTTTTCCTATGGGTTGTGGGTAAACATGGTTGATGAAGTCTTCATTTTGTCTCCTTAGGCTTCTGCTGGAAGAAGTGAGAGGGTCGAATTCGCACTTGAGTAGAATGGTTGATGTTGAGCGGAGGTCTTCGGAGATCTCTTGATTTGTTGATATCGATGATCTTGGCATTTGTAGACCAATGACCTTGATGTTGAATGTTGAGTATTTGAGATGGATGCTTCTTCTTGTAGGTGCTAGCTAATTAGGTCTCCATTGGGTTCATCGTCAAGTATTTTGAACAGGTAAGAGGGAGTAGAGAAATCCTTGGTAAATTTTAAAATAGAAGGGTAAGACTCAGAAATTATTTGAGAAGATGAGAAGAGTGGAAGTCATTTTTGGACTTCCCTAGATAAAGATATATTTTTGGTATTAATATATTTTTAACAAAATATTTGCTTTCCTAACTAACGTCCATGCTAACTAAGGTCTGTTACAGTCAGGATGGCTCTGATACCAAGTCTGTGAGGACCCCGGATTATCTATCCGAGATACTCGTTATGTTTCCTGCAACAATCCCATGATCAGTCTGTTGTTGCACATAACTCGAATTGGCATCACAGGACATCCATAAAATACCGAATAAATATACTTACGTGATTGAAGTCATAAGCTTCAACAGGTACTTGCAGCGGAAATCACCAAACAACGTGGAGCCCAAGTCATTCGCCTTAACCCTACAGGCAGCTGACTGGGAAGCACCCTAGTTCGCAAAGACGCCAGTGAACTACTCTTCTTCGATCTGCTCCTCTTTAAAATCTGGCTAAGACAATAGCCAGGGACGAAACCAATATGAGTACATTTGATTGTACTCGCAAACTACCCCAACTTGAACATGCACTAGTTTTGATAAACTTTAAAACCTTTAGTTTTAGAAAAAAAAACATCTCTATATCTTTATTGAAAAAAAAGAGTAGATCTTATATCCTTGTTGAAGGCAAAATATTTTGAAAAGAAGTTTCTCAATATCTTGGTTGGAAACAAACCCTTTGGAAAAATAGTTTTCTCACCATGTTTGTTGAAAAAGGGTAAGAAGTCTTTTTAAACCTTTTTCTCGAAAATATACCTTTGGTTGAAAAGGTAAGAAATCTCTTTTAAAACTTTTTCCTCGAGAATCACCATCTTGTCCGTTTCTCCAAAACTCCTCCTTTCCTGAACATAGCCCCTTCAGGGTCACTCATTTTCCAGCAACCTCATGCCAACTCATTGGTATAGTTGCATAAAACAATCTCCACTTCATTTTCTTTTCAAATCTCAAAACTTCGTAAAACTTGCACATGGTCTTAGTAGTTCTTCCCAACTGTCCATATCCGAGGACTCGGCTATTCGAATAGTTTTTTACCCTCTGCAGAGGTAGCACGCTTTTCCCACACCCATCCGGTCACTCATCGTGTCAGCCACGTCCCGCCATACCAGGGGTATGCGAAGTTGAGTTCCCGGCCATAGCCTGTCCTTTGCTCATGCTAGTATAGGATCCTACCGCTACGAAACCGGTTCCATCGACACTTAAATCCTGAGAAACTAAGTGTGAGGACTTCGTAGTTCTGCCCGGCGAATTTTAATGGCCCTACAAATCCTCTATCTCCAATTCAATCATAACAGCCCTTAGGCGTTCTTCTCTTTAGAGGACCCGGGTCAGGGGCAGGTCCTCAGACCATCCCCTCATGGAACGAGGTTATCCTCGTTATTGAGGCATCCAGTACTAACACGAGCAAATTATATGACTACGCCCTTTCCCATATGTGGGTAAGTGTGGTCGCACAGATTTTCGGCTGGGGATGTAAGTACAAGGACACGATGTGCATTTTCATAAACATCAACATACTCCATTTCTCCATTTCATCACCGACATCTCGGCATACCATAATTCATCCAAGGATTTGCAAAGGAGTTTTGAATAAACAATGTTTTTCTCATCCTATAGTTTTATATAAACAAACTGATATTTCTACATAGAGTGGCAAAATAGTTTTTCCTAAACTTTTGAAAAGGTTTTCACAATCATTTCCCATTTCCATAGCAAAATACTTTTGACCAAAACTTGGGTGGATCGTAATCTCACCAAAAGATTTCTATAAAAGGCTTTTGAGTAAAAACAAATACATTTAGAAATTACTGCACACTACTAACACCTCTATATCGGGTGTCTCAATAATGTACCTGTATTTTGTAAAAGGGTTTTCAAAATCATAACTTTAGTGGCAAACACCACGTAAATCACTTATGCTTCGTATACGTAAAACATGTGAATCAAAATAGATGTATATAGATGCAAGCTCAGTGAAGTAGCTTGCCTTGCTCGACAAAGTGGTACTGGTCCTGATCTTCTGGTTCAACAAAACCTCCTTCTTCGATAAATCCGTCAACGGTATCGTCTAAACGTTAAACAATCAAAACAAACAATCACTACTCTAGCTCAAGCATCATCACAATATTACAATCACAAATGCTATAAATAGCTACTGCATACATCAAGCAACACAAGGTGGTTTCAATTTAATTGAATTAATCTTTATCTAATTATTTTCAAACTAAGGCAGCAACTAGTTGTACACCAAATAATTCACCATTTAATCTATGTTGGTCACAAAAATTCAAACTAAAATTCTATGGATAGCTACTGATGTGTAGAAGACATCTCAATTGGATTGAGGTCTTTTGGAGTGATCAAACTCCCTACACAATTGTTTTAATCCAGAAACTCATTAGTCAAGTTTTAGCCACTAATTAATTTATGTTGCTTTCAAAATTAAACCTTTTAGGGATAGCTATCCTTGGCTAACTGTGACCTAACAAAATTGGTTTCAAGTCATTTGGACTAATATATCTCCAGAAACAAATGGTTTGGTGTTCTAAACCTTCTGGAGCATTTTTATTAATACACTTTTATTATTTATCTAAAAGAGATGAGACCACTTTGGTGAGTTAAAGAATTTTATAAGCTTTTCAGAACATTTGAGTTTGATTTATTTGGATTCCTAGAACTCGAGTTATTGAATTTCTAAACTAAGTCCAGTACTGATTTTTCCAGAGAAAAAGCATTAGGAAATTCCTCTTCTCTGGATAATGTTTAAAGTTATGACATGTGGGGTCCATTGGTCAGTGGCCCAGTGGAAAATTCCCGCGTGTGGATAATGTTTAAATGGCTGACGGGTGGGGCCAGCCCGTCAGCCTAACTCAAATCGAAGCGGTATGTGGTCGTTGGATCTAGATCCAACGGCTCACCGAGCCCGCGTTCATTGACACACAACCCGCGGCGGCGCCGGAGTTCCGGCGACGGCGAGGGTGGCCAGAGGGGGTACCTGGGTGGTCTAGGGACGGAGGAAAAGACGGCGTTCGACGGCGGAGGGCTCGGGAAGGCTCGGGGGCGAGCTTGCACTTGCTGGGGAGACTCCTGGCGTCGGTGGCGCGCGGCTGCTTCTCCACGGCCGTGCTCCAACTCCGGCGATCTCCCTGCGGCGCGTCTGTGCACGAAACACGGGGAAAAATACGGCGGTTGAGTGAGGTGGTAATGGTGATACGAATGCAGGTCAGAGAGGAGTGAAAGAAAGGGTATCACGGCCCGGCCGTGATCGACATCTACCTCGGCTCCGGCGTGGTGCAGAGCACGGGAAAAGGCAGCAGCGCTTCCGCGGCTGCGAATCCGCCCTCCTGGCGGTGCACTGGGGTGAGTGGAGTGAAGGGGTGGCTGTGAGGGGGTGTGGAGAGATGGCGAGGCTCGGGTGGCCTTTTATCGCCGAGCTTGGGCTCGCCGTGGACTGGGTGTAGGAGGGGTCTGGGGAGTGGGAGAGCACGGCAGTGGGGGCGGTGTGGTGTGGCGACGGCGTTGCGGTGCTCTGTTAGGGCTTAGAGGGAGAAGGGGTCACGGGTGGCT
This sequence comes from Poa pratensis, assembly GCA_947311845.1. Taxonomy (NCBI): domain Eukaryota; kingdom Viridiplantae; phylum Streptophyta; class Magnoliopsida; order Poales; family Poaceae; genus Poa; species Poa pratensis. Next base: position 48,518,223 of record CAMZMU010000043.1, read on the forward strand.
CGAGTGCCCGCTCGGGGACAGACGGTGTCCACGGCGTCGCAGTGGAGTGCGACGTGTCGCTGGCGTCGCGGCAGGGCGCCAGAATCGACGGGAGCGTGTCTGGGGGGTTGAGGGGTGACAGGAGAGCGTCTGCGGCAAGCTGGGCGATCTGGGGTGCCGTGGTGGTGAAACTCGACGTCGGCGTCCACGCACGGACTGGACACGGCGGATGCGGCATGGCTGCACGGGTACGGCGATGCAGGGCGTCAGGGCGTGGTCTACTCCGTTCTGACGAACGCGGGGCAGAGTGGAGGTGACGGTAGACGCAGAGAGGGGCCAGTGCGGCTGCTCTCCTCGACACGCCATAATCGGCCGGCACGGTGCAGTTCGGTGGCGTGCTTCCTTCGACGGCCACGGGCCTAGTGACCAAGTGGCACGCCTCCTCCTTGCTCTGGTGACTGAGTGAAGTGAGTGGAGAGTGTGGAAGCAAGCAATCGACGAAATGAATCATCAAATCGATTGATTTGATTTCGGTTTTAAAGATTTGGGGAAGAACTCGATTTCTGCCTCCAATGTGTTCGACACAATGCTTCAATGAAAAATTAATCCCATTTTCTGAAATTTCTTTCCATGGTTTGATCTTTATGTGTTTAACAAGATTTATGGCATGGTGGTGGAATTTATTTGATATGTGCAACATAGCACATTTTGTGGTTTTGAGATAATAAAGAAAGAAATGAAATTTAAATTCAAGATTTTTAGAAATATTTTTGGAGAGGGAAAAGAATGTAAGAGCAAAGTGGGAGTGATCATCATGTCACCCTACTGTATTTTTGTTTGAAAAACAATTTCTCCCTTTGAAATATTTTTGTGTCATATTCTTAATAACCCCTAAAGGTTAAAGAAGGGATTTTGGAATCTGACAATTTGAAATATCTTTGTAATTTGGGGAAAATAGATATTTTGAGGAGAGAGTAATATGATAATGAGATGGTTATTATTGCATCTCATTCCTGGACTTTAGGAGATAAAATAATTGTTATAGCAAAATAGAGATATAGATAGGGAGGGAGATTAAATAAGACCCTTTTCTTTTAGTTAGTGTTTTTATTGGGAGTGTGTGAATAATCAAGTCACCTCCCAATTGTTGGCAGGGGTGTTTTAAAGTTTCCAGCACAGTTGAATAATTAACCACACAAGCAATCAATTTGGCAGGGAAATAACAACCAACACTAGACAACCATTTATAAATTTCAACCAAGTTTTAATTACTCAGTCAAGTGGTGGGGTGGTGATCAAGTATCATCCTGACAAGGATAAGGTTGGAAAAACTCAACTCCATTATTTGATAATTTTCCAAAGAGGGTTGCTAAAATATATGGGCCATAAACTTCCCACCTTTATTGTTTTCAAAGAAATGAAAATAGGGGCTACCAATACAAGGGAAATATCAAGATAGATCCCCATATTTTTGGAAACACATAATTTTGGAAATACTTTTATTTTCAAAGAATAGGTATTCTGGTTGTTGCTACACAAAGCAACATTTGGGAATAAGTTGGTCCAAATAAGAGTAGAGAAGATGTATGGAATATTTTGTTCTTGTCATAACATGATCACCAAGTTTAATATATATTTATATTGGTTGGGTCTTAGATTTACTAGTCAAACAACTCAAACAACAAGTCACACCAGTTCAAACATAGCAATGGGAAGGAAAACACAATCATTAGCAAAACATTTCAAAAAGTTTTTGTTGGTTCTGAATTTTGGGGTCTGGTAAAACTAAGTTTTTTCTTGGTTCCAAAATTTGGGATGTTACAGCGGACAAGTTCGAGTAGACGCCAGAAGCTGAAGCAGCCTTCACAGATCTCAAGCGGATCCTCACAAGCCCTCCGATCCTCGTCGCACCTAAGGAACGGGAACCACTCTACCTGTATGTCTCGGCTACAAACAGGGTGGTGAGCACCGTACTGGTAGTCGAACGCATGGAGGAGGGCACATCCAAAGCATACAACGTCCAGTCTACTACCTAAGCGAGGTTCTCTCCATATCAAAACAGCGGTACCCGCACTATCAAAAGCTGGCATACGCTGTATTCATGTCCTCAAGGAAGTTGACACACTACTTCACCGAGCACCCGATCACCGTGGTAAGTAACTCAGCAATCGGTGATATCCTCACAAACCCCAATGCAACGGGTCGAGTCGCAAAATGGCTCATCGAGCTGGCTCCAAGAGACATCAAGTACGAGCACCCGAAGGCTATCAAAGCACAAGTCCTACCCGACTTCACAACCGAGTGGATAGAGGCCCAATTACCTGGAGCACCAGACGTGTCCAATTCCTGGACCATGTACTTCGATGGGTCCAAGAAACACGAAGGCGCAGGCGCAGGCGTCATCCTCATATCACCAAAAGGGGACAAGCTACGTTATGTTTTGCAGATGGGATTCAAACTACCCTCCAATAACGAGGCTGAATACGAGGCCCTGATCCATGGCATGCGGATGGCAAAAGCACTTGGGTGCACTCGATTGATGATCTACGGCGACTCCAATCTCGTGGTGCAGCAAACAATGAAGGCCTGCGACGCAATCGCGGACAACATGATCGCTTATCGCGACCTGTACAACACACTGGAGGGCAGCTTCGAGGGCTGTGAGTTGAGGCACATAGGAAGGGAAAGTAACGAAGAAGCAGACATGCTAGCCAATCTTGGCTCAACTGGCGCACAAATTCCACCTGGTGTCTTCCTCGAGCGCATCGAACACAGATCTATCAAGGAGAAACGAGAGCCTCCTCCGTCGACTACGCCACCCAAAAGCAAAGTGCCTAGCACAGAGGACCCCCCAGTCGAGGTATTTCTCATTGAGCCAACCTGGACTCAACCTTTTCTGGCTTACATACTCCGTGGCGAGCTACCAGATGACATAACCGAGTCCCGACGCGTGACTCGAAGATCAAAAGCATACACCGTTATCAACGGCGAGTTATACAAGCGCAGCATATCAGGTATGTTCCAAAGATGCATCGCATTCGAAGATGGCCAAGCCATACTTCGAGACATTCATGCAGGTACCTGTGGGCATCACGCCAGCAGTCGATCACTCGTAGCCAAAGCCTTTCGCGCAGGGTTTTACTGGCCTACAGCACTCAAAGACGCGGAGGACATAGTCAAAAGGTGCGTCGGCTGCCAGAAATTCGCAACAAGGCCGCACGCACCCGCATCGGCGTTGAAGACTATACCGCTGGCCTGGCCTTTCGCCCAATGGGGGCTCGATATGGTTGGGCCACTCAAAAAATCATCGCATGGCGGGCATACTCACCTACTGGTGGCAGTCGACAAGTTCACAAAGTGGATCGAGGCGGTCCCCATCACAAATTCGACTGCTACTACGGCAGTCAACTTCATAAAGAGCATCATCTACCGCTTCGGTGTCCCAAACAGTATCATCACTGATAACGGCACAAACTTCACGGCTGAGGAGTTCAAAACCTTCTGCAAAGAGCAGGACATTACGCTCAACTACGCATCCGTGGCACATCCACAATCCAATGGCCAAGTCGAAAAGGCCAACGGACTTGTGACGAGTGGGATCAAGAAGCGCCTCCTGGTGCCACTCAAAAGAGCTGCGGGTGCTTGGGTCGAAGAACTACCATCTGTGCTATGGAGCCTACGCACAACTCCCAACACTTCTACGCAGTTCACCCATTCTTCATGGTCTATGGTGCAGAGGCAATCTGCCATCAGATGTAAGGTTCAATGCGCCACGAGTTGAAGCATACAATGAAGAAGACGCGGAAGAAGCACTCGAAGACGCAGTCGACTTGCTCGATGAGGCGCGAGACACGGCCTTGGCCCGCACAGCTGTTTACCAGCAGGATCTCCGCAACTACCATAGCCGTCGACTGCGAACCAGGTCCTTGTGTGGCGACCTGGTTCTTCGACTGAAGCAAAAGAAGGTGCACAAGCTCGCTTCCCCATGGGAGGGTCCCTTCATCATCACGGAGGTCCTTGGTGGAGGCGCATATCGACTGAAGCACGCGAAGACAGGCGAACTCTCTCATAATCCTTGGAACGTTGCGCATCTGCGCCGTTTCTACGCATAAAGTGCTCACAGTCATACAATGTAATAGGCTATATGTCGGATGGCTGCAGGTTTCAGACGCGCTCTTTTCCTTACCAGGGTACCTAAGGGGACTGGAAGGTTTTTAATGAGGCGGCCTGCAGCCTAACATTCAAAAGAGGAATAAAATCAATGTTCCTTCGACTTCTTTGTACTACTACCCGCATAATTCATACCTTAACCGCACCCGAAACCCTCGGGGCTGTGTTATTGATCAAATGAGCTCTCGCTCTTGCAGAAACACAATGCCTTAGCCGCACCCGAATGCTCGGGGGCTGCGTAACAAGGATCCAAACAAAAACACAAAAACTCTGCAGCCGCACTCGAATACTCGGGGGCTGCACAGTCATTGGTTCACAACCAACACATATTTCACAAACCCCGCTCGACTGACTCGGGGGCTCGACAAAAAATCAAAGTATACAAACTATACAATATACAAAGAGTCAAAAATTACACTCGGGGGCTGCCCCCTATACAAAAATTGCACTCGCAAACTATTCTAATCCTCAGGCTCGTCCTTTACGGGCAGCTCGGGACCGCAAAGCTGTTCGCGAGTGCACTCGATTAGTGTCTCCGCAGCTTGGATCGTGTCATCCAGGTCTTTTTGTTCGAGAACCTCTCCGGCTGCAGGTGTCCGCAACACCAACCTTGGTTTTCGACTACGCATATACGCCATTGCAGCGTTGGCTCCAATCACAAGTCTCTGAGACAGCAACTCTCGAATGGGATTTGTTTGCGGAAGATGTTCAACAGCACGAATCCCTTGTGGTTGTGGCCCCGAAGGAAAAAGAGTCTCGTTCAGGCGAATAAACGCTGCCCGGCATAACTCCAGCAGTTCAGCACTTCGCCAGACGCGATCCTTCAGGGTGGCGAGTATGCGGGCATGGTACCTATCAAGCCAAAAGTGTTGACGCCCAGTCGTAGGGTCGTCAACCACGCTATCCAGACGCCCTTCCACGCGAATCTTTTCAGCCTGGAAGTTGTCGACAAAGCCTACAAACACGGGCGCACCAGTCAGATCAAAAGGACAATGCTACGCAAAAAGCTTGTAAACAGAGCAAGACTCGAACTTACACTCGAGTTGCCTGTTCACAAGATCCATCTCCCCGAGCACATATTCCTCGCGTTGGGTGGCCAACGCGGGTCTCGCCCTCAATCGATTCAGCTCAGCCTGGGCGTCCTTCAGATCTTGCTCCATTCTCACAAATTTGGCCTTCATATACTCCATCACCTTGGCATCATTTACCAATTGACCCTGGGATCGGGTGGTGATTGGAGCCTGCGAGGAACTAGTCGCAGTAGCAGGTTCTCGTGACTGTTCAAAGAGCATAATCACAAACACAAAGTTTGTGTCAGAAGCTAAAACTCATGTCATAAGCATACAACTCTTCGAGTGAAAGACATTAGCAAAAGACGTTTGCATAAACAAGGTAGCACAAACAAAGCGCAGACTCGCGCAGTTCAGAAGGTATCATTACAAGGCATAAAACAAAAGGGTACAGCTACCCTAAACCTAAGATTCGATTTCCTAAGCAGACGATTGGCAGTCTCGAGTGCCCGGCGCTCCATGGTGTTCATAAAAACCTCGGCCAGTCGCGCGGCGGCTCCGCTCACCCCCTTCAGAGAAATGGGCTTCCCATCTGGCTTCCGAGGGAACGCAGACAGTGCTGCCTCGTAGTCGCAATCTATCCCATGTCCCATAAGAAGCTTGATGGTGGACTCGGATCCGCGTACCGTGTTGGCGCGAGCGAAACCCGCCATGGTGGACGTCCCGGGGCCAAACACGTCGGCGAAGTCATCCACCGTCGACGGCACTACGCCAGTCGGGAACACCACCTGGTATACAGCGCCAAGTGTGCTCGTCGATTTGGCGAGTGCTTCTTTCGCCTGGTTGCATAGGCGCCTAAGCCGCCCACAGCCTGTTCCAGCGAAAGATCGTCACTCGCCACGTCCGCAGAGGCCGGTGCGCCAACAGCTTCTGCACAATTCAAAAAAGGCAAAAGTCATTTCATGACACTCGACAGTTATATCGTCATATCAAAAGGAGAAAAGATTACTCACCTCCCATGACCTGCGCGAGTGCCGCGAGCTGGTCAGCATATCCTCGCTCGCGTGCAGCGGCTGAGTTGGTGGCGGCAGCCAGCTCTTTCTTCGACTCTTCGCGCTGCGCGGCGAGTGCGTCTTCCAGCTCCTTCTTCTCGCCTGGCCCAGCAAAATCACGTGCATTCAATACTCGACAAAATCAAGCATTGCAAAAAGAAATTCGGCAAAACAAAAGCAAAAAGGAGAACTCACGACTGAGCCGCTCTAGCTCGGCGCGCATGGTGTCCCTCTCCTGCTCCACCTGGACATAAGCCTTGGCGGAATCTGCCAAGGTGTGGTAGAAGGGCTGCGAGCACACGAATTCAGCAAAAATTCAAACTTCACAGACCTACAACTAAACGGGTCAAGCAAAAAGCTACTTACGTGGTTCATCCACGGCTCAGGAGCCGCGACTGATGTCCCGACATCTGGAGTTGCCGCCTTGGCTGCTCAACAACAGCATCAGTGGCCATTGGCTGGGCAGCCTCGTTTCCAGTCGGTGCATAATTCGAGTGCTCCAGGGTTGGAACATTCTCGACTGGAGGAGTCCCAGGCTGATTGTTTTCAGCGCTGTGGCAACACAACAAAGCAAAAAGACGGTCAGCACAAATATGTGACAGCACAAAATTCTCATCATACTCAAAAACACATACCTGTGCTCCTCATCTTCCTCCTCTTCGGAGTCGCCAAAAATTGGTCCCCCAAAGGCTGGGGTACCACTCGACTGAAGAGGAAGAGTTGAGCTTGTTGAGCACGCACGCAAAGGAGCGGCTTGGAAAACAGGTGGTGACCTGATTCCTCGTCATCCTCCAAGCCCTGCTCCCTCGCGGGTGAACTTACAGCAGAAGGCGCCTTCTTGGCCAGTCGACGCCGCTTCGGTGGCGCGGTATCGACTTCTTGGTCAGAGGTGGCCTTGTCTTCAGATTGGACCTCTTCTGCTGCTTCCTCGACCTCCTCCACATGTGAAGTGGTGGCAGAAGGGATGGGCGACTGATCCCCTTTCGGGTCCACCACCTGTGCCTGTGTTTCTTCAGTCTCGCCATTTTCAGGCAGAGGAGGAAGGGAGGCAGCAGTCGAGTGACCCTGCATAGCATACATCACAAATTGCAAAGTCAGAATCAAAAAACACATATCGTAGAAACTACGAGTGGCAAACTATTAAACTACAGACATACCTCAAGCAAAGGGTTTTCCGTCCCGTATGGTGTAACGGGACAATCGATGTTGCAAGGGTCGGCTGTCGTCAGGCTGGTGATGTGGCGCACGTGCGTCACAAGCTCGTTCCTTGACAGTTCCTCTGGGCTCATCCGAGTGGAGTCACTCGCGCCCTCATACGCCCACATGGGGTGCGCTCGGGCACGGAGTGGCCACACTCGCCTCTTCACAAAGGTGGCGATCAAGTGAAGGCCCGTAACCTTGTCCAGCAGTCCGTCGATTCGAGTCAGCAAAGGGCGTGCTTCCTCCATTTCTTCGGCTGAGAGCTGGTGATCCCACGCCTTGGTCCTGACGTAAGCCGCAGTCGAGAAGGTGGCGACTCCGTCTTGCTCGACACTCGCATAAAACCACCCTTTCCTCCAGCCTTGCGCGGAGTCGACGGTCTTCAGGCGGAAATAGCGGGTGTCGCTGCGCACCTGGATGCCGCAGCCGCCCACGGGGTAGGTGCGACCACCTCCTCTGTTGGGTCGCACCATGAATATGGTCTTCCATAGCGCCCAGCTGGGTGCGACGCCAAGGAAGCACTCGCATAGCGTGATAAACACGCAATATGCATAATACCGTTGGGGTGAGATCGTGGATCTGCACCCCGTAGGCATAAAGGAGGCCACGAACAAAGTCGTGGAGGGGAAGCGAGAAGCCCCTGGACACAAACTCCGCAAAGCAAACGCGCTCGTTGGCGCGTGGTTCGGGGCATACCTCCTTGGGCGATGGAGCGCGGACGGCGAGTTGCTCCGCGGGTGGCAGATATCCCTGCTCGCGGAGCTTGAGCAAATGGGCGTCCTTGACGGTGGACTTCGCCCAATCCCCGCTGTTCTTCTTCAGGGCAGCGGTGGACGCAGATGTACCCGCCACGGTTTCTTGCCCTTGGCCGCATCGGTCGCGGCAGCAGCAGCAGCACCACGCTTGGAGCCCCACCTTTCGCCATGCAGCAGTGGAGGGTGTGGGAGCAAAGAGCTTGGGCGCAGAACAATGGAGGTGGGCGCGAGGAAGAAGATGAGACGAGGGGCGGCGCAGGGCAAATGGCAAGTAAAAAACTCTGCCAGCGCGTCCCCCTATTTACCACAGATCGCAAAACGATCGCAACCGTCAAAACAAAGGCATACGCTCCGCGCGAAATCTGGCCATACACGTGGCAGCCATGGAGAGCAACCGTCGCCGGCCACTCCGCCCACTACGCACGAGAATCCAGGAAACCATCATCACGCCCCGTGAAAATCGCGCCAGAACGGTCAAATCAAGTCCACGCGGCGTCATCCCTGGTCAGCTCTGCAAAACGGGCCCACAAAACAGGGTCACGTCTTATCAAAGCCTCTCCAAGCACGCCACCGCTTGTCAGATAGCAGTCGCAAAATGCGTCATTGCTGACGTTGTTCTCTCTTTCACAACTGGCATAAAAGTCACTCGATGATATCTTCGGGTGGTCTCTCGCATAAGTCTCGGTTGGTTTTTAGCAAAGTCATAGAGGCCAGTCGAAATTCTTTCGACTGCAGCATCATACTCCCATCGGGAGCGTATCAAAAAATTTCTTTGACTAAAATGTGCAGGGTAAAAGATTTTGAGATTATCCTCCATTGCAAGCAATAAAGCACAATCTCGGGGGCTACTCCCATCGGGAGCGCTGTCGCGCACCCGATAGAATAATGGCAAAAGTGTCAGTCGACGAAACATTCGACTAAGTTCATAAGCAAAATCACACTCAAAATATTCCCGAGTTGATCCGACGATCCTTGGATGCTGCATGCATAGTGCAAAGGTAAGACCCGCCGATCAGTCGAGCTGGGCTAAGGACCGCTCCAGCAGCGTTATCCTTAAATTTTCCGTGTCAGCAGACATGATGAATTATCCCCGACGGACGCGTTGGGTTGATTCAAAATTATACTGCAGTTCGATTCCGTAAGACCTCAACGGCGTTTCGAGTCTGTCCAGTTTGTTCCAGATTCGAGTCCGGGGACTCGAGTTTGATTGAAAGCTAGTATGGTTTTGCCACAAATGGTAGTTAACTGGCCCCGATCCGTCGTGTGTGCCGGGCCTGCTAAGCTAATATCCCTTGACTATCATAAGCAAAAACTCATAGTCGATGAAACACTCGACATAGCCAACATGTGCTATTTCATAAGAATTCTAAATACAGATGTAAAAATATAACGTGCATGATGTATGAGTCCATGCCCGACTCTTCGAATCAGACAAGTACTCGGGGGCTACTGACATGGGTATGCCTATCGGGTACCCTACCATGAGGGTACCTGGTGCACGTATCGACTAGGCCCAACTATCAGAGCCTACATGAAGCCCATGAAGGGAGGCCCACGAAGATGGAGTATCCTCCAAGTTTGGCGAAGCAATAGTCGGTTTAGAGTTTCCTTACTTGTAAATCGAGTCGGTTACGAACACCCGAGACCCAGCCTATTATTTAAGGACTGGGAGGGCCATCGAACCAGACCACGTACTTTCAGAGCCACCAAAACCCTAGCGAGATCGACATCTCGCCGGGACTCTTGTAACCATCATATTCACAAAGCAATAACAGACAGGCAGGACGTAGGGGTGTTACCTCCACACGAGGGCCCTGAACCTGGGTAAAATCTTTGCCCTGCTTGTCAGCCGACGATACTTCCAGCTCTACCACGTTCTCTCCCCCATATTCATAACCTAGGGACCTTAACCATGGGTCTTGATGAGTCTACCCCTCGTCATCGGCCAAGAACGACGGACGCGTGTGGTGGAGCACGGATGTTAGCGCAACTTCAACAGGCCGACGCAAACGAGCACGATATATATCCGCCTTTTGTCTGTTTGGGTCGCCAAATGGACAGGTGTCTAGCCCATGGCTGTCCTTTCTAGGTCAGTGCACCCAACGGGGCTTCCCATTTGGTCCGCCAGGCCATTTTTTATCACTTTTGATCATTTAACAAATTTGACCAAACAAATAGCAAATATGGCTAGCAATGATTCAAACACATCACGTTGCACCAAAAGAATATTTCCATGCCGTCATACAACTTCAAACCCAAAAACCCATATTTTCAGCCATCTCAGCCATGTTTCTTGGCCATAGTTCAATACCGACATACAACATTTTTAAAACGACCGAGATGTGATCACTCTTGGTCCATATAGTACCTTTGCCTTTTGAGATAGTACGCCTTCTTTGTAGGGGTCAAGGTGGAGAGATCCATGTCCATGATCCGAGCCTCCTCTTGGCGTAGGGCGATCTCAAGGTTTTTTCCCTTGACCTCGGCCTCCTTGACTCTTGCATCATCCGCAATGGCTCTTGTCCGGGCATTTGCCTCCTTGATCTCGAGCCTCTTCTTTTGCAATTCGAAGAATTACTTGGACGTCTCTCTCTGTGTTACCTCTTTTTTTCTTTTTAAGTTATGAACTCATTCAATGTCTCTTGCAACGCCAGTGTTGTTGCGTCGCGTTTCAATTTGGCCTTGAAGTTTGTCCTCCCCTTGCCCTCTTCTCCTTCTCCGATGGGTCGTCGTCCCCAACGCCATTGTTGTTGCGTCGCGTTTCAATTTGGCCTTGAAGTTTGTCCTCCCCTTGCCCTCTTCTCCTTCTCCGATGGGTCGTCGTCCCCATTTCCAGTGGCCGTTGGCTCCCCCCCCCCCCCCTATTTTTGAGTGAAGCGTAGAGGTCCTTCCAGTTTTGTTGATCCTTGAGCACCTTGTAGCAATGGGTCAAGGTGAAGGCCTTCCCTTGTCGACCCTTTAAGGTTTCCAATACTTGCAAGACCTATGCATAGGAGGACAATACAATCAAAGGCATATCAGGACAATGCATAGGAGCCTTTGTGAAGGAGGGAAGAAGACATACCAATTCCTTGACTCCAAGGAGAGGAAAGGCCAGAGTGGCGATTTATGCCTCTGTTGGGCGGGTCAGGGGCGGACAAAAGGAGGACACAAGAGTTATCCACATGTGTCCGCGGTCGAAGCAAACCTGCCCAGATTTGGTCTGAAAATGGGTCACGACGGGCAGAAAAACAGACAACATCCATTTGCGTCGCAGCGTTGGGCCTTGGTTTTCGGCCATGCGGATAGAAATGGATGCACGCGGAGTGAATGCGTCGAGCCGTTGAACTTGCCCATAGGGTGGTGGCCCTAGGACCTCTCAGAGGTGGCCAGACTGCCGCGGCAGCGAGGGGCGCAGCCAGGATAAATTTTCACCGCGGTGTCAAGACTCAAGACGGCCACTGACACTAATTTCATAATTTTTTGGCAGCGTCAATTTCATTTCTAACTTTCTGAGCTACAGCTGTAGGCGATTATCATGAGAGGCGTCAGTGTCAATTGACACCGATCAAATACCGTAGCTCCGCCAGCATCCGGCGTTTGTATGATGTATTTGGGTGGAGGGGCTAGATCGGCAGGGGATGGGTGGTGGGATGACTGTGATACCAAATTCTTAACAATACGGTCTATTGATTCACTTAAGAACACATGATCTGGTTCAAGTTATATGAGTTGAACAAAAAAAGAGGGAGCCGAGGAAGAAGATAGGGGGAGAAAGCGAAACGCCGCCGACTTGATGCCTTCTAGTTCTACGTTTGGTCCTTCATTGTACTCGCTCGCGCCACAACCTCGTCCACGAACGCCTGGACGTGCCTGTCCGACGACCCGCCGGCCGACACGGCCATCTTCGCCACCGCGCTCCACGCCCTCGCGTTCTCCTCCATCGCTCCCGCGTCCGGCCCGGCCACGGCCTCCTCCACGGCGTCGCGCACCGCGTCCCGCCGCAGCGGCGCGCCGATGCGGACGCCCATCTTGAACTCCTCCACTAGGTACTTGGCGTCCGTGCACTGGTCCCCCCACTGCGGGAACACCACCACGGGGACGCCCGCCGCGAGCGTCTCCAGCGTGGAGTTCCAGCCACCGTGCGTGAGGAAGCAGGCGGTGGACGGGTGCGCGAGCACCACGTCCTGCGGGCTCCACGGCACCACCATGCCGCGCCCGGCGACGGAGTCCAGATACCCCTCCGGGAGCATCGCGCTGAAGTCCGGCCGTACCACCCACAGGAAAGGCCGGCCGGTGGACGCGAGCCCTTGCGCCATCTCGGCCAGCTCCTCCACGGACAGCACCACGACGCTGCCGAGCGAGGCGTACACGACGGAGTGCGGACCCTGCGCGTCCAGCCACTCGACGCAGTCGTCCGCTGCCTTCAGCATGTCGCCGCACACGGCGGCGTCCTCCTCGAGCTCGACGAGGGGGCCGACGGGGATGAGCGGCGAAGGCGACGGGGACATGCCGGGGAGCGCGTCCACACGTCGCGCTCCAGCTCGGAGAAGGAGTTGACGAACACCCAGGAAGCCTTGTGGATGTTTCGGAACTGCTTCAGTATCTCGTCTGCCAGGAGCTTGTACGGGTTGGACGGCAGCAGGAAGGACGGCACGTCGGCGACCGACATTGCTGGGAGGCCCGGGAGCTTGACCCGCGCGTCGAGGTCGTCCTCAGCGGGGAACTCCACGAGGCCGTGCACGTGGTGGTAGTAGAGGGAGAAGACGGCGCAAGACTGCACCCACAGCACGGCCGAGGGGATCCCGGCGTCATGGGCGACGTCGATCGCCCAGGGAAGGATCGGGTTGCCGACGACGCACGCCACGGGGCGGCCGGCCGCCTCCTGCCGCCGGATCAGCTCCGAGAACGCGGCGGGACCGGTGGCCTGGAGGTGCCTCAGGGGTCGTCGATGTGCGTGATACTCCCGTCGGAATGATCGTCCATGAACTCGAACCGGATGCGGCCGAGGCCGAGCCGCACGCCGTCGCCGCCGGCCTCCACGGCCCGTGTCGGATGTGGAGGAGAAGGTGATCAGTAGGCCCTTGGACGCGAAGCGCTTGGCGAGGCGGAGCATCGGGTTCACGTGGCCCTGCCCCGGGAAGCATATCATGAGCAGGTGGGGAGCCGCCGACGCGGTGACTATAGCCTCCTCGCCCATGTGGCTACGATCGAGCTTCTCTCTTTGCCCGGGGTGTGGGAGGGGGTAATCTCGATCGTCTTCGATTCTTGTTCGATGATTCTCAGCTCACTGGAGCTGTGGTGCAGTTGTGCGATTATGATCCAACTGAGACGGGTACGCTGTGGGGCTAAGTGATACTTACTCTTTAGCTACCGCATTTATATGAAAATTATAGTGGTTGCGATTCTTATCATCCTTGTCGGGTACTTCCTTCTTGTCTTTGTGGTCCCGATTCTTCACCTCCTAGTTCTTCATTCCGTTATCGAGGCGCTTCGGTCTTGCTTGACCCGGCCCGTCCATTCCGGCCCGATGTATCGTGCATTAGGCTTCCGTTGTCGAGGTCACCTTGGCGCTTCGCCATGGTTCTTCAGGTTCTGGTTACTCATCTCCTTTTAGACCGCAGAGGCAGAGTGCATACATACGTTTTTCATCTTCAGTCTGTTCATACTGTTGAATGCTGAATCTTTTGTCAAAAGCGTGCGCGGTCGGTGCTGGATTACGTTATGATCTGCATATCCATTAGTCTGGCCGGCTCTTGTTATATATTCCTTTCGTGAGATAAGAGATATCCTTTGGATCTCACGTTAGTTTATTTACCACGATTCAGCGACGCAATGGACATCCTCTCTTTGTGCTTTTGTGTGGATTTCTAGGTAAACAGTGCCATCTGACTGAAACATTCTCGAGTTTGCGTTGATCTCCGCTCAGTGGCCTGTTATCACACAAGAAAATTCATGCTAACATATTGCCTGTTGCTAACTTTTTGGCCTTCACGACAATCAAAGAACAATGGCAGATGCTCACTTGCAAATATAGTGGTTTTTATCGTGTTCGAACTCAGGGACTAAACTACCAACAACAGCAAAAGGCTAACAGCTAACCTACTCGAAGATTGATCTTAACTCTGACACAACCAACACAAAGACGAAACAGGACAAGCAAAAGGGGGCACAGGACAGAATATTGCATAACAGAGTAACCAACAACTACTAATCATCCACAAGTTCACCAAATCACAAACACTTACAGATCAGGTGAATCAAGCACAACTACGAACCAAAACATGCTGGCCTAGAACTGCCAACAGAGTTTGATTTAAGGACTCAGATCTTGAACCACTAACAAGATCCGAACTGCTACAAAGGGATTCAAGGATTCGTTCACCAGACTGGGAGACGGGAGCTCGACGGCGAATTTTCGGTCTTCGTTGCAGGGTTGGATGTTGTAGAAGAAGCAGAGGAAGTAGACCGGGACAGAGGATGAACTCGAGCAGCAGCAATAGCAGACCGGGACAGATCAGATCTCGGCACCTCTCCTCCGTAGAGCTCTCATCCGCCGCGGCCACCTCTCTCCATATTCCGCCCCTCTCCTTCTTACTTTCTTTCTTGGACCACACGCACTCTCCGTGTCCTCGCCTCCTCTCTTTATCCTCTTCCGCCTCCTCTCAACAGGGTCACGCCGGATGCGTGAGGCTGTCAGTCCATCTTGCTCTTTTCCCCTTTTCTGCATTTGTCATGGAGGCCCTCCAACTTGTCGATGCTGACATCCTTCACCACATTATCTCAGTAAAGCTCCTTTTTCTGAAGGTTTTTGTGCCTTTGCGCACTATTCTGAAAAAAGGATCAGAGGTGTTGAAAAAGGTAACAAGAAAGATTATTTGGAAACTTCAACTCTCTAAATAAACGAAGATATGGCCAAGCATTTGCACAAGGTATGAACAAAATCAGTTCAAAATAGCTGCTGATCAACACCCCACACTTAAATCCTTGCTTGTCTCAAGCAAGTTTTCATATTAGAATTCACAGATGAAAAAGCATTTAGAATGAGGAATTGGGATATTTCTCTTGTCGGAACTGCAACAGTGATTTCGTCGTGCGTCCATCTGATGTGATTCTTGCAAACAAAGATGTGAAGGTGATGCATTTTTGCATATTCCCACTGAATTTTGTACATGAGCCGAAAGTTTAAAAATTGGACAGGTGTTAAAAACTTCTTTTCTGAACCAAGATTTTCAAAAACTTTTAACAAAACTAAGAACTGGTAACAAAGAAGTTTTCCAAGTTTATGCCTTGCCAATTTTTTTTCTTTTCATAATGATTTCGAAACAGAACCTCCATAATTGTTTTTCACCTTCCACCGATTCCGAGATCATGGTAGGCTAGGTCAATGGAACTGAAAATACTTTTGAGTTTTTCGAAAATCCCTTTTTTTTTAACACAACCATATACTAGATTCACCAGCTACCGATCCCGAGATCAAAGCTGGCTAATTCCAAATGGCAGGAAACAAAGAGTGTTTCAGAAAAGAATTGGACAACACACAGATGACCAATTTTAAACAGATTTTCAGATCATGCAAATCCAGATGGCAAAAATGGAAATGTATGACATTCTCACTTTTGGATGCAAGCATCACATGAAATGGGCGCATGATTGTGTCACTGTGGCAAGGACTTTTAAGATAGTAACCAAATTCAACATGATAAAAGCTTCCTCAACTACTGAATAAAGAACATGAAAATTTACAAGGAACAGGAAACGGCTTAAGCAGGGTAATGCAACAGCGAGACAATGTGTATGTATATAGAGAGCAGCTTAAGATGTAATGTATCAGTAAGACATTCAGAGTAATTGCTTAAAGGCATAGAAACAGCTCACCGGGTTTAACGTGCATCATGCTTCTTGTCTCATTCCCGAAAAATGTGTTTAACCTGAAAAACAAGTCAAAAACAAGAAGGCCAAAAGAAACTAAAATGTTGAACAACAAAAATAAACCTAAGATAAATAAGTAAGGAAAAGTAACAAAAATCAGGTTGCCTCCTGATGAGCGGTCTTTTATGGTCATTAGCTTGACCCAAAGGATACTGAATTATGCCGGCCTCCGTTGTGATGGGGTTTCAGGCCCATCACTTCCCTCTGCATCTTCTTCTTGAATGATCTCCCCAACATGATAGTGCTTCATTCTCTGTCTGTTGACTCTGAAAATCCCTTCTGATGGGCTCTTGACTTCGAATGCTCCATTACCAATAGATTTGTTCACTGTGCAAGGACCGAACCATCTGCTCTTGAATTTCCCAGGAAAAAGATGTAACTTGGAGTCGTAGACAAGAACCAGCTGGCCAGGCTCAAAGTCTTTCCTCAAAATGTGTTTATCATGCCACTTCTTAGTCTTCTCCTTGAAAATCTTTGCACTTTCATAAGCATCCAGTCTCAGCTCATCTAACTCACACATCTGGAGCTTTCTAACCTTTCCTGCTTCAGTTATGTCAGTGTTCAATTTCTTAACCGTCCACAATGCTCTGTGCTCGAGCTCCACAGGCAGATGGCAAGCCTTCCCATATACCAGCCTAAATGGTGACATTCCAATTGGTGTTTTATAAGCAGTTCTATAGGCCCATAGTGCATCTGGCAGCTTAGTTGCCCAGTCACCTCTAGACTTAGAAACCACCATCTCAAGAATATGTTTAATTTCTCTATTGGACAACTCCACTTGACCATTAGCCTGAGGGTGATAGGGTGTAGTAATCCTGTGATTATGCACTCCATACTTGCTTAGAAGGGTCAGGAACTGATTATTGTTGAAATGAGCTCCACCATCGCTGATAATAACTCTTGGCACTCCGAATCTTGGAAATATCATTGTTCTAAAAAGTTTGCAAACTGCTTTTGCATCAGCATTAACTGTTGGCACTGCTTCAACCCATTTAGATACATAATCCACAGCCACCAATATGTGTTTAAACCCCTTATAAGATGGTAAAGGACCAACAAAATCAACACCCCAAACATCAAAGAGCTCCACCTCCAATATCCCTTTCTGAGGCTTTTCATTCCTTCTCGAAATCTTCCCTGTCCTTTGACACGGGTCACATCTCCTTATGTAATTGTTCACATCCTGAAATAGACTTGGCCAATAGAAGCCTGCCTGAAGTATCTTGGATTGTGTTTTCATTATTCCAGAATGTCCTCCGTAAAGCCCTGAATGGCATTGATAGATGACATCGTGCATTTCTTCTTCAGGAATGCATCCTCGTACTATACCATATGAGCAATGCTTGTAAAGGAAAGGATCATCCCAAAAGTAGCTTTTCACATCATGCAAGAACTTCTTCTTTTGTTGGTATGAGAGATCTTTTGGAATGATTCCACACACAAGGTAGTTCACATAATCTGCATACCAAGGAGTTTTAGTGCTGACCCCCAGTAGTTGCTCGCCTGGCAATGTTTCTGCAATTTCTCTATCTTCACCATTGGTTATCCTCGACAAGTGATCTGCTGCCAGATTCGCAGCTCCTTTCTTATCTTTAATCTCTATATTGAATTCTTGTAGGAGAAGAACCCATCTGATCAAGCGTGGCTTTGCATCCTTCTTGCTCAACAAGAATTTGATGGCCGCATGATCAGTAAAGACAACACACTTGTTGCCAACAAGATAACGTCTAAACTTGTCAAATGCATAAAGAAGCACTTCCATGCATGCTTCATCAAATTCAAATTTCACATCCATGTTCAGAAGGTTGGTTAATGGCTTAGCAATCTTCGAGAAGTCCTTAATGAATCTCCTATAGAAACCGGCATGTCCAAGGAAACTTTTTATTCCTTTAACATTTGTTGGAGGTGGCAATCTCTCAATTACTTCCACCTTCGCTCTAACCACCTCAATTCCCCTTGCTGATACTAAATGACCAAGAACAATTCCCTCCTTGACAAGGAAATGACATTTTTCCCAGTTTAGAATTAGATTCTGCTCTGAACATCTGTGTAGACCTGTTGCCAAGTTTTTAAGACATGAGTCAAAATCCTTCCCGTAAACTATGAAATCGTCCATAAAGACCTCCATAATTTTCTCTGTGAGATCTGAGAACACTGAAAGCATGCATCGCTGAAAGGTGCCTGGAGCATTACATAATCCAAAGGAAAGCCTTTTATATGCGAATGTGCCATAGGGACATGTGAATGTTGTCTTCTCCTGATCTGAAGGATGAATTGGGATTTGAAGAAATCCAGAATACCCATCGAGACAACAATAAAGTTCCTGTCCAGCTAGCCTTTCGAGCATTTGATCAATGAAGGGTAATGGGAAATGGTCTTTCCTTGTAGCTTTATTTAGCTTCCGAAAGTGAGTAACCAATCTGAAACCATTCATTGGTTTAACTGTGGTCAGCTGTCCATGATCATTTTCTACCACAGTATATCCTCCTTTCTTGGGCACAACATGGATAGGACTCACCCACTCACTATCAGATATGGGATATATCATCCCTGCTGAAAGTAGTTTAGTATCTCCTTTCTAACCACTTCTTGAAGTTGAGGATTTAATCTTCTTTGTGCTTCCCTTGATGGCTTGCTTCCTTCTTCCAAATGGATTCTGTGTGAACATACCTCACTGTCAATACCCTTTATGTCATCTATCGAATATCCAATGACATTTTGATATAGCCTAAGCACTGACAGCAATGCTTCCTCTCTATCTTCAGTTAGATAAGCACTAACGATCACTGGATGGATTTTCTCCTTCTCTAGGAAAGCATACTTCAAATGTGCTGGTAACTTCTTCAACTACACAATTGCATTGGGGAAACAATCAGGCTGGGTGAGATGATCTTTTTCTTCTTTACTGTAGCTAATGTCAACTTAATTAACCCCACATACTTCTCTGCGAGTTGGTGTAACAAACACTTGCACTTCAGTTTCTTCTTTACTTTCTGCTGCTTCCATTACTTCAATCACGCTTTGTTCAATCACACCCATTGCAAAGCATTGATCGGTGCATCTTGGTAGATGAGATAAATGCTTCATACTAAACTCTACTTCTTCCTGCCCATAATGCAATTTCAATTTTCCTCCTTTTACATCAATAATAGCTCCTGCTGTAGCGAGAAAAGGTCTTCCCAGAATGAGAGCATCACTTTTATCTTCCATTTCGAGAATAACAAAATCCACAGGATATGCAAATTCTCCTACCAGAACTGGGACATCTTCCAGAATTCCTGCTGGTTTTCTAAGTGTTCTATCTGCAAGTTGCAGTGTCATAGAGGTAGGTTTAAGATCGCCCAGCTTTAAAGTTTGACTGACAGATAGAGGTAAAACGCTGACAGACGATCCCAAGTCACAAAGAGCAGTAAACCTCTTGTCTCCAATATCACAAGGTAAACAAAAGCTGCCAGGATCAGCCAACATAGTGGGGATATTATTTTGAATCACAGCACTACATTCTTTAGTCATGGTCACCACTTCTGGCTCATCCAAATTCCTCTTCTTAGAGATTAGTTCCTTGAAAAATTTGGCATACATTGGAATATGTAGAACTGCATCCAAAATTGGAATTGTAATATGAGCTTCCTTCATTACTTCCAAGAACTTGGCATATTGCTTCTCTTCCTTTCCTTTTTCAAGTCTCTCAGGAAAAGGTACCTTCTGCACAATGGGATTCGCTTCTATGTCTTTGTGTGTCTCTGTATCAACTACTAGAGTAGCTTTGATTTTTGGTACATTAGTAACTTGAGGACCCTTCTCTGCACTACTTCTCAAATGAGGAGGTGCATAAACTACCTTTGGAGGATTTTTAAGCAGAGGTTCAACAATTTTCCCCCCTCTTGTAGTGATGGCTTCACTTGAAGAGATAGCTCCACATTGCTCGGGATTAGTTTCAGTTTGAGTTGGTAACTTCCCTTCACTTTGGTTTCCTTGAAAATTAGTTAAACTTGCGGTTAGCTGCTGCATGGTCTTGAAGAAAATTTCGGATTGCATCTTCATTGTTTCCTACATACCACTAAACATTTCTTTCTGCAATCTCATCATTTCTCCAATTTCAGATGAACTGCCATTAGATGAACTGCCACTTGCTGAATTTTGTTGCAAAGGTGGATTTGCTAGATGAGAAGAGTTTCCTTGAAAATTAGTTAAACTTGCGGTTAGCTGCTGCATGGTCTTGAAGAAAATTTCGGATTGCATCTTCATTGTTTCCTGCATACCACTAAACATTTCTTTATGCAATCTCATCATTTCTCCAATTTCAGATGAACTGCCATTAGATGAACTACCACTTGCTGAATTTTGTTGCAAAGGTGGATTTGCTAGATGAGAAGAGTTTGAATGCTGCCTATATCCCTGGTTCATAGGTGGTGCAGATGATGATTGCACATTGTTCTTGTATGATAAGTTTGGATGATTCCTCCAAGATGGGTTGTACCCTAGAGAATAAGGACCTTGTTTTTGTGCATAATTCACTTCAGAAACTTGGTTCTCAGTTGATGTATATAGAGTGCATTCTTTTTTTTTTTTTTGACCATGTTACCGTAGGGGAGAACCCCTACGGTGTAAATTTTATAAGAAAAAGAATGGAGAAACCAGAGGTTTTCCAAGAAGTTGATTACAAAGACCAAGTGCAGAAAGAGCTGCCTTGGTTCAGGGGGGAAGAAAATGAAATGAAAAATACATGGTCAAAAAAGGGGGACCCATTAGATAAAAGTTCCTAGAACCCAAGCCAATAAGGGCTGAACAGAAGTGGCAGGTACACGATACTGGTGAAGAAGAACATCTGCTTGGAGCATGACTTTCCAGCGCGCCAAAGTCGGCTGCCTATTTTTGAAAATGAGATCATTTCGGATTTTCCAGATGTTCCACAGAGCACAGATCACAATCTCCATAAAACAGGGGCCAAGGAAATGATTTTTTGTGTGTCTAAATCTGTCAGAAATGGTGGCCGAGCAGTCCCATTGAAGATGGAGGAAATCCCAACATTCCTTAGCAAAGCGACATGAGAAAAAAAGATGGTCTTGAGTTTCCAAAGTATCAGCTGCACACAGAACACAGTTTGTACCCGAATCAACATGCCAGTGCTTGCGAGACATCAAGTCTTTGGTGTTCAATCTATCCATTTGGAGCAGCCAGGCAAAGACCCTGAGCTTTGGCAAACACTTCGATTTCCAGATGGCTTGTAAGGTAGTATCTTGTAGAAGCTGATCAAAGATGAAACTATAAAACTGCCGAGAGGAGTAGGTGGTAGTACCCCAAACAAATCTCTTTACATCAGCAGTAGAGGCGACCAGCGTGTAGTCATCAAGAATCTCTTGAAGCTGCTCCATTCCGTAAAGGCCTGCGCAGAGAGGGGCAGGTGGAACGGGGATGTCGAGGTAGCAGCATGTTTCACGGATGCAACAGAAGCATCCTCATCACGGGCATAGGTGAATAGACGATCAAATCTGTCACAAAAGAGCTCATTGTTGTGCCAACGGTCTTTCCAAAGCATGGTAGTGTCTCCATTTCCAACCTCAGAGCTAGTGATGCTGCGATAAACCCCATAAGACTAAAAATGTCGCGCCACCAGAAGGAACCACGAATGGATTGTGCATGCGGGGGAGTCCGAGGGTCATATAACTGCCATACTAACTTGACCCAGGGGAGATCAGCCTGACTAAAAAACTTGTGCAAATGTTTTAAGAGCAGAGCTTTGTTCTGAATCTCCAAGTTCATAATGCCGAGGCCACCATGTTTCTTGGGACGACAAACAAGGGACCATGCAGCCAGAGAGTGAACCGACGTACTGTCTTCCTCCTTAGCCCAAAGAGCATGCCGCCGTGATTTATCGAACCGATTCAATATCGTTTGTGGATCTTGAGTGTACATAGGTAATGAATCGGAAGCGAAGAGAGCACAGAGTTCACGAAAGTAAGCCGGCTGCCATAATCCAGAAAACGTACGCTGGCATTTAGCTTGCGCTCCACCTGATCAACAATGGGAGAGAGGTCTTGAACCGAAGGGCATGAAGTACCAAGAGGTAAGCCAAGATAAGTAAAAGGCAACGAACCAACTGCACAACCGAAGGTCGTAGCGAGATCGGCGAGGCGAGCAGAATCAATGTTGATAGGCATAAGACACGATTTCGAGTAATTTACTTTCAGACCTGTGGCAGCCGAGAACACCTGGAGGAGATTTTTTAAAGCAAGAAGCTGGACAGGGCAAGCTTGAAGGATAAGCAAAGTATCATCCGCGTACTGGGCAATAGGGAAGTCAGTATTAGGGATAGGTAGAGGTGGCTGAATGATGCCCGAAGAAGCAAGTTGGTTCACCATGGATTGCAAGAGATCAGCTCCGGCAACGAACAGGATGGGCGAGAACGGGTCACCTTGCCGAACTCCATGACGACAGGCAATTTTTTTACTAGGCACACCATTGAGCAGCACAGAAGAAGTGCCAGTATCGAAGATCATTTTCGCCCAATTGATCCACCTATCATCGAACCCCCAGCACCGAAGAATATTAATGATGGCAGCATGCTCAATAGTATCAAAAGCTTTAGCAAAGTCAAGCTTTAAGATAACCACATCTTTCTTTGCTTGTTTGCATTGGTGAATATATTCATATGCCCAAGCAACACAATCCTGAATTGTACGACTTTTCAAGAAACCATATTGGTTAATATGCACCAGGTCAAGAATCTTGTGCTGCAACCTATTAGCAAGAATTTTGGTCAAGAGCTTCAGGCTCGAATTCAGAAGAGAAATAGGCCTATAATCATTGGGACTTGCAGGCGATTGAATCTTCGGAATCAAGGTGATGTATGCATCATTTATGCTCTGCAGATTGACTGATCCCTCCCAAAACTGGTGGCATAGCCAGTAGTAATCATATCGGATAATAGGCCAGCAAGTTTTGAAAAAAAGACCTGAGAAGCCATCAGGTCCAGGAGATTTATCTGTGGGAAGATCAGCCACTATCTTATCAATTTTATCACAAGAGAAAGGAGCCGACAGTGATTCTAAGCCATCGTGGTGTGGTATAAAAGCCGAGAAGTCAAAGCTAGGATCAATGGGTGTGGAAACCCCAAGTCTGTCCTTAAAAGAATTCCATAAGATACCCTCTTTTTCAGAATGTTCAGTAGCAACCGATCCATCCATGCGAGTCAAGCTCGAGATGCTGTTATGCCTGTATCTAATGGTGGCCATCGAGTGAAAGAATTTCGTGTTTTCGCCACCGAATTTAGCCCAACGTACAGTGCATCGTTTCTTCTAGTACTCTTGCTTACAGTTAAGGAGGTGCTGCAGTTTCCGTTTGACAACATTTCTGAAATTCCATTCAGAGATATGCAAGGTGCGAAGTTCCTCAATATCATCTAAGCGAAGAACAGTGGCATTGCAGTTCGCAATCAAATGATCAATCACTGAGATACTAGTGCTCCAAATGCGCAAGGCTTTTCGAAGGAGCTTTAGTTTGGCCGAGATGCAACGATCACTATCACCCGGGCAGTGGATATCCCAAATGCGCTTGACGACATCAAGAAATCCAGGCATTTTTGTCCAGTGATTCTCAAACCGAAAGAGAGAAGCTCTAGGGATGCTGGTGCCAATAGAAACCACACATGGCGTATGATCGGAGGTAGGCCGAGCAAGCGGACGAACGGTGGTGTTAGGGAATTTGAGCGTCCATGAGTGGGACGTAAAGAACCAATCCAGCTATACCATCAGGGGGTCCATATGCATGTTACTCCAAGTGTAACTTCGTCCCTTGATTGGCAACTCAACCAAGCCAAGGTAACTAATTATTTCATTGAACACGGCAAATCAGCAAGGTTAGCTCCTGGTCTGTTTCTACTGTCGTATAGCGATAGAAATTAAAATCCCCTAGGACCAGCCAGAGAGTATCATCCGCAATATCAAGGTGGAAGAGCCATGCAACAAAATTTTCACGTTCAACTCCATCACAAGGGCCATAAACATTAACAAGAACAAAAGCCTCAGCTGACGAGGTGGAGGTGAACTGAACAACAATACCAAAGCTTTCAGACAGAAGAACTTGCCCCGTGAATTTACTGCTCATCCAAACAACCAGTAAACCCCCTGAAGCCCCATCAGACGGCACAAAAGCGAACTGGTCAAAACGCTTGGGCGCAAAGGATTTTATGAATTGGGAGTCAAAGTCAGCACGTTTGGTTTCCTGAAAGCAAATGATCGAAGCCGCGCTCTCTTCTATCTTATCACGCACAAGGGGCCATTTATCTGGGCTATTAAAGCCACGAATGTTCCAACTTAGAATATGCCAGATAAGTTTAGGAAAACGCGAGCGAGAGTGCAACGATGGCGACATAGACTGACGAGACAAAGTTCACTAGAAGGCAGTTCAAGTATCACGCGCCTTCATGAGCTGGGCAGCTGTCAGCTCATCAGGGTTGATGTCGCAATCTTCCACTCCAATGCGCTGCATTTCTTCAATCTGCAGAACAGCCGGGACAGGAGCTTTCGGAACCTGGGATTTCTTGCGGCGAGCAGAGGAGTTCGGCAAAGCTTCCAGCAGATAGCCATCCGGGTTACGACGAGGGGAACGACGAACCACCGTGTCCACAGAAGGGGCAGCAACTTTACGGGGGCGGCCACGAGGGCGAGAAGTAGCAGAGGTCGTAGACTTAGCCATTCCACCTGGCAGAGGGGAAGCCACCTCAAAGATGAGGGCAGGAGCACTGGTTGAAGAAGAACCCAAATCATTAACAGATGAAAGCAGAGCAGACAGACTGGAGGCAGTTATAGTAGCTGCGGAAGGCTATTCATTAAGTGAAATAGGCATCATCCCATCAGAGAAAACAACACCAAAGCAGGGCAGAAAAACCACGTTCAAACCAGCTCCAAGCCCAGGCCCAGTCAGAACAATCGGCCCAGCAGGTGCGGCCCAAGAATGGAGCGCCAGGCACATGACAGCATCACGAATTTCAGAGAACAGCTTCAGAATAGCAGCTGCAGATTCAAAAATCTCAGTATGATCTGCTGACAGAATAGTGCGAGTGTACACTCGGCACAACATCCAC
Organism: Poa pratensis; assembly: GCA_947311845.1. NCBI lineage: Eukaryota > Viridiplantae > Streptophyta > Magnoliopsida > Poales > Poaceae > Poa > Poa pratensis. The sequence goes on from CAMZMU010000043.1 coordinate 48,543,385, forward strand.
CCCAAGAAATGCAAGAACGATGGCCAGAGTGGGATTTCAACTGTCACTTGATTACCTCCAGCTTGAATAAAAATAGATGCAGTACTAGGCACCACAATTCCATGGAGAACATGTTCATCAGTCTGTTGTACCTCTTCAACGTGTTCATTCCAAGCATCAAATGTGACAGCAGAAATAAGATAAGGCGAGGAAGCGCAGGGGGCAGGGGATTTCTCCACATGATTGACCACATCAGGAGACGAAACAGTTAAAACCTCCTTTTCCTTAACCAGACGAAGCATACCTTTCTTAACCCAAATTTGCCGTTTAGAACAGATACTTGCCATGTGTCCCATATCTTTACACTTAAAACAATGGATCCTGGGGCAATTAACCATCGTGTGGCCTAAAAAATGACAAAATGAGCATTGCTGTTTAAGCGGGCAGCCTCTGACAGTGTGCCCCAACCAAAGCAATGGAGACAACGAACATCATTAGTGCAGTCTTTTTTCAAATGTCCCAGCTCTAAGCATCTGAAGCAACAACGAAGCGGACCAGACAGGGATGCGTCCTTTAAAGGAGCTAAGGGATTGCTTATCTGCGAGCAAATAGGGTCAACTGAGTGATCATCAACTGGCATAGAAGGAACTGGACGTAAGCACTTCGAACACTGAACTCCGAGAAGCAGACAGTCGCCACAGTCACCAAAGATTGCTGGAGGATTCGAAGGAGTCGCGGCCCGTTCCGGGCAAAAGGCCTTGTCATGCCAAATGGATCCGCAACCCGTACAACGGCCCAGGAGCTCATATATAATATTAGATGTGGGAAGGCCCCAGAGCCCAAGCATCTGCTGAATTTCAAAATCATAGTACCCCGCCTGGCGGTGATCAAGGACATGTTCCAAGTTTAGTCGCGTAAAATTAGGATCCTGCTGGAATCTAACTTTCCAAAAATCGAAATTACAGTAATTACTCCCGACAAAGAATCTGGGGTTAAGACTCTCCATAATCATCCCTGAATCAATGGGGGTTTCCAAAAACGAGCACTCCACCGCACCGACGCGAATCGAGGCTAGGTTCGCCGGAGCAAAGCTTGCCGGAGAGGAGGGAGACGGATCCTCAAAAGAACCGAACTTTAAGGTATTTCGGCAGAGTGACTTGCAAGGGGAACGAAACCCAAACTTGGATAATTCTGGCTGAGAATCCCCACCCAAAGAGACATCTTTCAGGAAGTCCAAAGATGATTTGATAGCCAGCCCTGACGAAGAAGCAGTAAGCTTCACCTCAGCTGAACGAGCTAATTTTTTAAAAGCTGAAACCCACTTAACATCCTCAACAGAATTCTGAACATGAGTAATTGGTTGCCAAATGAAATCAGATACTGCTCTTTTGCCTTTAGGATCATAGCCAACAGCATGAGGATCACCACGGAACAGTGAGAAAACACAATGAAAATCTGGCCAGATGCGGTCACGAAGAGAATACACAAAATGGCCAACCTTACTAGATGCAAGAGAGAACCTGAATTTGCGATCTGAAAGCTTGAGAACTCGAAAACCAGTAGCCGATCCGCCCAAGCAACATTCCAAAGCCAAGCCAACAGAATCCTCAGAGAGATCGAAGGAAGCATAGGGGAACGAGGCCACCAGAAAGAATTCCTTGGTGTCCTTCGGAGGGGAGAAGTGGTCAGAAGAGTTGAACCGTCGACGCACCTGAGCCGCCAAGGCCTTGCCCGGCGAGAAATCCCAGAGGAGGATCACGTCCATGATTACCAGCGGGAGGAATCGCCATGGCCGGAGAGGGTGGAGGGAGCGCCGTGGGGAGGGGTGGGTGGGAGCGCCATTGTTGAGGGGTGGGTGGGAGAAGTGGACCGGAAGTCGCCATTATAGAGTGCATTCTTGAGGTGAATGTCCTGAATTTCCATAAATATAGCAGGCTGATGTAGTTGGAGTCGATGGAACTAGAGCTTGACTATTTCTTTCTGCTGTTTACTACAATCGCCATTATTGCTGCTCTCACGTTACTATTGTTGTTACTTTATTGCTGCTGCCGTTATATTACTGTTGCTACTGATAAATCGTTCCAAGCAAGTTTACTTCCAGGTGTGGCTGAACTGACAATTCGGCTGCTAAGGCTTATAAATATTCTTTGGCTCCCCTTGTGTCGAATCAATAAATTTAGGTTTTACTTCCCTCGAATACTGTCACGATCCCCTATACTTGTGGGTCATCAAGACTATTTTCTGGCGCCGTTGCCGGGGAGCATAGCTCTATTTATAAGTTCACCAGGAAGATTTATTGTCCGCTGCAATTTATTCACCATGGGAAAAATTCGTGATCCCAAGGTTTCAATACTGCCTTCCACTACTAGGAAAGGTACAACTCTAAACTCTGCTGCTGCTCTTGATTCGCCGTCTATTATAGGTCAGCTTGTTACACCACCACCACCACACACTTCACATATTGCTTCTGCTGAATCTGAAAATGTATCTGATGAGTTTGATGATGCTTCTGCTGTTCTTGATGAAGGTAGCTCGCTTAGTTCGTTCCTTGATTATCATATTGCTAAATCGAAAGAAATTGAAAATGCTGAAATTTCTGAGGAACAACTTATTACACCTGTTAATTCTCCTGAGACAGGAAATTATGGTAGTAGCTACCCTGATGATGCTTATGTCGAAATTAATGATGAATTTGTTTGGGTAGGCGAGGATAGTGATACGTCCGATCCTGAAATTCGGAAGGAGCTACTAGAGAAACATGCTATGAACTACAAAATTAGTCATGATCCTGAGTTCGCTATGTCACCTATAAATATTAAAGATGAAAATTATGATTTTTCTGTTGATCTTTCACTCATATCTATTGTTGAAAATGAACCTTTTATTTGGAACAGAAAAATGAAAGTGCTATAGAACATGCGAGTAGACTTTCTACTTTGAGTAAGCTATTTTCTGATGATAGAAAAAACAAGGTTATTATATAACAAAGTTGTTTCCTTTTTCATTAAAAGGGGGAGCTAAAATATGGTTCAACAATTTAGCTAGTGGATCTATTAAAAACTTTGATGAAATGATAAAAGTCTTCTTTGAAAAGTATTATCCTGCTCATGTGCAACATGCTGCTCTCCAGAGAATTTATAATTTTAAACAAATTGAGAAAGAGTGTCTCCCCGAAGCTTGGGGGAGGTATTGTGCGTTACTCAGGGCTCGGCCTAGGCACATGATACCGAAAAATGAGCTTATGGATATATTTTATAATGGACTAACCTATGAATCTAGGAAATACCTAGATAGTTGTGTTGATTGTGTTTTCAGGAAAAGAACTCCGGATGAAGCTGAGGAATTGTTGACTAAAATAAGTCAGAATCATGATGATTGGACTACTCTTGAGCCGCCGCCAACACCATCACCATTGCCAGCTCTCACGCAAAAGAATAGAGGAATCCATGCTCTGAATCCTGAAGATATGCAAGAAGCTAAGAAGTCTCTTAAAGAGAAAGGTATTAAATTTGAAGAAGTAAAAAATTTGCCTCCTATCGAAGAACTATGCGAGCCTACAACTCGTCCATTTATGGTAGAGGTACACTCTCTTCAGAATTTTGGAATAGGAGATATTTCTTATCGAAATCCTCCTGATCAATGCTTAGATGAACTTGATAATTTTATTGTTAAACAAAATCATTTTAATATGAAAGTTCAAAATCAATTGCTAGAAAATGCTCGTGTCATTCAAAATTTGCATGACACTTTAGAAAGAACTGCTAATAATGTTAGGGGTCTTATCAAGCATTTTGTTATGGTTCAAACTCAACTTGAATAAATTACTAAAGTACAAAAGGATTTGCTTGCTGAAACTTCTAAAAAGGATAATAAACATGCTTTTGGTATTGCAACTAGAGGGGGTGCTTCCACCCAGGATCCTTTATATCCTGAAGGACATCCTAAAATAATTGAACAAGACTCTCAATTTACTGAAAATAATGTTGCTAGCTCATCTAAAAAGAAAATGAAGAAACATAAAAGAGCCATAGTCAAATGAACCTAGTAATGATAAAGAACCTGAGGAAAACCCAAATAGTATATCTATCTCTGATGCTGAAACTGAAAATGGTAATGAACCTGTTAATGAGAATGATAAAGGCAATGCTTCTAATAAAGAGGAGAGTGAAGAATGATAAAGGCAATGCTTCTAATAAAGTATAGTAAGGAAGAATTTATTGCTAGGAAGCATGGTAGTGAAAGAGAACCTTGGGTGCAAAAGTCTATGCCTTTTCCTAATAAGAAATTCAAACCAAAAGAAGAGGAACATTACAATAAATTTTGTGATTGGATGAAATCTCTCTTTTTGCAAATTCCTTTGACTCATGCTATTAAGTTTCCTCCTTATTCTAAGTATATGAAAGATATTGTTTCTAATAAGAGGAAAATTCCTAATGAGGAGATTTCCACTATGCTTGCTAATTATTCTTTCAATGGCAAAATTCCCGAGAAGCTTGGAGACCCAGGTATTCCAAATATTCCTTGCTCAATTAAGAATAATTATGTTAGAACTGCTTTATGTGATCTTGGTGCAGGACTGAGTGTGATGCCATTGTCTCTTTATAAGAGACTTTATTTGGATAAGCTAATACCCACTGATATTTTATTACAAATGGTTGATAAGTCCACTGCTATTCCTATTGGTATTTGTGAAGATGTTCCTGTTCAAGTGACGAATAATTGTCTAATTCTAACACACTTTGTTGTTCTTGAAATGCCTGAAGATGAAAATATGTCTATTATTCTTGGGAGAACTTTTCTTAATACTGCAGGGGCTGTTATTGATTGTAATAAAGGGAAGGTTACTTTTAATGTCAATGACAAAGAGCATATTGTTTATTTCCCGAAGAAGATTGACAAGGTTTATGGTATAAATTCAATTGCAAATTTTAAGACCATGAAGGTTGGAGCCATTGATTGTCCCATTTATGGACAACATGAAGAATATCAATTTATTATGGTTGGGACAATAGCTCTCAAGATTGAGGTAACATAATTGTTTGGTGGAACTCAATTTTTTTTGTGTCATATAAAATATGTTTGGTGGCAAGACTTGATCAACCTTGCTTTCAAAATTATTTTACATGCATAAAACAATGATTTCCATGTTCCATTGTTCTGTTCTTCATTTTTGCGCTTATGTAATTTTAGTGTTGCGATAGTTTGCATCTTTCAAAATACTCATTTCTGAAATTTAAAATCATCTATACATCCTGAAAAAGTCCAAAAATAAAAGTTGTCTAAAAATTCTGGATTTTTTTATAAATTTTTATTTATAAAATGAGGACCTGCAGCACCAGAGGCTGCTCAGGGGGACCCACCATGTGGGCAGACAACCCCTGGGCGCGGCCTAGCCTTGGCCGCGCATGGGTGGCGCCTGGGGCCCACCAGGCCCCCCACAAGGTGAGCTTCCTCCCCATTCTTTCTCTCTCCCTAAAAATGACTTTGCCACTGTCCAAGCTCATATTCTTGCTCGAATTTTTTGATCTACTTGCTCAGTCCATCTTTTCAGTTGAGATTTTGATCGTTTGCTCTCCGGTATGTGACTCCTCCGATTATCCAATCAAAATTTCGAATGGTTTAGTATATCTTGAGTATTTTGTTGCTGTAGGTGACCTGTTTAGTGAGCTTGCATGCTTGTTTTAGAGTTTGTTAACTAGTTTTGATGCATGGATTAGATCTCTTATAGTTCCTATAGTGTTGTCCATTATTTATGTGCTCCAAAATCAAGTTTTATGAGGTTTGTTAAAAATTTAAGAATAGGAAGATGGATAAACACACTTTTGGAGATGTGTTTGAGAGTAGGAAATCCACATCTTCTAGGGAGACGAGGTCTTCGGGAACTAATCCTCTGTTTAGGCGATCTTATAACAAAGACTTGATAGCACCAGATTTCATCAATCGTGAAGACTCCGTGCATCCAACGGTTTACCCTTGCTATAATTTTCTGAGAAATGCAGGTATACTTGATGATTCCAATGAACAAATCTCTAATGCAGGGCTGGAACAATTTGTGACTAATGAGCTTCCCCAATATGCAAAGCTCACTATGTCATTTGTACAAAGTTTCAAATTCCATAATTCCCGAGATAATCCCACTGTGTCATTTAACATCTATCACCGAGCTGAAGAGATGGAACTTTCTAAGTTTTGCAGGATAATAAAGGTTCCAGAGTGGGGAACATCGGGGAATATTAAGGAGAATTCCAGCTCATTCAAGTCCCTCTTCTTAGAGTTGTGTCAAGGTAAAAGGAGCATCGCTGAAAAGAGTAGGATTCGAAACATTCAATTTCTAGCGGTAAGATATCTCGCTTATTATATTACTAGGGGTGTTTTAGCTAGAGGCAATGCAAGTAAACTTTCAACTCCTGACCTTGCCCTTCTTGCTGCTGCACTTACTAGTAGTAGAACTTATAATATTGGTGCTTTGATTGCTCGACGTCTATCCACTAACAGTGTGAAGGGACCATTTTATGGGGGCATCATCGCCTCGCGTTTACTTGCTTAGTTTGGCTTACCATTTGATCCATCTGATTATAAGTTCCCTGTTGTGAGACTTGATCTCCGATGCATGATGGAACATCATTTTGTTACCCGTTCCTCAACACATAACGACATACGTTATGAACTCTGATTTGCCACTAACCCTGAGCGGCTAGTTCGCCTCCCAGCACCTCTTTTGTTTGACCATGATGCCAGGGGAGGATGGGCGTATGTGGAGAAAGAGTTGGATGCTTATCTGGAGTCCTAAAATGTTCATGTGGATCATACAGTCGAACAAGGGCTCGCCACATCAGGAGGGGAATATACCCCAAATTACTATGGAGGAAGTTCTTTGTACCAGTATCAGGACTTTGGGGCATCTTCCTCACATGACCAGCCACCCGATGACGCCCCAGGGTGGAGCTCCTAGCTATGGCGGCTACCACTGATGCCAACTTAGGCCAAAAGCCTAAGCTTGGGGGAGTACGTATTCTCACCGACACTTCACTCATTTTCATATCCTTGTCGGTTCGTTCGTTGATGCTATGTATATACATTTTTATCCTTTTGATTCGCTTTCTTTCTTGCTTTCATTTCATGTTGAAAATCAAAAACCCAAAAACATTTCATTTATTTCCTTTCTTTATTTCTTTTCGGTTCAGTAGTCTTCTTTTTGTTCTTTTCTTACAATGCAGAAAACCCAAAAAGATTTCCCTTGGTTATTTGTTTCTTTGTTGTTGCTTAATTTCGAAAAAAATCAAAAATATTTGCCCTTCTTCTTTTATTTTGTATAGTTGGTGCAGGGGTTCAACTCATCTCCACAGCGCCGTTTGGGCCCGATTCTTATTTTCTATCATTCGGCCGTGCAAGTGAAAAAGCAATAATGACGATACATGGTGAAGTGGACATGGTAGAAGGAGCTGGTATGAACTCTATTTGTTTTCTCTTTTGTACATATATTTATCCGTATGATCATGCTTTGGCTTGTCTCGATAGATAGTTGTACTAGTAATGTTACTTGGTAGTTCATGTTTTCTTATGATTAGTTCCAACCATCTAAGAGTAGATAATTTGTCATGTAAGAATTAACATGCATTGCTTTATTCATAATTCTATATGGTGTTGTGGTATCCTCCTCTGAACAATTCAATTTGGATCGACTTGGCACATGTTTACACATGTAATGACTAAAAAGAAAAAGTCTTCTTGCCTCGATAAACTTTTTGCCTCAGAGTTTTAATATCACTTTTATGCCTTGTTTAATATTGTTTTGTCGCAAAGCATGATTATGAAAGTTATTGCTCTCTTAGTTGTCGCTTCCCAGTCTATTGCTAGCATCCACTCGTACTGAGCGGGAATGCTGCTCGTGCATCCAAAATCCTTGAACCAAGTATTCCACAAGTGTCCACCATAAATTCCTATATGTGGTATTTGTACACCATTCCAAGTAAATTTGCATGTGCTACCTTTAAAACCTTCAAACTACTTCTTATTTCGTGCCACTGTTTTTAGCTCATGAGGACGTAGTAGTAATGGGTTGTTAACTTCCATGCTAAATAAAATTTACCTTGACTTGCATGCTTCATCTGCTCGTCGCTAATTTTGCAAAGAGCTAGTTAGACCATTGAAATAAATAAAGTAATAAAATAGACACTCCTCCATGGACATGTGATTGTTCGTAGGCACCCGTGAATTCGGTTAGCCATGGTTTGTGTGAGAAAAGGTTGGGAGGAGTGTTAACATATGTATATATATAATAAATTCGGAACCGCTCTCAAAACTTGTTTGGCATGGAAGTTAACAATTTAACTATTACTAATCGTTGACATGAACAACCACCTCTCAAAACAATTTTTCTTCTGTTTATAAATAAAAATCTCTAGCACATGTTAAATCCCTACTTCCCACTGTGAAGGGCCTGTCTTTTAATTTTATGTTGAGTCACCATCCTTTCTTCGAGCACTTCTTCGAGAGCATAATTGTCATTCTTAGTATAATGTGCTTTGTCCCAAAATACTATTAACTGAGGTATAGCTGTGATATTTCTATCTTTGATATCTTTGTTTTAGTCTCCACTTGAGCTTCAGAGATGCTCTGCATTTATGTTTTGCAGTATCAGTAAGGGCTAGCGAGATACCATCGTACCATATTCTATTATGAGCATTGCAATCTTGTTAATGACTATATTTCATATTATCAATTCTTAGTATGTTGGAATCTTCTTATGAGTCTATATGATTACTAAGTTACACTATTATTATAAATTTTGTCATGCACTTGTTAAAGTTTGATCATAACCATAAGTATGTATACATCATGTGAAACAAATGTGTTTGTAAAAGTTTTCTTTTATCGCGTTCAGTTTATCAACTGAATTGATTGAGGACAAGCAATAAGCTAAGCTTGGGGAAGTTTGATACGTCCAAAACGTATCTACTTTTCCAAACACTTTTGTTGTTGTTTCTCCTCTAATTTGCATGATTTGAATAGAACTAATGCGGACTGACGCTGTTTTGAGCAGAATTGACTTGGTGTCCTGTTTTTGTGCAGAAATCAAAATTCTCAGAAAAATCTTATTTGCCGGAAGACTCACGGAGCCAGGAGGGGAGCTGCAGGCGGGGCTCACAGCCCCTAGACGCCACCCAGGCGAGGTCAAGGGTGGACCGCGCCTGGGGCCCACCTGGCCACGTCGTGGCTCCGTCGGCGACGCTCTTTGGACTACTTATTCCTCCTGACCTAAAACGGGACGGGGTCGATCATATTTTCCAGAAGAGTTTCTGAGCGCCGCCGCTTCCGTTAAACCTATTTCAGGGAGCAGAAGTTCCTGTTCTGGCACCCTGCTGGGACGAGGGTTGGAGGGGAGATCACCGCCATCGTCATCACCACCGCCTCTCCATCGATCATCCATGTTTCCCCATCCATGTGTGAGTAATTCCCTGCTATAGGCTGAGGGGGATGTTAGGGATTGGATGAAATTGTTCATGTAATAGCTGTCAGATTGTTAGGGCATGGTGCCTAGTATCTTATATGCGTGTTAATTATCGTTGTTGCAACTTGGTATGCTTAATGCTTGACACTAGGGCCCGAGTGCCATGTTTTCAGATCTGAACATGTTATGTTTTCATGAGTATAATTATTGTTTAGGATCATATCTACAAGTTGTATGCACCTGTCGTTGTCTGGAACCCGAGGCCCCATAGTGACAACATTTGGGATAACCGGAGGGGATGGCTGTGACTTGAGAATTCCATGTATTCACGGAGTGTTAATGCTTTGCTCCGGTGCTCTATTAAAAGGAGCACCTTGATTACCATTAGGGTTCTTGAAAGGCCCCGCGGAAACGGGATGGTTGGACAAAAGATGTCGTGCAAGATTCTTATTGCAAGCACGTACGACTAAATATGGAATACATGCCTACATTAAATTAATACATGGATGCATGTTTATTGTTTACCTGCAAATTGCACTATGTTATTGCTATTTCATGAATTATCTTATCCATGCAACGCCCGCTTATACATCCCTTAGCCTACGGTGTTTTAATCCTGTTGTTTACTACAATCGCCATTATTGCTGCTCTCACGTTACTACTGTTGTTACTTTATTGTTGCTGTCGTTATATTACTGTTGCTACTGATAAATCGTTCCAAGCAAGTTTACTTCCAGGTGTGGCTGAACTGACAATTCGGCTGCTAAGGCTTATAAATATTCTTTGACTCCCCTTGTGTCGAATCAATAAATTTGGGTTTGACTTCCCTCCAAGACTGTCACGATCCCCTATACTTGTGGGTCATCAGGACGCCGTGTGGTGCTGCTGGTCCTCCTCCTTGGTCGCGAGGGCGGTGAGGTGGCGGTGGAAGATGGTCGTGGCGCGGGGCCGCCTCGTAGACCTCCTGTCCCAGATCTGAAGATAGCGGCCCTCGATCTGCGTGGCTCCGCACCCCGCTGACCAAGATCTGGGCGTCTCGTCGCCGGATCTGGTCCCTAGCAGTCGTGGGAGAGCTGGGAGCTCTGGACCGGGAGAAATCCCTGGCCGGCGGTGGCGGCCACGACAACGACGACGTCCTGACGCCATTCCCCTTCATGAAGGTGATGCCGAGATTCATCTCCCTCTCTCCCCTTCCCTTGTACCCGCGTGAAAACCCTAAATCTTCGCAATTGGGCAGCGGTGGCGCTTCGGCGTCACTCCCCTCCTTGGAGGCACTGCTTTGGGATTCCGGGAAGGTGGTGTTGCGTATGGTTCGTGGGCTGCCTGTGGCGGCGTTCCAGCTCTGGTGATGTGGGCGTGTTGGGTTGGAGCTCCTCCAAAGATGGCTGCTTGACGGCGGGTCGGCGCCCTCGGGCCTGGACGAGAGGGGATAGGGTTCCCCTCTCCGACAACAGCGTCGCCTTGCGAGCTTGCCCTGCACGGCTAGCACGTCACCTTCCTTTTGCCGTGTCTTCGTTCGGCGTCCTATTCCTGTAGCTTGCCTCTGGCTGGGTGGCCAGAGCTGTGGCTGGCGGGGATGTTTGCTCTGAGTTGCCCGCGTGCAGTGGTGCTCGTGCCTTGCGGTTGCTTTGTGGCCCGTCTGTTGTGTTCATGCGTGCTCTAGGGTGAGCTGCTCCTCCTCTCGACGGTACGGCTCCCTTCGAGCCAGGGCGAGAAGGCAGGGGCCTTCTTCGAAGGTGGAGGCGGATGACTCGACGTGACGGCGTGCCAACAGGCATCGATGGCGTGCCTCGCGGCGTCCCCTATCCTTGCTATGTCTAAGTGGTCGGAAGTCTGGCATCGACACTCAAGCTGTTCTTCTTTGTGTATTTTGTGTTTGCTTAGTGTGTGTTGCATGTAAGCTGCTCTTGCAGCATTGTGTAAGTTTTATTAATTTAAAGCTGGGCACTTTGTGCCTTATTATTTCTAAAAGAACAATGGCCTTTTCAGCAGTTCTGCTTGTATGAGCACCTGCCGATGGAAGTTTGGATCCGCTCGCGGCAGCGGCCACCGACGGACATTTCGGCCGGCGCGGCTGCCCGCTTTGCAGGACTCCGCAGCGCGTCGTCCGCACGTTGCCCGCAGCTACGCTTCACACGCGCACTGCGTCCCGCCGTACGCGTTCCCATCACATAAACCTACCTGCCGTCGTACGGAGCGTAGAAATAATCGGCATCCCTTTATACAGTGATGATTTTAAGTTTGACATTTTCTCCAAAACGGTGATTAAGTTGATTTTTTTAAGGTTTTGACTTTGTGGTGCCCGTGGAAAAGCGTCCGGGCTTTTTATCGCTGGAAAAGGCGGTTGATTTTGCATGGAAAAGAGAGAGCCGGTAGGCAGTAGCCCAGTGCTGATGGCGAGGAAGCGAGGGAAAAGAGAGAGCCGGTAGGCAGTAGCCCAGTGCTGATGGCGAGGAAGCGAGGTAGGTGCTCACCGTTCTCGTCTCGTGCCACAAAATTCCTCTGCCGTGGCGTTGGACCCTACGCCTTTAGACCTCCCGCGGCGACTTGCAGTAGTATGTTTGTCCGGCGACTCGGCCGGTTGACCGCCGTCGCCTCTAGGTAAGCACTAGTCAGGTTAGGGTTTCCAAAGCTCGTGCGCTCAGGCTTGCTACTAAAGAAGTGAACAGCTAGCTTGCCTGCACAACTGCACAAGCATACACATACACTGATACACACACCTCCGGATGGCAATGGGTACCCGCAAACCCGATACCCGACGGGTACCCGCCTTAAATGGGGAGGATATGGTATAGAAAAAAACCCACGGGGTAGTTAGCAGGAAAATTCCATACCCGTCGGGTATAGCGGGTGCGGGTATGGGGATGCCAAACCCAGACCCGCGAACCCGCATACCCGCCAATGACTTGTGACCCCACACGTCATTCACTCTCACCCCCACCTAACCCACGCACGGACGCAGCACACAGCACACGCACCACTTCAGTCAACGCACGCACACAGCTCACACCACACAACACACACACCGCATGCCTCCTTGCCTTATCCTCTTCCTTCTTCTCTCTTTTACCTTATCTTCTTCTTTCTTTCCCCATTCACGGTGGCATTTTGCAGACGCACGCACACAGCTGCAGCGCTGCTCCCTCCTCCCGGCCATGGCTCCCCTCCTCCCCGTGGCTCCTCTAGCTCGCCTTCCCTTCTCTCTCCCCAAGCACGCGACGTCGGCCACCTCTCTCGTGTGGATGTGCTCTACCGTCGGCCGGCATCGACCGCTGTGTCACCTCCACAGCTCTACCTCGCCTGGAAACCGCCGCCGCCGCCTGAGATCCCCTCGTCCTCTGCTCCGGCTCTCCACGAGCTCCGCCCAGCCGGGTACCCGCCGGGTCCCGCAAACCCGGCGGGTGTCGGGTATGGTTGAGAATGAAACCTGACGGCGGGTAACGGGGCGGGTATGGGGACGGGTGGTAGGGGCGGGCACGGGTATGGGGGTGCCAAACCCGGCCCCGAACCCGGCGGGTGCCATCCGGACACACACCATCTGTGCCGTCTTACGAGAGGTAGAGAGAAAGTATTTGGTGTAAACCAACATCAAGTAGAAACCGGTGAAAATCATGAAAGAAATCATATTTAAACTTCTACAAAATTCTCAAGAAAATGCATTATGTTGGCAAGATAAAGTTATATTGACATGCAAATTTGCAAGTTAAAACTCAAAATATGTCGGAGGAAGCCGGCGGTCAAAGCCCCATGTGACGGACAACAATGTGCGGGTCCTCGTCTCCTCATGTCGCGGGAGGCCTCCGACGAGATCGCGACTGGAGACCTTGGACGACAGACACGTGTGGTAGATCACGGATGCCAGGGCATGCAGCAGCCCGCGACCTCGGTGGTGGCCGGACTGGCGCGGTTGTGAGGGCAGCTAGCGCTGGCTCGGCGGCGGTGTCGAGGCCACTGAGGGTATGTTCCTCGGGCCAACAAGACTAACAACAGCTTGCGGCGGGATAGTGGTTTGGTGGTGATTGCCGCTGCTGTTGCTGCTGCTATGTGGCAGCGCGATAGCCGTTAGCCTTTCAAGCGGCGGAGGATCTGGCCCGGCGGCGCAAGAATTTGGAAATACGGGATACAACCCCTGGTTTTCTTTACGGCCAATTTTGAATGTGAAATTAAATTAAATTTTGATGATTGTTCTGCTTGATTTTGTAGAAATTTATAAAAAAAACTTTTGGAGATTATATAAAAGCAATTTCCAAAATTTACCAAAAGTAAATACTATAATAGGACAACTTTATGATTTTTTAGTTTGAAATGTTTTGTATAAAAATCTACTTCATTTAAAAATTATGCTTAATTTGGACATCATATAAATCCCAAGGGATTTTTGAATATTATTTGAATGATCAAAATAAGATCTATTCCATAAAATAAATTTCCAAAAATCATCTTTAGAGGAAAATTATTTTGTCATGTACAATATTGAAAATTATTCTTGTTAATTTTTTGAAATTTATTTTAATTAAAAGGCTATTATATAAACCCTAAACTCTAATTATAAAATTTGCATATATAAACCCTATATGCATAATTTGAGTTTTCCAAATTTAGTTTTGGAGTGGAAATCGCTTTCCTATGTCCTAAATACATATTTTTTATTTTACAAAATTTTCTGAAAAAGTTGGCTTGATTTTAATCAAATTTGATAATTAAATAAAAAATAGACATAGAAAAAAAAGATAAAAAGGGACAGCCATGTGGGTCGGCCAACTAGCCCACCTGAAGCCCGCGAGACGCCTCTCTCCTCCCGATTTTTTCTCTCTTATTTCTTCCTCGTCGTTTAGGTAGCCGGGAGGTACAAACTTCTTCCGAAAGACAATGAAATATATTCCACGAGCTGTACCAACCAGTGTGGAATTAATGGCAATGAGCTGCACCCAGACTATACCCGGCGGTTTGACCCATTGGTACATTCGTCCATGGGCACCCGAGTGGCCGAGCCGAATGGGTAGGGCATTGGTCGCTCTTTTCATCCATGGGTCTTGCCAATGTGTCACCCAATTAGTCGTGGGTAGGATGGACACAGATCATATCGGGTCGTCCGATTAGCAGATATGTGGGCCCTCATGTACTGGACAGTACCATAGTGACTTGCTTAATGGTGCATGTGTATTAGCCTATTAGGTAGACCGTAGACCCAATGGACGACTTCTAGTACTGCTTAATGTGGTACGGAGTGCTTCTTTTGTTTTGCTTGTGATGCTGTTGCTTCTTTGATTTTTTTTTTTTTTTGAGCGACTGTTGCCTCTATGATGATCCAGGCGGAAGCGTTTCTGGAATCCTGGTTCCAGCCCATAAATAAATTAAGTACTAGTCTAAATGGACTTTGGAATGTTTAAATATGTCTTGCTGGGCTCTAAAGGAAGAAAGCCCATGCAATACGCTTGCTTCTTTTGCGTACGCAACTTCACAGAACTGAGAAACTGCCGTACCACCTCACGGAGCGAAGTAAGTGGGAGGTGGATCTCCGAAAAATCGTAATGGAGCTCCGGCACCATGTAGCCCGTTTTGATTTTTTTAAACGTTTTGAAAAAATCGAAAAACAAAATACCTGGATGTAGCCAACTCTATGCACTGCATGTCTGCAAATTTTCAATATGGAATACTTGGTATTTTGGGCTCGGCAAAGAAGACAAGTCCAACATTTTCTCAGAAAAAAAAAGTTGTATTGTTCACGCCCAAGATCTGCATTTTTCTCATTTTGCCTGAGTCTAAAATACAAGGGTGTTTTGCATAGAACTTTTTACACACTTGTAGTGCATAGTATTGACTACATCACGGTATTTGTTTTGAATTTTTTGAAGCTTAAAATTTGAACTTTTCACAAAAATCAAAAAAAGGGCTACATGGTGCCCGGGAGCCATATCACCACGTGGATCTCTGCCTATAATATGGACTGTGCGGCGTTAGATACATGGAGCTCTTTATTTGAAAATTTCAAAAATCGTATTTTGAAGTTCCAAAAACATTTGGAAGCAATCATGGATGTAGGTAATGTTGTACTCCATCCTAAAATGTTAACTAGAAATATGTTTTATTTTGGACAGTGCAAAAATGACAAATCTAAAATTGAAAGTAGTGAACAGTGCAAAATTTGAACTTTCCAAAACCTGTCAGATTTTGTTATTTTTGTGTAGTCCGGAATATGAATTATTTTGAGTTGACATTTTGCCCGTTGGTAGAATATACTATTGTCAACACTTCATTTTTTTGGAACTTATAAATATAATTTTTGAATTTTGAAAATTAAAGAGCTATGTGTAGCTCGGGTGCCATTTGCACTTTCCTGGCTCAGAGAGGCTACTCTGTTGAGAACTGTGACCAACCAGTGAATCGCACAGGTCGCACGAGTTTTTAAGAAAAATAAAAAATGATTTAAACCCCGATGGGTGCCCGATCGGGTTGCAAAACCCGCCGGGTTCTAGCATGGGTCCGAATTTAGATCCATGGGTGAAGGGTCGGGTAATGGTAAAGACTAAAGATCTTTACCCATTTATAGATTGGGCATGTGTCTCGTAGAGGTCGACCCGGTGAAACCTACCCAGTTGCCGGGCTTAACCCAGACCATTTCTACATGGTTTCTCTTCTACTGACTATTGCCAATAAATTAGCACATGATGTACTAGTATACTTTTTTTTTGAGAATTCCTGGTCTTTTACAGTACAGCTGTAGTATCTGAACTCACGCACAACTCACTCCACACACACTCAACACCACACACACGCCACCAGTGCGCAAGCTAGACCTAACCAGACTATACTAAGCTTCTGAGCCTCCGTAAGCCTAGACCTACTGGGAAACCCCTGCGGTGGTGGGCACACCACAATACCACTAACTGAACCACGGTGGAATCGGCCCAGAAGCTGGAACTGAGGCAGACTGATTAAGGGCTCAGTCTTCTGCGCTCCCGCAGGAGTCGAACCCCGGGCGGGCTGGTGAGCCACTGCTCACTCAAGTACTCAACCACCACGCCACTGCGTGGTCCTCTGATGTACTAGTATACGATGGTACATGATGTATTAATATTGATTTGACGAGTCCATGTCTGCTATTTTTTTAATAATACATTTTTTAAAATAAATTCGAAAAATATTACGCAAAATAACGAAATTTCAAAAATAATACGGCCTCGGCCAGGCCTGGGCCGATTAGGTCCTGTCGGCCAGGCCTGGGCCGATAAGGCCTTATCGGCTCTGTCTAAGCCGACAGGGTCGCATGGTGGGCCAGGCCTGCGTCCGACAGGCCGTCACGCGTCAGGGAGGGGTACTAATCGGCCAAGCTCTGGCCGACAGGCCTCTCGGCCAATACTGGGCCGATAGGATGCTGGATAAGGCCAATCCTGGCCACATCTTCTTCCTCGTGTCCTCTCTCTCCTTTTCTTCTTCCTCTCGAAAACCAGCAGCTCCTTGCTGCGTTTCAGCGGCGATCTGTCCATCCAGCCACCAAATCTTCCTCCTAGAAATGTTAGAGAGTTAAGTCAGCTCAGATATACAGATGGGTTAGGTTTTTGTGTGATTTCGTGTTGTTTGGTTGGAGCAATGATGGAGTTTAGGTGGAGGTTCGTGTAGGGTGGTGGTGGTGCAGCGTGGTGGTGGTGGTGCAGTGGTGTTGCTGGTGGTGCAGCGGTGGTGGTGACGGTGCTGGTCCATTGAATCGGCACGCTTCAAGGGTATGCGTTTATCTGGCTAATTAGGGTTTACTGTTGCGCTAGTAATATTAAGTATATAGTTGTTCCCGTTTATAATAGTTAATTGGTGTCACATTTTTAGGTTGTTGAGATGAGTAATTTAGTGAAATGTTTGTTTTACTATGGTCCTGGCGAAGTTGTGGTAAATGAGCGTGGAGCTGATTTGGGTGAGTTTCGATGGTCAGAGTTGGAACTGAGTGACCCAGAAACATGGTCTATAAGTCAGCTGAAAGATTGGTTGGCAGCGTGTTTAGGACTTAATCCTCAAACAGACACTGTCGGTGTGCATGCACTGTGGACGAAGTCAAGGTCACCGGTGTTTTTTTATTTGAGGCCGATAGATCGGACCTCTCAGATGGTGCGATGGTTGCAAGGCTGCGAAAGCAGGGGATGTACCCCTATCGCGTTACTGATACCTGTCGCGAAGGAGGTGATTCCGCCTGAAGGCGAGGGAGGGCACGATCCTGGACAGAGTAGTCAGGAGATGCATTTTTCTGGACATGATTATAATCAGAGAGATGTTGGAGGTGGTGGTTATGACTATGGCCAAAATAGTCAGACAGAGCAGATGGAAGAGGAAGATGTTGGAGGTGGTAGTTATGAATCTGGCCAAAATAGTCAGACAGATCATATGGAAGAGGGAGATGAAGATGCTGCTGAGGCAGCAGCAGACGATGTATTCCAAGAAATGATGGAAGAGGAAGACGAAGATGGTGGTAGTGCTTATGGGCATGATTCCGACGAGTCGGAAGACGAACATGTGGTGCCAAATCCTGTGTCATGGAGTCATGATTTCTCGTCGTCAATGACAGTGAACGATGGTCATGATTCTGCCTGGGAATACCATCAGAACCAGGTTTCTGCGGGTGCTCTATATACCGACAAGCAACATTTGCAAGATGCAATCATTAAGTGGGCAATGTCGACTTGCAAGACATTCAAAACCAAGGTGTCGAGTAAAAAATATCTGACAATGGAATGTGAGGTAGCAGGGTGTCCTGGAAGGGTGCACGGTTATCGTCCTCATGCTGTGCAGGCCATAGGAAATCAAGAAAGGAGGTTCGAGGTACGCTTACCTTCTGACAAGTTTGGTTGCGGAAATCAGCTCAGAACGCATGAGGTGCGAATTGGAAATGAAGCCCGACCAACATGTGACTGCACATGCAATAAACCAAAATTGCTTCACCTGCCCTGCTCCCATGTATTGGCTGCGTGTGGCCAACTCGGACTGTCAGCCATCTCGTTCGTTTCACCATATTATTTGAACGAGTCTGTGCTTAATACCTGGACCGGTGAAATGGTGGGATTTCGAGCTGTGGGTAATTTTAACACGGTTGACCCTAATGAAAGGCAGTACATCCCCGACCCAAGGCTACTGCGTCCTGGTAGAGGTAGACGACCGTGCAAGCGTATCAGAAATGGTATGGATGAATCTGAAGCCGGAGGCCCGACAGTGCAATGTTTCTTGTGCAATGATTTTGGTCACAGGGACACTGCTTGTACAAAATTCCCACCTACGAATGCTGCTCCGGCAACTAGAGCAGCTGCTCCACGTGGGCGAGGCAGCCGAGGACCAAGAGGAAGGGGAAGAAACTAGGATGTTTTAAATTTGGACTGTGCTTTTATTTGTAATAATGAGGATCAATGTTTTAAAATTGGACTATGTTTTAATCTGTAATATGTGTGGATCAGTGTTTGTAGACAATGTTTTTATCTGTAATATGTGTGGATCAGTGATTTAAATTTGGAGTTTGATTTCATCTGTAATTTATCTGCATTTGTGGCTAAAAAAGAGGAGGGAGAGGTGGAAAAACATGGAAGAAGAGCCTGTCGGCCCAGCTTGGGCCGACAGGCTCTTGTCGGCCTAGTTCAGGCCGATAGGCCCAGTCGGCCCAGCTCTGGCCGACCGGTTTCTCTGCCACGCGCAGAGCCGGCCGACATCACATATCGGCCCAGGCCTGACCAACAGGACCTAATCGGCTCAGGCCTGGCCGATGCCGTATTATTTTTGAAATTTCGTTATTTTGCGTAATATTTTTCAAATTTATTTTTAAAAATGTATTATTAAAAAAAAATTAGCTCCATGTCTTCCGAGCGCACAACATGGATAGATTTGATCGAATGATCTAGACAGCCAGAAGAAACCTTGACATAAGTTTCCAGTTTACCCACGGATCGATGTTGCTTTCTTGTGCCAACCGCCCGAGTCCGTGCAATACCAACCTGGCCAGGCAGTAGTGAAAAACAAGCCATTTTTTTTCCCTCTGTCGCATCCGAAAGGGAAAGGGAAAGATAATATAAATGCCACGAGGCTACGAGCTGCACACGGACCAATTCTGCATGGTCTCCCTTGCATGTACAGAGTATCAAAGCATTATTTATTTTATGCCAATCAAGGACAAGAAGTTCCCGCATTGCATTATGTGAAGAAATAGGTTGCCCGGTTAAACAGGGAAACCGAGCCAAAACCGGAATGACCGGGCGTTGAGCACCGTCTGTTAACCGAGTTAAGGCAGCAAACATGACTCGAACCTACTCCCTCCGTTCCAAATTAGTTGTCTTTCATTTGTACAAAAGTGAATGTATCTAGACATGTTACAAGTATAGATACATCCACTTTTGTACAAATGAAAGACAACTAATTTAGAACGGAGGGAGTAACGCACATCGACTGAAACCACACGACGACGGCCATGGGTCATTGTTATCAACTTATCACCCATTGCCCTTGTGACCCGGCAATATTCTGACTCTGCTACATCCCCCGAAGCATCGAACTATAGTACAATGGTAGAAAGCCCAAGACCACGACACCATCAGAGCCGATGATTCCAGTGACGATAAAACAACTCCAGTTTTGCCGAGAAACAAAGTTGACGGGTCATGCTAAAGCATGCTCACCAGCCCTCTAACCAGCTCAACGGCGGTCGTAGTTGCCACACAAGAAGCCTTACAAATAGGGATCCAGGGACGCCGCCTTGACATACACAACGAAACCTCCCACTGGCCGGTCAACTGGGCCGACGAGCATCCAACATCCGGTCTCCATGCCAAGTGGGGAAAGAGGTTCCAAGGCGTTTCCTCCCAAGAGGAAACAAGACGAGGAAGCGCCGCCAACGTTGGATCTTGGCGACCAATATCCGAGATTTCCCTCGCGGTCTCAATAGAAGAGATAAATGCGACACCTCCTAGGAGGTGAATGTTGTCCGTGGATGTCACCAAGAAGACGTCTCCAAGGAGAGAGGAACATCATTGCCACTTCCGTCACCGGATCAGACATAGTGGGATCTAGCATTTTCACCCGGAGACCTCAAGACCTCGATCAGAGGAGATCGACGAGAGCCCTTCAACAAGTCCTATAAGAAGGATATATAGCAATGCCCAAGGCTCCACCATCACCGGCATCACGCCTAGAGCATCACATCCCCGGTGTGGCCCTATCAATTTTTTCTCGTGTTAACCGCTCAAATGGCAAAATTCCTTCTACACCTGACCAGACTATTTTTTAAAAAAAATAATACATTTTTTAGTAATTTCCTGAAATAATACACATTTTTGGGAAGTTGCAAAAGTAATACACCCTTGGCTACAGCGTGTCAGATTAGTATCTATCAGCTACAGCATGGCCGATTAGTGGGCATGGACGCCATGTAGGAGGGAAGCTTATCAACACTAATCGGCCATGTACTCCCTCCGTTCCAAATTACTTGACTTGTATTTATCCAAATACGAATGTACATGTACTTGTTTAGTATCTAGATACATCCCTCTTTAGACAAATATGTGTCAAATAAATTGGAACGGAGGGAGTAGCTGATAGGTACTAATCGGCCACGCCGTAGCTGACAAGTACGGGTTAGCCAACACCGAAGGCGTATTATTTTTGTAACTTCCAAAAATGTGTATTATTTCTGAAAATTATTTTGAAATGCATTCTTTTAAAAGAGAAATTCCTGGCCAGCCAGACTGTACAAGACAAAGGCACCGTCGCGGTCGATGCAGCCAAGGATATCCAACCTCGATCCTCCATCGATCCAGAAGGTCGCCATTGACGAGCTCGCAGTCGTCGTCGCTGCCGAAACGGACAAACAGAAGTGTGAGGCATCCATGCCACCTCGGCGAGGCTTACGGAGAATTCGGACCGGGCAAGGAACCTACCCTTGCTAGCGGCCAAATTAGGCCGTGGGTGGGTGCGTCATTGCTTTGCTGGGCTCACCATGAGATGCATGGACCGGCACGGCGCCGGCAGCCGCAAAGCTCAGCGATCAATCACCGGCTGTTTCTTGTACAAAAAAAATCACCGGCTGTTTGGCGCATGCACTTTGATGTTGCCGCAGCTCGATTCAGAGCTCAGACACATTATAAATTATTTTTGGCGTAAATAAACTATCGTGTTCTTTGTCGGGGTTCAAGCATAATTGGCCGCGGGAAACATTAGGACAAGTGCAAGTTACTATCAGTGAACAAAAGTGCCCACAGCAGACAAGTGACAGTTAGTACTATCACTTAACAAAAGTTCCCACACATCAGACAAGTGCAGATATTATATTGTTATATCGAGCGAGTTATCGTGCATTCGTTCGTGCATTTTTTGCGGTGGCAATTATTCTGGCATAGATGGATGGATCACATGCAAGCTCAAACTCATGCAGCTGAAAAGGTCATTTCCGATCGTGTACTATACGATTGTAAGCTGCCGGCGTTGGCAGCTTCTCCATCATACAGTAGCCTATGGTTCACGTGCATCCCGAAGAAGTCACAAGATCGGCAACAAATGTGGTGCACGATAAACGAACGCACCGGTTATATTCCACATTTTGGAGACTGCTAGTTGCCTAGTTTAGTGTCAGTAATGTGTGATTGTAGGCAACTCAATTTCTCATAAACAAATATTAATATGTTTTGGATAAATATATAAATGTACTATACCCTTTCGTCAATACACACCTTTTTTATCAATGGGGCTACAAAACTACTTATACTAGAGTTTTGCTTTAAAAAACTACCGAGACTAGTAAAATATTAATAATAGATTTCATCAATGCACACCTTCTTATTTAGGCGTAAACCATCGTGCTCTGTCGGCGTTTACCTCGGCCGCGGGAAACATTAGGACACAAGTGCAAGTTATTACTCGCTCCCTATAAAAATATAAGACTCTCTGCCTACTTTGTACACATATATCTAGATGTCTAGATACATGTGTGTAGAAAGTAGATAGAGAGTCTTAGAGCATCTCCACTCGCACGCCCCAAACGGCCGCGTGCCGGACACTTTTTCCCTCCCACTCGCGGCGCCCAAAGGCGAAATTGGTCCGGCGCGGCCCATTTTTCGGTCCGGCATGCCCACCCGAAGCCCTCATCTTGGGGAGTCCTCGGGCAGCCACGGACGGAACGAAACGCGACGTCACGTTTGCCTCAAACGCGCGGGCCACGCCTGGCAGCGAGAGAGGGCGACTTCAACCGACGGTGGTCAAAGCCGTCGTCAAAGGCGTGTGCTGCGTGGCCACGCCTCGTTATCACAGCCGGCGGCCTCCAGTGACCGTCGCGTCCCATTGCTCGGCGGCGTGAATGCGGCGCGCCTTTTCGAGGCCACCGCTCTCCGGTGGCCATAAAAGGCCGTGTACGCCGGCCCCGTCCCTCACACCTCGCCTTCTCTGCCCGCACTCGCCACCGCGAACCAACTCGGCCGCCACCGCGCACCACCTGGAGATGGCCGGAAACTCGAGGCGCACCGGAGGCGCGGCGGCGAACGGCTTCACGCCGCGCACCCTCCTCCGCGAGCAGTCGGAGGCGTTGCGGGAGAACGGTTACCCCGTACCGCCCGACATGCGCGTCGGAGGCCGCTGGGCAATCTCCGTCGGCGGGATCCCGGTGCCGCGCCCGCTCACGCGGGCGAACCGCGACTTCCGCGCCACCATGATCATGCACTACTGGCAGGAGCTGACGCCGGAGATGCGTCAGGACCCGCGCTTGGACCCGGAGAACGCAGCCAACTTCGGCCGCTACGAGGCGGCGTTCCAGCTGCTCTTCGACGAGGAGATGAGCCGCTGGGACGGCCCTGGGCCGGCGCCGCGCGATAAGAACGTCGCCGGGCGCGAGGCGTTCCGGGGCGTGCCCGGGCGCACCCTCGACGCCGTCTTGGAGCACATCCGCAACGGCGGATCGCTGCTCCAGACGCCGGCCCCTGCTACGCCTCCTCCTCCGGCGAACCTTTGGGCGCCGCGTGCGATGTATGCCTCGTCGCGCTCATCTTCGTCCTCGTCGCGCTCGGCAGACTTCTCCTCCCGCTCCCGTGCGTCGCCTCTGCTCACGCCGAAGCCAGAGCCGATGAAGGTCAAGGCGGAGCCGGAGCTGTCGCCGCTCATGGTGGAGCTCATGGCGGCGCAGGCGGGCGTGGACGACGACGCCATCGCCAAGGCCGTCGAGGCCGCGTCGTACGACGACGTGCCCCCGCTCGACGGGCCGTCTGCCTGCGCGTGGTCGGCGTTCGAGCACGCCAAGTCCAAGGGCGTGCCCTTCTTTGACCTCACCGGCGACGGCGTAGGCCCTAGCCGCGTGAAGGAGGAGGACGGCGGCGCAGGGACCAGCAGCGGCGACGCCGGCGTGAAGAAGGAGAAGGACGAGGAGGAGGAGGACCCCTACTTCGCCTTCAGGCGCCGCAACCGCCTCCAGTAGATTAGGTTTATTTAGATTTCATTCAAATTTGTAAAATTTCCTAAAGTTTGAATGAAATTCACCTAAGTTTTATTTTACAAAAAATGATTTGGGCGCCGCGAGTGGGGAGCGACGGCACCCAAAGGCAGCATGCCGTCTGGACAGCGCCCAAATGGCCTGTCCGGAAGGTCTTTCGGCGGCCATTTGGGCGCCCCGACTGGAGATGCTCTTATATTTTGATAAGGAGGGAGTATTAGTGAACAACAGTTCCCACAACAGACAAGTGCAGATTTTTGTTTGTTATCGAGCGCGTTATCATGCATACATGCGTGCATTTTTGGGGTGGCATTTATTCTGGCATAGATGGATCACATGCATACTCTAGCAGTTCAACTTGTCCATGGTCCTCTCGAGAGAGCCCTTGAGAGTCGACTTTCCATCCCCATCTCCGGCCCGATCCCAAGTCCTCTCCGGCGGCGATGTCGGCTGGGGTAGAGGAGGGAGAGGTTCCCGGCGTCCTATAAATACTAGGGATAGGTCTAGGGTTTGTGGTGTTTGGCTCTATGCCGTTTGAGGGTAGGTTGTGGGATCTTGGCGACCAGATACGGCGCCGTGAGCTTCCTCTACTTCGCTGCCCTTCGCTGGTGGCAGGAGGTGGCGCAAGTGAGGATGAGAGACTCTCGCATCCCTCCCAATAAGGTCTGCATCGGGAGCTTGGAGCTGGGCTTTTCAGGCCAGGGCCTGCTCTGCATGGTGACTCTCCTCTTCGTGACGGTGCTCCCATGGGGGGAGCCGAAGACGGCGACGACGAAGGTACCGCGCAGCTCCCTTAATAAGGTATGGGTCTTGGTCTTCTGCTGCTGCAATCTTCTCCCGCATCTGCCTCCTCCGACTCATGGCGGGAGTTTGGAGTCTGAAGGCGGATATGTTTTCTTCGTGTGGTGGCTGGAGGCCTGTTCTCGCCATGGGGTTTCGATTTTTGGTGAAACCATGCTTTTCTCTACATAACTCCATGGTGGAGTTGGGGAGAGGGGGTATGGTGAGCCATGGTTGAAATCCAGCGGTGGTGGAGCGGTGACACCGATTTGAAGGCGACATTCTCGGTAGCCATGGTTTGCTTGCCGACTCAGATGGTCAACCGGTGGCCTTTCTCCTCGCCGGCAATGATTTCCGGCGATTGTACAACCTCCAGGTGGAGGCCCTCAGCGGAGTTTGACTCGGCGCTCCTCGTTTTCTCGGAGCCAAGTGGCGATGTCCCCGGCGCCGATGAAGATGGCCGTGCTTTGTACTCCTGGTGCGACGGCGGTGACAGAGGACCTGATGGCTGTTTCAGTTTATTTCCTGAGGTCTTTTCTGTAAACAGTAGGGGCTTATTTGTTTCTAGCTTTCCTGCGAGGTCCTTACTGTAAATGTACCTGTACCGTGAATTAATGAAGGTGTCCAGGCCCTTCTCGGCCTCTCCTTGTTCAAAAAAAAAGTAACCAATGGTTCACGTGCTTCCCAAAGAAGGAGGCAAAAACAGAATAACCAACATGTGGTGCACAATTAACCCAACACACACGGGCGATGTTGAGGAAAAAAATAAAGAGAGCAATACGTAATGGGAATGTATTGATATCAAACATCCAAAATGATTTCTAAAAACAAACATCCAAAATGATTAGCTAGTCATATTGATGATATCTTGTAAAGAGGCTGTAGTGTTATTTAGTTTTAAGTTGTTTGAATTTTTATTTTTTTATCCTAGTTCTTTTCTCTAATTGAGCTTTTTGGTCAAGAACCTAGCAATATCATATGAATTAAAATAGTGTTGTAATAAACTACACATTTTGGAGACTACAAGTTTGGTGTCAGTAATGTGTAATTTTAAGCGACTCACAGTTGCAAACAATAAATATTAATATTATTTTTGGAAAAAATATAAATGTATTATACCTTTTAATACTAAATACACTAAATACATGACTTCCTACTCAGGTGCAAACAAAACTATTTACTCTAGTAAAATATCAACAAATACTACCGAAAAATTGGGTATTTGCCCAGTATGTCGCTGGCTACCGAGTGTTTTTTCTCAGAACTCGACGCCTAAAGCGTTATAAGTAACTAACAAAGCTACATATTATACAGTGTTATTGTCAACAACATGACATATTTACAAATAGAGGGAGTATAAATACAGAAAGGAGTTAAGACCGCGTGCATCGTTTTACTATTTTAGAGACCGAACTCACGAGTGTTTTATTTTGAAAACTCGCAAATGCTATTTTAAAGTGTTACAAAATCTATTTTTCGTTGTGGGTGGATGCATACTGATATGATCTACGTATCTGCAAAGTTTCGCTAAAATACGTTGTATTTGGATACACAAAAATCGCACAACTTTGGATCGAAAAGGAAGAAGACTCGGTGTTGATCCCACATTTGTCTTTTTATGTTGATCACATATGCAAACATGTTTCAACGAAACTTGTGTCACATATAGTATATATGTAGATTTGATCGAATGCTTTTTTTGAAAATGTTTTAAAAAGGCTCGAGTCAGCCTTGCATCCTTGGTTTTGGGACTTTTGTCGTTATGTCACCATTTGGAATATAGAAGTCGATCGTCGCGCTCTATCCTGGCATCTACATATAGCCCGCTTACAGCTGTTTGTTATACTTGTTCTACGCTATATGGGCGATGACACCCTAGCGCCGCCCCTGACGGCCGCACATGCTCAATCATGAATGTGAAATTAATTATAAACCTGAAGGGAGAGACTAGCTAGAGGTGTATGTACTCCGTATTATTTTGCTGGTAGAGGAGGTGCGTGCACCAACTTGGTTTGTTGAGGTGCACCGTCATCATCTAACTTCTGGCTTCTTCTTAGTTCGAGAAAGAGAATCTCAGTTCTGACTTGTCAATTTTCGTATGCATCGTTTTGTTTATCGCGCGTACGTAAGCCTATTGTATCCTGCCACGCGCCGAGACGTATTGCACAAAGTCAATAAATACGTGTACATCCAGCATTTGGAAACGCGGAAAAAAAGAGTGTATATCGAGAGGCCAACCTTTTTTTTTTGGAAAGAAAGTGAGAGGCCAACAAGTTAATCATCGATCTATACGTTTGATTCCTTTTTTTTTTTGCGTGTTACGTTTGATTCCTCTCGAAGTCATATGGTACGCAGCCACGCGCATGGAGCTGTTTCCCGGGTAATATTTTTATGTATATCGAGGTTTTGTTGTACAACAATACGTGTACCTTCCAGTGTATCGTAACACTGGAAAAGTAGAGTATGTGGAGAGTCAAACACTTTTTTTTTATTTTTCGATAGCAAAAAAAAGGAGAGGCCAACTTGAGCCCTCCCGCTAGTGTGGCGCCTAGACGGCACAAAATGGCTGCCGACGTACGCACGTAGACCGGGTTGTCACGGCCACGGCACGTCCGGCACCGCCCACGGCGGAGAAGTGGAGAGTTAGAGCGGTTGCTTCGAGTGTTCGGCAACTTCGAAGGTGTTTGACCTTGTGTCGTGTGGCTTCAGACACATGGTTTTGTGTATGTTATCTTCTACCCCTTTGTGGGAGCATCCGGGTTTACTCTTCCCATAGCAGACATAGCTTTTTCTTTTCGGCAGTGGTGAGAGATTAACTAATTTGGTTTAGCGGGTCACCGTTGGTTGTGTTCATATGATTGGCGTCCTATTGTGGTCTCCGATGTGTCGTCGTCAAGAGTAGTTGTTTCCCTATTATGTTGGTGTTCGTGTGGTATTGGTCCTGTTTGAATCGGTTTTTGCCCGGTTTTATCTCTAGTTAACTGGGTATTTCTTCTTAATTAATGGATAACACAAAAGTTTTACCTTCGTTTAAAAAGTAACAACTTCCCAGGGCCAACAACATAAGAAACATCATCATTAGCGATGTCTTTGATTGAGAAGAGGAACCAACCGATAAACAGAAAACAACTTTTTCTTTATAAGGTGGAAAAAGGTAGCGCGCTATCGCTATGACTTTTTAGCGCGATATAGCTAGTGTGCTGTTTCGTGAATATCACCACGACGAGTAGAAGTAAGAAATTTTAGTGTGAACTCACTCTGGATATACTATAATACGCTATTAGCATCAAATAGCGCGCTATTTTCCCCATGATTCTGACACACCATATGGACCGTAGATGTGTAAATATTTTGTTGGTAGAGGTGAGTGCACCAATTTGTTGGTTCAAGTGCACCATCATCTTAGCTCTGACTTTCTTTGTTTTTCGAGAGAGAATCTTAGTTCGGACTTGTGAAATTTAGTATGCATGGTTTTGTTTATTGCGTACGTAAGCTGTTTTAATCCTGCCACGCACCCATCGAGCTGTTTCCCGGGGAATATTTCCGTAGGTCAAGGTTTCGCTGTACAATAATACGTGTACCTTCCAGTATGTCGTAGCACTACAAAAGTAGAATATGCGGAGCGGCAAAAAAAACTCTTTTCCTTTTTCGATTTAAAAGGAGAGGCTATTTTTTTCTAAAACATGGTACAGACACATACAGTCAGATATACGTGCATACACTCACCCATATAAACGAAGGCACGCACATACTACACCTATAAGAACTTTCGACAAACTGAGTCAGCGGATCAGATCTTAAAATTGACAAAGTAATCACAGGGGACTCTCTATCAACGGGGAACATTGGCTCCCACTGAAGGGAGGAGCGTTTTGTCTCTCGGGAGCATATGAACACTTTATTTAAAACGCATTTTAAACGTACATTGAAATGTCAAAATGAATTAAAAAGTGTTACATCTTTGCATCCTATGTGTTCACAAAGTTGTTTCACGTAAAACCAACTTTTTTGTGGCCTATGTAAGAAAGATAAATTTTGATACTAAAATAAAACTTTTCATAAGACATATTTTTGTGCTTTTTACACAGGCCACACAAAAAAAAATCGGTTTCTCCGGAACCTTTACATGCACACTTAACGTGGGGATGTATGCTCCCAAATTTTTCCGGAATTTTGGATACTTCAAAATATCTATTTTTTTTATAGGGAGCATGGGAGGCAAAATGAATTTCTGCCCACCGAAGAATATTTCAGACACAGGTTTGTTCCTAACGTTCAAGGATGGGCCAACTTGAGACCTCTCTCCCCTTGGCGCCTAGACGGCACAAGATGGCTGCCGATCCACGTCGACCGACGACCGGGTTTGTTCAGGCACGGCACGTCGGACGGCATCGCCCACGTCATCACTGAAACTATTTTCATATAAATGCGGTAGCTACAGAGTACGAGTAGTAGCAACTAGCCGCCCTCACAGCGTACCCGTCAGTTGGATCGAGTATCGCACAACTACACCACAGCACCAGTGAGCTGAGAATCATCGGACAAGAGTCGAAGACGAGATTCCATTCCCCCGCACCCCGCGAGAGGAGGAGCTCGATCGATCGTAGGTATACTAGCTACCCAAATGGGCGAGGAGGCCGTGGTCACCGCGTCGTCGGCGGCGCCGCACCTTCTCCTGATATGCTTCCCGGGGCAGGGCCACGTGAACCCGATGCTCCGCCTCGCCAAGCGCTTCGCGTCCAAGGGTCTCCTGGTCACCTTCTCATCGACCTCCGACACGGGCGCCAAGATCACGGCGTCCACGGGCGTGGAGGCCGGCGGCGACGGCGTGCCGCTCGGCCTCGGCCGCATCCGGTTCGAGTTCATGGATGACCATCCCGACGGGGATATCACGCCCCTTGACGACCTCCTGAGGCACCTCAAGGCCAACGGTCCCGCCGCGTTCGGGAAGCTGATTCGGCGGCAGGAGGAGGCCGGGCGCCCCGTGGCGTGCGTGGTCGGCAACCCGTTCCTCCCGTGGGCGATCGACGTCGCCAACGACGCCGGGATCCCCTCGGCCGTGCTGTGGGTGCAGTCTTGCGCCGTCTTCTCCCTCTACTACCACCACGTGCACGGCCTCGTGGAGTTCCCCGCCGAGGACGACCTCGACTCCCTGGTGAAGCTCCCGGGCCTCCCGGCGATGTCGGTCGCCGACGTGCCGTCGTTCCTGCTGCCGTCCAACCCGTACAAGCTCCTGGTAGAGGAGATACTGAAGCAGTTCCGAAACATCCACAAGGCGTCCTGGGTGTTCGTCAACTCCTTCTCCGAGCTGGAGCGCGACGTGGTGGACGCGCTCCCGGGCGTGTCCCCGTCGCCCCCGCCGCTCATCCCCGTCGGCCCTCTCGTGGAGCTCGAGGAGGACGCCGCCGTGCGCGGCGACATGCTGAAGGCGGCGGACGACTGCGTCGAGTGGATGGACGCGCAGGCGCCACGGTCCGTCGTGTACGCGTCGCTCGGCAGCGTCGTGGTGCTGTCCGCGGAGGAGCTGGCCGAGATGGCGGAGGGGCTAGCGTCCACGGCAGGCCCTTCCTGTGGGTTGTGCGGCCGGACTTCAGCGCGATGCTCCCGGAAGGGTACCTGGACTCCGTCGCCGGGCGCGGCATGGTGGTGCCGTGGAGCCCGCAGGACGTGGTGCTGGCGCACCCGTCCACCGCCTGCTTCCTCACGCACGGCGGCTGGAACTCCACGCTGGAGACGCTCGCGGCGGGCGTCCCCGTGGTGGTGTTCCCGCAGTGGGGCGACCAGTGCACGGACGCCAAGTACCTGGTGGAGGAGTTCAAGATGGGCGTCCGCATCGGCGCGCCCCTGCGGCAGGACGCGGTGCGCGACGCCGTGGAAGAGGCCGTGGCCGGGCCGGACGCGGGGCGATGGTGGAGAACGCGCGGGCGTGGAGCGCGGCGGCGAAGACGGCCGTGGCGGCCGGCGGGTCGTCGGACAGGCACGTCCAGGCGTTCGTTGACGAGGTTGTGGCGCGAGCTGAGTGGCGCGCGAGGGGATAAGGAGCACGTGGCTGTGGAGCAGTAAGATTTGAATTGATTTATACAGTACTCGCTGTGCACTCGTAGATGATGATCATTCAGGCCGTCTGTGCATGTCGGGCGAATAAATGTTCAGAGATTCGTCAAGTTCAGAGACGATCAACCAAAAACAGCTTAGTTTGTCGTAGGTGGATACTGGGTGATTGCAATTGCATCGCCCTCGATCGGAAGCGTCGTCAACCAATGTAAGCATCACTGTTCTACTAGTGTACTATGTTTGTATGGTCCTCTTGTTAAGTTTTTGTCAGTCATACAGGGAGCCAGGCAGGCTACGTCTCTCAACTGTGTCCATCCAAATGTCAACAAGTTCAGTAAAGAAACTGTGTTGTTGTGTGCTGGAATTCAACCTCTTCCCGAGTCGATAATCGGTTGGCATTGCAGGAAGAGACCCACCGCAGAAAACGTCTTGGCAGTTACGCGCACTGCAGGCGTCGATAGTTTGAGTGGATTCAGTGTATAGAGTAAACAATGTCTCACACAGGCGCTCACTTACTCTGCTTACTCTGCTACTCATAGATGTTATTTTTGGTGATCCAAATTCATATATACTGATAAAGGCCAACTTGGTCAAAACTTGTGTCTCGTGAGGCCCCCGCGTCGCTCCGCTTGAGCGACACGGGGGAAACCCTAGCGCCGCCGCCGGGATCCCTTCCCTGCCCAGCCCCCGCCGCTGCCGCTGGCCTCACCACGGTGGCGGCGGCCCCGGCCCCCAAAGGAGGCGTGGGGAGTTCTCGCGGTGGACGCGCGGCCCTTCTCTCGTGGCGGCGGCGATGCAGATCGACGGCGGTGCGGCGAAGGTTCCCGCGGCCGCGGGGCGGCCCTTGATGGCCTCTGCTTCCCGGTGTGTGGTGGGGGAGGCTCGTCCTCGACCTCTGCGGCCGGCGTGCTGCCTCCCGGCGAGCAGTGGCCCTGTCCCCTTCTGGCGCCCTCCCTGCAGCTTCCTCGTCGGCGTGCGGCCTCGGCCGTCGCCCGGTGCGGCGGCGCTAGCAGGCCTTCCTGCTTGGCGTGACGGGGTGGGGTGGCAGCCCCCCCTCCTGCTTCGTGGTGGTGCGGCCCGGGGTGGATTGGATGCTGCTGGCTGCTGGCGGCGTCGGCTCTTGTCGGCGTTGGGCGGCTGTTTCTGGTCCTGTGGGTGGAGGCGAGGTACGGTGGTGGTTCCAGTGTGGCAGTGGCGCTGCTGCCGTGTTGGAGGTGCACGGGTCAGCAGATCTGCGGGCTGATCTCGTCAGCTGCGCGGGGTGGTGGTTTGTCGAAGCTCCGGGCGAAGGTCTGCCCGGCTTGCCGGCCGGCGGTGGCGGCGTCCGTGGACGTCGTGGTCCTCGTTGGAGGCACCGCTGTGGAGCCCTCCGACAGCCACAATCCCCGAGCCATGTCCTTCAGGCGAATGCCTAAACCCCGTGGGGTTGGGCGGCGGCGGCGCTTACACGTTGTGACCCTCTTTGGGGCGCCGTTTTGAAGTTCATTGGCTCCTTTCACGCTTTCCTTGGGCTGGACGTGCACGGCGTCGCGATTGGCAGGTGACCGGTCGGCGGCGTGGAGTCTCGTGGCGTTGCGAGTTGTGTGGCAACGATGACGGGGGTGAGGGAAGCCCAGTCGCGGCACGTCCTTTGTCACCGACTGTCCGTGCTGCGCCCAGTTCTGAAGCTATGAAGTCGGAGCTGCGTGTCGCGGGGCGGCTGGCTGGCAACGATGCCACTTTTTCTCCTGGTGCCACGCGGATCTTCGCCGGTGCAAGGTGTGCATATTTCTGCGGTGAAGCTCTTCGTCG
Source organism: Poa pratensis (assembly GCA_947311845.1). Lineage (NCBI taxonomy): Eukaryota > Viridiplantae > Streptophyta > Magnoliopsida > Poales > Poaceae > Poa > Poa pratensis. The sequence continues at coordinate 48,575,871 of CAMZMU010000043.1, forward strand.
AAGTCGGAGCTGCCTCTTCCTCGACGCTTTGGGTCAACTGTTTGGCATGGGCGACATGGTTTGCCGGCGGTGCTTGCGACGAGGACTGGGTTGATGGTCGCGGAAGGTGAAGTCGGAGTCGCTGCCTCGCGGAGGTGTGATGACGATGACGCCGGATTGCAACCTCGACGTTAGTCTCTCTTCTCGGCGGCGTGTGTGTGCTCCGTGTCGGTGGCCAGGTTGGCCGGATGCACAATGTGGTCGTGCTCCATGACGACATTGGTGTATCACTGTTGTAACGGTTTTAGGCCGGTTCCCCGCTAATGAACCGGTCAATTCTCTCCTACTTTTTTTAATAAAATGAGGCAAATTGCCCGTTTTGTTTCAAAAAAAAAAAGGCCAACTTGTGATGAGGAAAGCGGAGCGGAGCGGAGAGTGGACATGTACGGTACGGGTTGTTACCGACCTAGATTAGGTCAGGGCATCTATAAATCTCTACTATATAATATGTCTTCAGGTGATGGTCGCCGATGGTCCGTTTTTTAAATTTCCAATTTTACCCTTACATCGCTAGCCTGACTTAGAAAATATTACAGGATATGCCACCGCTAAGTGATATGACTGGTTCGCTATTCAATCCCCTGGACTCGACTCCGTCGGCGAAGTCACCAATGACTCGAGCTTCTAGGCACGGCCCCCGTCTCCACACGCCGCTCAACATCCCTGTTGCGCGCCCCCTTGGTCCACGGCAACCTCGCCACTGCCGCACCACTCCTCCCCCACGCCCATCCCCCTCTTCCTCCCCTCCCTGATCTTTGATCTGGCTGCGAGGCAGCCTCCTCCTCTTGATCCCGGCCCAGCCATGGCGAAACTGTCGCCGACGGCGCTGACGGACGGGCGTTTAGGTACACCCGCCCCATGCTGCCGAGCACCCTACAATTCATGGGCTGCAAGGATGGCCGCGGTTACGAGGGACGCCACCAGCTCGAATGTTTGTGTCCATGGCGGGCGCCGCGATCTCGAAAAATAAGGCCATGGGCGATTGTGGCAGCTCGTGGTCGTGGCCATGGCGGCCGAGATGTGACCAAGCGTGAGCTCGCTGCTGTGACCATGGTGAGCGCCACGTACACGGGATGATGCAGCATAAGGAATAGCTGAACTGATCTTGTCGACTTGAGCATCTTGATGCGTGGATGAGCCACGAGCGATATGAGCTGATGTGCTTCGTGCCTGAATCCAGTATGAACGAATAGCTATGGAAAAGTGAGAGAGATGGAGAAAGTACGAGAAAGAGAGGGGTAGTGGGTCCCACGGCATACTGTTTCCGTGGGCAGGAAATAAATCAGTTGGCTCTGCTTCACTGTACAATGTTTATTCTTTACCTTTTTTGCATTGATCATGCTAACTGGACATTGCTAGCGCTAGAGGGAGTTTGTGAAATCACGACAAATTTATCAACCTGAAAAAGACAACAATGTGTTTTCACGAATCGACAAAACATAGTGGTGCCGGATTTTTTTTATTGCTTATCTGCCAGTTGTAGGAACAAATAAATTGCTGTGACAGTTCAATTTCTCTGAAAACTAATACGAGAATTTTACTTTGACATAATGATGATGTATTCATTTGTAGGACATGTGCTATTTTTCTCTCAGTTTATGCTATCTTGGGATGGTAGCGAAGTGGTTCGTCCAATCTATACATTGTCGCCAATTTAATTTTACACCTTAAATCTTCGCGGTACCGACATGCATTCAGTATTCCCTATGCAAGATGGTTAAACCAAGAAAAACCCCATGGTACAGTTGGAAAATATTTTCCAAAAGAATTATGAGGGAGTAGGATCTTAATGCTTTATGTGGCTATCTTTTCTATACATTTAAATGTGCATTATGTTTACATGTGTGGTGAAAAACTAAACTCGAAATGCTCGTAGCAACACAAAGGCACTCATCGAGTATCATGTTGTTGGAGTGACTACGAAATACAATGGTAATCTTGTTGGAGTGGGGTTGAAACACAATGTTGGGTAGGAAAGAAACTTTACCAGCCGTGGCAACGCACGGGCATTCAACTAGTACATCTTGTAAGCCGCCGTCATGGAATAAGTCGCATTGTGTAAATTCCCGACGTTTGTAACCTCACCCAATATAGTGAAGTATTACTGGCTGGCGTCCGTGGTTTTTTCTCCTCCATTGTTGGAGGGTTTTCCACGTTAAAATCTCGTGTCCCCGTTGGTTGATCTTTCCGCTATTTCGTCGTTTTCTTTGCTATCGTTTATAACAAGAGAGTGGGTGCCGAATTCACTTAATCAGGTGTCAGTTATTGACTATATATATTAAGTGAGAGTACAGTAGTACATTCAGAGCACGCATGTGCAACGTTTGTCACTTGTCTGCCAAGGTGGATCTGCTGTGTCCGTGCATCTCCCTGATCTGCACTGTACTGTAGCATCTTCTTCTTCCTCGGTAATCAGGTGGCATGGTGATTCTGACATTGAAAATCCATGGTACCAACCAATAAATGCTCAGAGGTTAGATCGCTGTAGTTCAAAAGTGAGAGACGACCACTCAACTGAAGCAAATTTGTCGAAGGTAGGTACGTAGTAGCTGTCCGGAAGCATCCATTCACATCGGTATGATGAGCATTACCGCCTGACTAATCGCCGATGCTGCGCGAGCCTGAATAAACGGATTTGTAATATGATTCAGAGGCGCTGATTGAAGAAATAAATAGTATATAGTGCGACTTGGGTAACCGGGTGTGATTGATCCACATACCCACTGTTGCCTCACATAGGAGTACGAGATAGACATACGCACATAAATATATTCCAAGGACCTGATCTCTGCTAGGCCACCGACGATGATGCTACCTGCCGGGTCGACGGAGCCACAAAACACAGCTACTCCTGGAAGAACTGTTCGGCAGGGTCAGCAGATGCCGATGGGATGTACTGAAGCTACGACTTCATCTGATGATGATGCGGAGCTGTGGAAGAAACTTTGGAAGCTCGATCTAGTACCTAAAGTGCGTGTGTTCTGGTGGAGAGTTCTTCGAGGCATTTTACTGATTATAGGACTCTTTCACGGCGACATATAATGAAGAATAGCACTTGTGGTATATGCAAAGCTGAGTCTGAATCTTTGATGCACGCTTTGATTGAGTGTAGTCATGCAAAGATGTTCTGGTATGCAGCAAGAGAGGTTTTACATCTAAAACTCCCGAGGTTGCACTCAGATACTTGGATAAAGGACATCCTTTGTGACCCTTCTTTAACTTCTAAAGAAAGGGCTATGATCACTACGGTGATGTACGCGATTTGGACTTCAAGAAATAATATTACACACGGGGAGGCTGGGTATAACCCAACTAAGACTATGGAGTCCATTAGTGAAACTCTGTAAACTTTGGAGTTGCCTAGGAAGAAATCTCAAGGGAAACATCAGAGGCCATCCTATAAATGGAGGAAACCGCCAGAAAATACAGTGAAGATTAATTCGGATGGGGCGGTTCGGGTCGATGAAGGTAGAGCTGCAGTTGGATTGTGGCACGAGATGGTGATGGTTTCCTGGTTGCTTCCGCAAAGGTTTATGAAGGGATCGTTGATCCTTTGGTCAATGAAGCATTAGCTATGCGTGATGCTTGTACCCTAGTGGTTGCGAGGGGTTTTTCAAAGGGATATTTAATTCTGTGCCTCTGGATCCTTAGTTGTGCTCACTTTTCCCCACTCTGTAAACTTGTGCTCTCTTTTCTCCATCTGGTTAGCTGCCACGCTCACAAATGTTCATAGCGGACGTTTGCCGTCGGGTCAATGCATTGACCGTTAACTGCTGACAAGTGGGGCCGTGTCTTTGTGTTTGTCCGTTGCGTGCTGACAAGTGGGGCCGTCTCCGTATGCCCGTTGGTTGCTGACGTGTGGGGCCGACCTTTGAGCGGTTTGTGCTGACGGGTGGGACCGCAAGGAGACACGTAAGGGCAGCAGCTTTGTCTGAACCTGAAACTGAATCGAGACAGTGCCGCACCGCGCCGCTCTCCGCCGCCGTCGTGCCCTCCACCCCTATACCCCCTATTCCGCTCGTCGGCGACGCCGCGTCTCCGCCACATCTCCCCCACCTCCCCCACCTCCCCATCTGGGATTAGGAAGCGATGTTGAGTGCGGCCGCGACGAATGCCCTCAACAATGGAGAGGATTGGATCGAATCAGCGGCAGATAATTCATGGATTACACCTGGGTAATCAATGTTTCTCCTTAGATTGATGTTCTGACTCGTAAATTAGGCAGTATTTGACTTCTGGTAGCTTAAATCGTTCCAATTTTGCTGAAATGTTGCCGGCCTAACCGCACCTTTATTTGAACAACGTAGGATTGATCCTTCGCTGGCTTTCCGGCTGGCGGTTAGAATGGAAACTAGTATTCTGTGTGGTACTAAATCCCAGTTGCTTACAACGTTTTTCTATCCCAAAGTGGTAGAAACCAGCAATTCCTTCAAAGATTTCCGCGATCCACTCCGTGCGTCATATCCCTGGAGCGATGCCGATGCTGTTGAACTGAGCTATTTCAATAGTACCGAGCAAACATTTCTCCCACTAACATGCGACGAGCATCTGAGGTTGCTATTTACTCTGAATGCTGGCAGCCATTTCGGTAAAGTCAGTATCGATGTTCTTCAGCCACGGGCAGAATGGGTCAACAAAGGGAAGGGTGTTCGGACATCATCTGTCTTTGCTAATATCCAGCACCCCGACACTCCTTGTAGGTTGAGACCAAGTAAAGCGAGTGGTTCTGAAAGCCACAACATGCCTTCTGCCGATTCTGCTGCTCATTCTGCTACAGCTTCTCCTGAACCTTCTGCAGTCGGTGTAGAAGAAGATGCACAACCTGACGAGGAGGTGCCTCAAATGATGATGAAGACGAGATATTGTACCCTGAACTGGTAGATAGACGCAATCAGCAAGCAGTGGATGATGAATATCTAGAGGAGCCCATCAGCCGAGCTAGGTTTGATGACACTGACGATGAAGAGAAGGAGGAGAACATTGACAGCTTAATTGAAGATGAATACGATGGTGAGGACATGTCAACAATTGAGTGGAACAGGGAAAATCCTCAGCTTACTGAAGGCACCATTTTCGAATCCATGGTGGACTGTCGGAATGCAGTGACTACATATTGCATTCTAACTAAAAATACCTACAAGATCAAAAGGAGTGAGCCAGGAAGGTTCACAGTGTTTTGTCCATATCCTAGGTGTAGGTGGAGGTTGCATGCATCCCGTATGGTAAAAAAATAGCAGCATTATTCAGGTAATCCAAGTTCATTGAGTATTTTAGTTTCAGATGAGTGAGTAATGTTTCTTAATTGTTTTGACCCTTTTTATTTTGTTTCAGATAAAGAAAAACAAACGGAAGCACACTTGTCCACCTGGAGGGGGAGCGGGGAAGGCCAAAGCCAAGCTAGCAAAAACTAGGTGGGTGGCAGATGCAGTATTGGATTGGCTGAGGGAAGATCCTAATCTTGGTCCAACAACACTCCATGGGAAGCTTTTCGAGAAGTACAAGATCAAAATTCCTTACATGAGAGTTTTCAATGCTAGGGAAATGGCTCTTGACAGGATTAATGGTCAATGGAATGAGAGTTTTCAGCTGCTTTACACCTTTAAAGCTGAAGTGGAGATGGCTAGTCCAGGGAGTGTTGTAGAGATTGACAAGCATACGGTTCCCTTCAAAATAAAAGGGAAGTCATTTGAGAAGGAGTGCTTCAGGAGGGCTTTTGTTTGTTTCAAGGCTTGCTGGCAGGGGTTTCTTGATGGCTGCATGCCTTATTTGGCTGTAGATGCTACCCATTTGACTGGAAGATGGAGAGGACAACTAGTATCAGCTTCTGCAGTTGATGGACACAACTGGCTATTCCCAGTTGCATTTGGTGTGTTGGAGGTAGAGTCCGAGGAAAGTTGGGTCTGGTTTCTGCAGCAGTTGCGCAACATTATAGGCACACCCCAGGTTTAGCTATACACACAGATGCTTGCAAGGGTTTAGAGAGTGCAGTAGAAATCGTGTTTCCTGGAGTGGAGCATAGGGAATGTATGCGTCACCTAGCGCAGAATTTTAAAAAGAAGTTCAAAGGTAAAGTTTATGATGAGAACTTATGGCCAGCATCATACACATGCAGCGAAAGGAAGCATGAGCACCATTTGAGAGTGTTGTATGCTCAAAATCCTTTGGTGAAGGATTACATGGATGAACATCATGGAAAGGTGTGGTCAAGAAGCAAATTCAACGAAGTCTGCAAAGTAGACTATGTGACCAACAACCTTGCAGAATGCTTCAATGCAAAGTTCAAGTCAGTGAAAGGTCTTTTGTTGTGGCAAGCATTTGACAAGATGAGGCAGATGATCATGATAAAGATGGCTCTTCGCAAAAGAATTGCAGAAACACAATATGTTGGTCATCTTATGCTCCCATCACTGATTAAGGCATTGCATTTGAAGGCAAGAGGACCGAAAATGAGATGCATTCGATCTGATACACTTGAGGGTGAGGTAGCCTATACTGACAGTAAAAATAGGTTATGGAGGTATCCAGTGAACCTAGCAACTAGGGAATGCAGTTGTGGACAATGGCAGATCCGTGGGAAGCCATGCATACATGCCCTACATCTGATGACTGTCATTGGGGGTGCAGATGGTGAAGTTGATCAATATTGCTCTGACTATTTCTCTGTTGCCAAATTTATGGCTGCTTATGCTGACAATATGTCCTGCACTCTTGGGAAAAGACCAATGGAACATAGTTGATCCAGGGTTCAAACTCTGCTCTCCTGTACTGACTAGACCACCAGGAAGACCAAAGAAAAACAGGTACAGGGTAGGTGAAGAGGGTCGTGTACCAAGAAAGCGTGCGTGCAAAAAATGTGGAATTCTAGGGCACATTGCTAGGCTCTGTACCAATCCAGTGGATGCAGCATTTGGAGAAGAGCAACGATGGACAGCAGCAAATGCAGAGGAGAATGCAGCAGCAATGGCAATTGAAGATGCAGCGAGCTGGAGAATGAAGCAGAGCTGGAGAATGCAGCAAATGAGGCAGTACCGGCACCTTCGTATGTCTCCCTACCTTTTTTATGCATTTGTACTCTTTTATACCGATGGCTTATAATTTTATTTGTCAGCTCTAGGATAAATGGAGGCAGAGGGCGAAAAGGCCTAGAGAGGAAGAAACCCAAGAAACTGAAGTTCAACCATCATCCGATGCCTTAGAATTTGAAGCCATGGCTTATGATGGTTTTGAAGCTATAAGAGAGGAGGAAGAAGGGGTAATTGTTCCAGTTGTTCCTTTAATGATCATTGAACCCACAGATGACCGTCAGGTTGTCGTCAAGGGCTCGGCGAGTGGAAGTACTCTGTCAGCACCTGCACGGCCACAACCCCAAGTGAAGATCAAAAGGAGAAAGTTGAATTTGAAGCCAAAGAGTATCCCAGCTAGGGAAACCCGGAGCAGGACGGTGAAGCCATCTGCGAACACAAGGAGCAGGTCCAAGATTTGAATTTGCACTTTGACCGCTTAGAACTTGATGAGTTGTAATAATGATGTTTGTGTTTGTGTTTTCAATTAGAGGTACTGTGAAAACTTATAAGTTGTAATAATGATGTTTGTACTTTGGTATCATATTTGTGGCAGAATTCAAATTGCAAACAAAAGTTGAATTTGAAGCAAAATTTGAATTTGAAGCAACATTTGAATTTGAAATAAAATTAATTTGATGCAAAGTTGGAGTTGTTCAAACATATGAAGTCCATTGCTATGTGGTATGTATCTGAACCAACATCTGAATCCGAATGAGCAAAGGTGATCAATCCCCATGAGAAAAGTGCTACAAACGAGCTCCAAAGCTAGGGTAAACACCCCCATTTGTAAGCAGTTTTTTTTCGACCTTGTCCAAATGAGCCAAATATTTTTGTATTAACACATATTCAATCCATATAGTGTCTAGTCGTAGTTTCACTATTTATTAAATTAATGTTCATATTACTATATTTTTTTAAACATAAATGCTTTTAACTAAAAACCATCAAAAAACACGTTTGGAATATGAAAATGAAAAAGTAAGTTCAGAACCTTCTTAATCACTCCAAAATGAATCTTTGGTAATTTTTTTGATTTTTTTGAATTTTATCAAAACCTAAACCCTCTCTCCCTCTCCTTCGAACTCTGAACAGCTTCATACGTGATAGCTGAAAGGATCGTATGACACCTAGAGGGGGGGGGGTGAATAGGTGCTACTTCAATTTTAGTACTTTTTCAAATTAGGCTTGACACAAAAGGTAAATTCTCTAGATATAAACTAAGGTGAATTTACCTATATGACAAGCAATCAACTAAACAAGATACACGAAGTAAAGACTATAAACAAGATAGAAGTAACTGAAGTGAAAGCACGCGAAGACACGGATGTAATCCCGAGTTCCTCCTTTTTAGGAGAGTACGTCTCGTTGGAGAGGTGTGAGCTACCACGAAGGTCAAAACTCAACCGCCACAAAGGCGTCACCTTCTTCTCCGATGAACCGCACCACAAAGGTTTGGTTCACCTTCCACTATCGGAATCCTTCAAGGCGGAATCCGGAGCCCTTACAACAACGATCCGGGGCACAACCCACAAGAGGATTGGGGGCTCCCGAACAGCTACAAATCTGTCACAAAGACAACAAGTGAGTACAACAAGAAGCTAGGTTTTCCTAATGGAAATCCTAGCCAAGGGGCCCTCAAGTAAATGAGGGGGAAATGAAGAACGGCTTGGTGAAGATGTAGATCCGGGCCTTCTCCTTCAATCCTCCAAAGATCAACGAGTTTGGGTGGAGGGATTGGGAGATCTAGTGATTCTTGAGCTTGCAATAATGGAGACTTCAAGTTTGGGCGAGCTACCAAGCTGGAGGTAGGTGGAGGGCATTAAATAGCCCTCACAAAAATCTGGCCGTTGAGACCTTTTTCCCGAGCCAGCGGTAGTACCGCTGCGCCGGGCGGTACTACCGCTGGCGCCTTCTGCGCCACGGTCAAACCAGCGCCGCTGACTGCGCCTCGAATCCTCATGAGCGGTACTACCGCCCGAAGTGCCGGTAGTACCGCACATGGCCTTCCGAACCTCCTTTCAGCGGTACCGCGAGCGGTACTGCCGCTGAGCTGGTCAACCACCAGCGCTGACCAACCTGGGCCAGCGGTACTACCGCCCGTAGTACCGCTGGTACTGCCGCACATGGTCGCCAGAACCCCCTTTGGGCGGTACCGCGAGCGGTACTGCCGCCTGCCTTTTGGCAAAGAGTACCCAGCGGTACTACCGCCCGAAGGGGCGGTACTACCGCCCGAAGCCAAAGACAACTCCTTCTCTTCCTTTTCTCGATGCGATATCAACGGAGATGATTGCAAAAACCTGATCACACTTAAACAAGGAGTTAGGGGCACATGTTGTATTGTCAACATCACCAAAATATGAGTAAGAGCAAATTATGCTCTTTCAATCTCCCCCTTTTTGGTGGATGATGACAATACAACGATTTACCACAAACAATTTGTAAAATTTAGACGGAGCTCCTATATGTGTGCATATTCAAGGATAGCTTTTGAATGCTCAAATGCACAACAAATAGGATCAACACTCCCCCTAGATTTTACAAACCGTGCAAGATAAAATATAGAGCATAACACAACATAAGCATGGGAATAAAAGTTTAGAGTTCAACATGTCTTACACCATGCATAACAAACGAGGTTCACAACATAAACGAGGTCCACAACATAAAAACGACAAACCAAGTTCACAAGCTCATAAAAACAACCAAGAAACGCAAAGCTTGTAACTTCCCATGCAAAACCCTTCGAAGCCTAATAGATGTTTCTCCCCTTTGGCATCAAGACACCAAAAAGGAGAGAAACCGATGCTAACGTCCGGGTTCACTCGTGCTTGAGGGGCGAGGGCGACGACGAGAGGACACTTCTTCTTCAACATCTTCATAGTCCGACCAAGTGAAGATTTCACCTTGGGAGTTCTTCGCTTGCCACTCTTCATAAGATGGAATGTTCTTCTCCGAGCCGGAAGCAACTTGTTCACCTAGTGCACGACGACGTTGAATGTCGAGTTGACGAGCAAGCTTCTCTTTCTCTTCACGTTCCCAGGAGCGCTTCTCAAGAGCCTTGGTCATACCAAACACTTTCTTCATTTGACGAGCCATCCAAGTGAAACCACTCTCCTTGGCAGCCCGAGAGGGGCCTTCATCACCTACAACTCCCTTGTCCTTGCCTTTAGCAGTTTTGGTACCCTTGTCCTTCTCGCTATGATCTTTGACACGGAGTTGCTTGGGCTTGTGGATGATCCAAGTGTTGGGGTCACTAAGTCCCACAGCGGGAAGCTCTTTGCCCCACTTCCAAAGGATAATCTTCATGATGAGAGGGCCGAAGCAAGCATTCTTCTTGAATATGGTGACGTTCCATATCTCATTCCAAAGGTAATCCATAACATCCATTTCTTCCCTTTGGATCTCCATTGATGAGTCATGACCATCAAGGTAACTAGGTAGCTGTGAATTTGATCAAATTTCCAACCTTGGGGTTGATGGTTTCCCGGTAAATGCGATGCATGATCTCATATGGAGGGTAAAGACCCTCCGAGTTGCCAACGGTGTACTTCTTCCAAAAGTAGAGAGGAGCAAGGTCATCCTTGGGCTTGGGCCTTGGATCAACATGAACCCGAAAGTACTTGTCGTCGAGGGCATCGGTCCAATGAGGACCAAAATCTTCATACCCAAGCATAGAGCCAATATCACTCCAAAGAGCGGTGAGCTTCCTGTCTTTAGTCATCCAAGTGATGTAGCGTGGCTCCTCGGTGCCAAAATAGACTGTGGCAAGGAATTGGCAAACTAGAGCTTCATCATAATTCTGTTGGAGGGTGATGAAAGGAACAATCCCAAACTCATGGCACATAGACAAGGCTTCTCCAAAGTATTCTGGCTTTCTTTCCATGTGAGGGATATCAATGTACCTCAGCTCTAGCACATTGTCATTGGGCTTGCGATGAAGTATCTCATTGTAGCACTCCTCTTGAAAGCGGGTATAGAAGAAAGGATTGTTGCCCCGAAACTGAGGTGTCAAATTCTTCGATCAACTGCATATGGATCTTTTTCCTCAAGGAAGTGTAATCTTTGTCAGACATTTCACTAGCTGTCAAGTTCTTGCTCTTGTTGCCTGCAACTTTCTTCTTCGGAGCAGCCTTCTTGCTCTTGGTGACCGGGGGACCATACACCTCTTCCATTGTGGGATCATACTCCTCGTCCAACTCGTCAACCCTAGGTTCTTTCCCCGAGACTTAGAACCACTCGAACCACCTGTGAATAGCATGGGGTAGGAAAGCATGGAGATGAGTAACACACAAATATTTCACGAATAGGAAACCAAGAACACGAGTGAACACAACTTGGAGGAACAAATGCTAGGTGGGAGTACAACATCTAGGAAGGTTGGATTTGACACAAGATGGTGATACATTCAAAGATGAACATGAAAAACATCCACAATCATATCCAACAAATCTAGATGGAGAACTACAAAACTAGCCAAAGATTCTTCACAAGATTCATACACAGGGTTCTAGGCATCCTAGATTGCATCTCTACCGCACCAATTTGTCAAGAACACCAAGAGGGAAGCAATCTAGTCATCTCCATCCATCAACTAGAGAGAGAGGGAGAGAGCTTACCGGTGCTCATGGCAAAGGATCGAGGGAGGGAGAGATGCCCGAGAGGTCCCGGGGTCGGGGGTGCAGGAACCACGGCCGGGGAAGCTCGGTCCCGGCGGTGAGGATGGCGGCGGCGGCGGTTTCACGGGAGGAGAGAGAGGGGCGGATGGGGAAAGTGAAAGGATTGACTTTCACCCATCCGCCCGAGCCTTATCCTGAGAAAAACCGCACGAGCGGTACTACCGCTCGATCCAGCGGTAGTACCGCCCCCGATTCCTGCGCGGCCCGGGCAGCGGTCCCACGCGCTGGCAAGGGGCTGAGGCACCCGAGCCAGCGGTAGTACCGCTCAGGGGCCGGTAGTACCGGTGCCAGGGGGCAAAGACTTTTTATGACTCCAAACGTAGCCGATAAAACGAATTTCTCACCGGTTCTGACCATCAACTTTGCCGAGAGAGCATGAACAAAAGGTATTTGAGACGGAGTGGCTTAGGATAAGGTTGTGGCTTAGGATAGAACTCGAAACGAGAGAGAGAGAGTTTGCCCAAAAATGCAAGAATCGATACGAAAGGCCAAATTTGAGCACTCTCCCGAAGCGAAAGGTCTAAAACACCCAAATAAGAGCCAAATAAGATCAACTCCTCATAAGGAGGAGGGCGGTAGCCTAGGCCACCATGTAAGAGTGTATGTGGCGTGACACCGCGAAGATGTATCTTGGGTTCACAACCACTACTCATCATTTAAGCTCACAATTCATAGCACGAATATAGAGAGGCAAATGAATTCTTAATGTCGGCATAATGGGGGGAGGGATGGTCCAATGTATTAGGCCGCACTCCCCCTATATCCATGCCTACACCTAAACCAAATATAGTCAAAAATAGGTGTGTATGCAAGATGGTCAAGTCAAGCTCCTAGAATCCACGATATTTAGCTCATGCCTCAAGAAGGTGAATCTTGCTTCATCAAGTGGCTTCGTGAAATGTCGGCAAGTTGATCTTTGGTTGGAATATAGCCAAGCTCAATATCACCACGAGCAATATGATCCCGAATAAAATGATGACGAATCTCAATATGCTTCGTTCTTGAGTGTTGCACCGGATTGTGGCCAATCTTGATAGCACTTTCATTGTCACACAAAAGAGGCACTTTGTCACAATTGACACCGTATTCCTTTAAAGTTTGCCTCATCCATAACAATTGAGTGCATGCACTTGCGGCCGCCACATACTCGGCTTCGGCGGAGGATAGAGATATACAATTTTGCTTCTTAGAAGACCAACTCACCAAGGACCTACCAAGAAATTGGCATGCCCCGGAAGTTGATTTCCTATCATCCTTGCAACCGGCCCAATCCGAATCCGTGTACCCGGCAAGAGAGAAATTAGTGCCCTTTGGGTACCACAAACCAAACCTTGGGGTATCAACCAAATATCGAAGGATTCTATTGACCGCCACCATGTGGCTTTCTTTAGGAGCGGCTTGATACCTTGCACACACCCCTACACTCAACACAATATCGGGTCTAGATGCACAAAGATAAAGCAAAGAACCAATCATAGAGCGATAAAGTTTTTGATCAACATCGATACCGTCGGTTAAGTTCAAGATGGCATTTGGTGTCCATGGGAAACCGCTTCCCTTAGCATTGTGCATATTGAACCTCTTGAGCATGTCTTGGGTATATTTGGTTTGAGAGATGAAAGTCCCTTCATTCAATTGCTTGATCTCAAAACCGAGAAAGAACTTCAATTCGCCCATCATAGACATCTCGAACCTATCGGTCATAAGCTTTGAAAATTCATCATTGAAAGCTTTGTTAGATGAGCCAAATATAATATCATCAACATAAAGTTGGCATATGAAAAGCTCCCCTTTGACCCTCTTGGTAAAGAGAGTGGGATCGATTTGCCCCAATTCAAATCCACGGTCTAGCAATAGCTCTCTTAGGTGCTCATACCAAGCACGAGGTGCTTGTTTGAGACCATAGAGCGCCTTATCAAGCTTGTAGACATGGTTAGGGAATTTAGGGTCCTCGAAACCCGGTGGTTGCTTAACATATACCAACTCCTTTAAAGGACCATTAAGAAAGCACTTTTCACATCCATTTGTTGCAATTTAAAGTTATGATGTGATGCATATGCAAGAAGGATACGGATGGACTCAAGGCGAGCCACGGGTGCATAAGTCTCTCCAAAATCAATGCCTTCAACTTGAGAGTACCCTTGTGCAACCAATCTTGCCTTGTTCTCACAACCATTCCACTCATCTTGCTTGTTCTTGAATATCCACTTTGTGCCTATAACATTGCGGCAATCTTTTGGCTTCTCAACTAGATTCCACACTTTGTTGCGCTTGAAGTTATTGAGTTCATCATGCATAGCTTCTAACCAATCCGGATCTTCAAGAGCTTCAAACACTTTCTTTGGTTCCACCATGGAAATATGAGCTTGATGTTCACTAAAGCTTGCCAATTGCCTTCTTGTGGTAACACCTCTCTTGTGGTCACCAAGGATGTTTTCTAGACGGTGACTTTATTTTAAAGTCCTTTTCAACTCTTGCTTTACGACGGGCTTCGATATCTCTATTGCATCTTGGAGGTATCTCTTGATCATCTTGATCATTTGAGTCCCCGTCTTGACCGGAATGTTGACCTTGATCATCTTGAAGCACATCTTCAACAATGGAAGGAGAGGGTTGATCTTGGTCATGACCTTGGCTAGCATCAACAATAGGAGAACTTGGTTCTTGCATAGCAACTTGGTCAACATGAGGAGGGTCTTGAACTTGTTCTTGGGGTGGTGCATCATTTGCTTCCATGATAGGCGCCGTTTCAACTTGTGATGAAGAGGCCTCCACTTGAATGGAGCTTGGACTTGCTTGAGGAGACTCGTAATGAATCTCAACGGGACGATGGAAACCAATGCCCATTCTTCTTATAGCATCTTGAGGCTCTTCATTATCTACATCACAAACATGAAATTGCGCCACTTGGGAGCCGTCATTCTCATCGAACCTCACATCACAAGATTCTATGACTTTCCCAACGGTTTTGTCATAGACTCTATAGGTGTGAGATTCGGCACCGTACCCAACAAAAACACCCTCTAAAGCTTTAGATTCAAATTTAGACAAACGAACACTTTTGTTCTTATAGAAACACTTACAACCAAATACTCGGTAGTAGGAGACATTGGGCTTGTTGCCGGTGAGCATCTCATAAGATGTAAACTTCTTGCCAACGAAAGAATAGCCGGTTGATGAATGACACGCCGTGGAGATAGCCTCGGCCCATAAGAAGAGTGGAGACTTAAACTCCGCCAACATAGACCTTGCCATATCCATGAGAGTCCGGTTCTTCCTTTCGGCTACACCATTTTGTTGAGGGGTATATGCAGCGGAATATTGATGACGAATCCCCTCTTCACTAAGAAACTCATTTAAGGTGTAGTTCTTGAACTCGGAGCCATTATCACTCCTAATGACCAATATAGGGACATTGTGTTGGCGTTGAACTTCATTGGAAAAGTCGATGACGGCTTGTTGGGTCTCATCCTTCGTCTTGAAGAAATAAACCCAAGTAAATCTTGAATAGTCATCAACAATCACCAAACAATATTTCTTCCCACCAAGACTGGTTGAGGCACGGCACCAAAGAGATCAACATGAAGAAGTTCCAATATCCTCTTTGATGAAATGATGGTCTTGCTTGGATGGGGAGAATCATGCATCTTTCCTTCAACACAAGCCCTACAAAGACGATCTCTAGAAAAAAAACATTGTCTTTTAGTCCAAGAATGTGGCCACCCTTGTGAAGACTTTGCAAAGTTCTCATGTTGACATGGGACAAGCGGCGATGCCACAACCATCCCACGTCGGCCTTTCCGAATAGGCATATTGCTTGAGTGTTGGTAGACCCCGAAAAGTCCACCACGAACAACTCATTTTCAACATACCCAACGAACATGACCTTTAGAGTCTTGCTCCTCAAGAGTACCACCATATCAATAGTAAAATGGACATCAAAATTCATCTTATTAAGTGCACGAACGGACATAAGATTGTAACCGAGGGACTCGACAAGCATGACATTTACAAGGGTGATATCCTTTGCAACTACCACCTTGCCGAGACCCGTTACCTCCGCTTTTGATTTATCACCATAGGAGACGGATGCTTGATTTATATTTGGTCCCAACTCCGTCATGATCTCCTTGCTTCCGGTCATATGACTAGTGCATCCACTATCAACCACCCATTTAGACCCACCGGAAGCATAGTCCTACAAGAAATCATTGCTTGGTTTTAGGTACCCATTTCTCAATGGGTCCTCTTTTGTTAGCAACAAGGGTCTTAGGAACCCAAATAGAGTAAGCAATGTAACCATCATAAGGACCAACATATTTTGCATAAACATCCCATAATAATCAACATAAAGAATGTAGTTGGGATTGTTATGCCCCGCAAAGTCACTACGAGTGGTCTTGCCCCTAGTGGCATTACCACCCGCAATGGAGTCTTGGCTTGTGCGGGCTTGGCATTGGTGTTGCTCTTCTTCTTCTTTGCCTTGGCCACATAACCAAGACCCTCCTTCCCTTTGTGTGGCTTTTGCTCAAAAATTTGAGCAACAACCTTTTCTTTACCTTTAGGAATAGAGGTCTTGGCACTAGTGGCCTTGGCAAGCTCAACCTTCAACCTAGCATTTTCCTCAATAACATTTGCATGATCACAAGAGGGAGTAGAGGTGCTAGGTGAGTTAGATTTAGAAAGTTGAGTTTGAAGTTGCTCATGAGACTTGACTAGAAGAGAGTGGGTACTTTCCAAGGCCTTGTGAGCCTTGTTAAGTTTCTCCACATCCTCAAGGAGTCTAGCATTAGCAACCACAAACTCGGCTTTCTCCTTTTTAATCACTTTATATTTAGCAAAGACATGTCTCTATCCTTAATGATTTTAGCAATTATTTCATCATTTTTATCATCAAGAGACTCAATTCTTTCCTCAAGAGAGGTTCTATATTCACTTCTTCTTCAAGAGAAGCATTCAAGGATTCTATGGAAGCATTCAAGGATGCTATGGTGAGAGAATCCTCTCTCTCAATTTTTCCCTTGTCATCAAGGATTTCTTCGGCCGCATCAAGTTGTCTCAAGAGAGACTCAACATATGCCTTAGTTTCACCTTGCAAGTTAGCCACAATAGTATCGGAAGCAACAAGTTCTTTCTTAATCACAAGACTAGTTTTATCATCTATTTCATGCATAGTCTTGGGAGTAGAAGATGATACCTCGGTGACGTGAGCCATGAGGCAACGAGCGGTGTTGATGGAGAGGTTCTCATTGGGGGATTCGAAGAGAGAAGGAGGTGGAGTTGATACAATGGCCAAAGCGGCCACCTCACGAGTGGGTTCTTCTTCTTCTTCGGAATCCTCGGAAGGATACTCTTCTTGAGTCAACAACACAATTCTTGGTGCTTTCTTGAAGAATGGCTTCCTCTTGACAAAAGGCTTCTTTTGTATCATGTTTGATTGGCCCTTGAGGACAAGCCTTCCACCGTTTTGCTCTCTATTCTCATAGGACAATCTTGATGAAGTGATGCTTGTTATGACAATTGTAGCAAGTCTTTATCCTATTAGCAAACTCCTTCTTCCCGCTTGGATTGTTTGCATGATCAACTTGAGCCTTTGCCTTGGCCGGGTCACGCCAAAAGTCCTTGTTGCAAGAGCTATGTGACCATGGAGGGCTTGTTCAAGATCATCGGGAGGAAGGTTGTTCGGGCATGCTTCAACTTCATCATGTTCATCAAGGCACACAACCTTGGCCTTCAAAGCAAGAGAGGGACCTTGCTTCATTCCCATGGCCCTAGCACGGTTGTCTAGAGCATTCTTGGTGGCAACCTTGGAGGCTTGCATCTCTTGCATAACTTCATTGGATGTCATCTCAAGGTAGTTGAATTTTCCTTGAAGGGCCTTCAAGTCAACGGGCTCGAAGGGCATGAGTGCATTCACATACTTCCTCTTGATCCAAGCATCATCCACATAGGTTGCCCCAACATTGAAAAGGCTTGGGCAAGTCTTGAGTCTTGCATACATCTCTTCATGAGTTTCACTATCAAGCATGTAGAAGCCTTCGGCTTCATTGTTCAAAGCATCAAATCTATTCCTCTTCATGCTTTCATTTCCAAGAACACCTGAAAGGCATCCCAAGCTTCTTTGGCGGTGGAGATTTTGAATGTGATGAAGACCACTTTCTCCAACGGCAAGTTCAATCATGTGGAGAGCGGAAGCATTGAGTTGTTTCTCGGCCACCTCTCTTCTTGTCAAGTTGTTAGGATTCACGGCCTTGTATCCCTCTTGAATGATCCTCCAAAGCTCGATAGAGGAACTGTTGATATGAGATTTCATTAAGTGTTGCCAAGTAGCAAAAGCCAATGCATTAAGTTTAGGAGGTGGACCCAAAGGGTTTATGCGAGTATGATGGATAGGGGGTCGGGAGAGTACACAAAGGGAACCCCATGGTACTCCGGCTTCCCACCTTCGGGAGTGGTGGTAGAGTGGAAGATTTCTTAGGGTCGGTTTCTTTATCTTCAACCCCTTTCTTTTTCTTTTCCTCCTCGGTATCACCGTCATGGGAGGTAGCGGAGTCTCTAGTGGGGTGGTCTCCTTAGGAACCTTGCCACTTGCGAGTTGTGTGATCAACTCACGCATCTCGGCAAATTTGGTATCCATGGACGATATCAAAGATGTCTCCATCAATTTGAGATCGGCCATGGATGCCGTAGTGGCTTGGTCTCCGGGATCACCTCACTTCGTGTCATACTTCTCTTAGGCGGTTAAGCCCAACAAGAGAGCCGAGGCTCTGATACCAATTGAAAGGATCGTATGACACCTAGGGGGGGGGTGAATAGGTGCTACTTCAATTTTAGTACTTTTTCAAATTAGGCTTGACACAAAAGGTAAATTCTCTAGATATGCAACTAAGGTGAATTTACCTATATGACAAGCAAGCAACTAAACAAGATACACGAAGTAAAGACTATAAACAAGGATAGAAGTAACCGAAGTGAAAGCACGCGGAGACACGGATGTAATCCCGAGTTCCTCCTTTTTAGGGGAGTACGTCTCGTTGGAGAGGTGTGAGCTACCACGAAGGTCAAAACTCAACCGCCACAAAGGCGCACCTTCTTCTCCGATGAACCGCACCACAAAGGTTTGGTTCACCTTCCACTATCGGAATCCTTCAAGGCGGAATCCGGAGCCCTTACAACAACGATCCGGGGCACAACCCACAAGAGGATTGGGGGCTCCCGAACAGCTACAAATCTGTCACAAAGACAACAAGTGAGTACAAAAGAAGCTAGGTTTTCCTAATGGAAATCCTAGCCAAGGGGCCCTCAAGTAAATGAGGGGGAAATGAAGAACGGCTTGGTGAAGATGTAGATCCGGGCTTCTCCTTCAATCCTCCAAAGATCAACGAGTTTGGGTGGAGGGATTGGGAGATCTAGTGATTCTTGAGCTTGCAATAATGGAGACTTCAAGTTTGGGCGAGCTACCAAGCTGGAGGTAGGTGGAGGGCATTAAATAGCCCTCACAAAAATCTGGCCGTTGAGACCTTTTTCCCGAGCCAGAGGTAGTACCGCTGCGCCGGGCGGTACTACCGTTGGCGCCTTCTGCGCCACGGTCAAACCAGCGGCGCTGACTGCGCCTCGAATCCTCATGAGCAGTACTACCGCCCGAAGTGCCGGTAGTACCGCACATGGCCTTCCGAACCTCCTTTCAGCGGTACCGCGAGCGGTACTGCCGCTGAGCTGGTCAACCACCAGCGCTGACCAACCTGGGCCAGCGGTACTACCGCCCGTAGTACCGCTGGTACTGCCGCACATGGTCGCCAGAACCCCCTTTGGGTGGCTGCGAGCGGTACTGCCGCCTGCCTTTTGGCAAAGAGTACCCTGCGGTACTACCGCCCGAAGCCAAAGACAACTCCTTCTCTTCCTTTTCTCGATGCGATATCAACGGAGATGATTGCAAAAACCTGATCACACTTAAACAAGGAGTTAGGGGCACATGTTGTATTGTCAACATCACCAAAATATGAGTAAGAGCAAATTATGCTCTTTCAATAGCTCATTTGTGTGAAGCTTTTTTCATGAAAATGTACCTACACCAAGTTTATATTTTTTCCTCGTAACCATGTCACATATGACGGCAATGTGCACTGGTTTTGTTATTTTTTGATTTTTTTTTGAATTACTTATGCTCATTTCAACTTGATTTCGATGCCTCACTTCGGAAAATGGTTTTTCATGAAAATGACCCTTAACCCTAACCCCAGGTTTTTTTGGTAACTATGTCTTATAAACCGACGAACTACGCAAGTTTTTTTTTCATTTTTTGATTTTTTTTTGAATTGTTTATGGCCATTTGAAGTTCTGGTCAAACCCTAATAACCCCGTTGACAGACTCTAAACCCCGCAGCATCTCGCCAAACCCTAGTGCCAAACGTAGCCGTCCGATCAGACTCTAACGACAAACTCCACCCGTCAGATATGGCCTTCTAGAAAGATTCCCGCGGGCAGGCATGCGCGCGTCTCCGCGCCGTTGGATCGTATGGACGGTTCCGCGCCATGGGCGATCCGCGTGATGCTGGCTGCA
This sequence comes from Poa pratensis, assembly GCA_947311845.1. Lineage (NCBI taxonomy): Eukaryota > Viridiplantae > Streptophyta > Magnoliopsida > Poales > Poaceae > Poa > Poa pratensis. The sequence goes on from CAMZMU010000043.1 coordinate 48,596,210, forward strand.
TCCTGATTGGCCGTTCATGCATCCAGGTCGAAGTAGCCGTTGCTGGCCCCATTTGCTCCCCCATTTGCTCCCCCATTGCTGGCCCCGCCCCATTGCTGGCCCCATTGCTCACGCTCCTGTCCCTCTCCTCTCCCCTGCCAATCTGCCATTGCTCTGGTTCGTTCTCGACTCCCGTCGCCGCAGAGCTGTAGATCGCCGCTCAACGACGCCATGGTTTCGTGGAGCGACGGCGACGAAGATTCCACCAATCTGAGCTCGCTTGGCTCCAACGTAAGTGTTCCAATCTCGTGTATTTGGGATTCTAGGATTTAGGTTTAAGGTTAGGGTTCATAGGATTCGGGGATTTCCTATCTGAGCACGAATCCGAGGTCTTGCGCTGAAAATTTCTTTTCTTAGGGCCCAAATACCATGTACGATTCCGATTATTGCGGATTAGACGATGAAGACGAGACCAAGATCCGTTGTCATTGCAATTCCACGGTCCAGAAATGTGTTGCTTTCGAAGGATGTTGGACTGGCAGGAGGTTCTTGGCCTGCGCAGGGATGGTACGTGAAAAATCTGAACTTTTTTTTGGAGTACAACTTGAGATGTTTTCTTTTGTGTAAATTAGTAACAGAAACTTGTTTGATACATGTATGTAGTCTGGAGAAACTTGTGACTTTGTGCACTGGGTTGATGATGTGTGGCCACCTACGTTGTCCAAATCCCTGACAAAACTGTGGGAAATGCATGGGGAAATCAAAGATGCTAGAATTCGTGACGCCTTAGACGTTCTTGAAATAAGGTGGAAGTACCAAGATGAGATTACAAAGCTTCACCTTGACTTGAAGAATTCCCAGGATGAGCTCAAGAAGGAGGTTGAGGAAAAGCAGGTTGCACTAGCCCTGAAGGCCAAAGCAGAACAAGCACTTGTTGATGCAAGAGCTGAACTAGAGGAGAAGAACAAACTAGATGCATCAACTTCCAACATGCACAAGTTTTTGAGGCAGAAGGCAGAGAAGGACAGGGATTTGATTAAGCAAGAGAAGAGGAAGTTGGAGTGTATGGTTGCCGATCTTCTGAAACAGAAATCCAACTTGGGGGCTAAGTTGCAGAAGATCAAAGATATATGTGATGAGTAGAATCATTGGCTTCATCATGTGTTGTAACAGTTATTGCTTATCTGAACAAGTAGTGGTTGTATTTCAGTATGGTTGTTGAACTAGTAGTTGAAAACATTTTGATGTGGTTGAATTTCAGTATGGTTTTGTTGTTACTGTTTATCTTAATCCATGTCATGGAAGCTTAATGCAATGGACAGTTAGCAGTATTTGTGGTTTGTTGTTGCTGTTCATCTTAGTTTCGTCAGATGACAGTTAGCAGTTGAGTTCATCAGTTACAGACAGTGCTGGAAAAAAAGTCGTGTTGGGCCCAAACAGAATCAAGCTTTGGTTGGGCCTTGCCATGACTTTGTCGGATAGGCCCACAAACACGCGATGTCTCTGTCTCATTTTTTTGAAATCTTTGTTTCTTTTTTCCTTTTAATTTATTTTCTTTCTACGATTCAATTTGATTGCCCAAGCTCTTATATTTTCTGATAGTAAAATACAAGGGTTTACAAAATGTACAAAATAACTAGTTGCCGTGCACGGGCAAACAAATATTTTGGTTCGGTTGCTCACCAAATATGTTGTAATAATGTTGTTTCTACTTTGGTATCATACTTGAGGCAGAATTCAAAATTTGAAACAGAAGTTGACTTTGAAGCAACATTTGAATTTGAAACAAAATTTGAATTTATTTGATTTCCCTTAACAGCATGTGCTTTTTCTCTTCTTTTTTTCATGTTTTTGGTTTTGATTATGTTTGCTTATCTCAACAATCACCAACAGTTCCCTAACTACTTTTGACACTTAATCTCATTTTTGACACCAATAAAATACATGACTAAAATAAAAACAAATATAACACACCATTATAACACTCATAACTTAGATAAATCAAGCGACATACAATTTCTTACATATAACACTAGATAGATAGATGGGATCCCTAGATAGATAACACTACATAGAGGGCAATACACACACACAACGCACACAAACGCAACATAGATAAAAGATGCCCTAACACAATAGCTAGGGCCTAGCTAGGGCACCGTCTTCACTGCTTGGCTTGGTTCTTCAACCGCCGTCTTCACCACCATCTTCACTGCTCCTCGACCTGGCCGTTCTCGCCGACGTAGTACGGAGGCTGTGTATGCGGTTGAGGGTGGGGAAGATGTTGTCCATGTCGGTGAAGATGTTGTAGGTGGTGAATGCGATGAACTCGCAACCCACACCAAAAACACCTGGCCAAGCAGGTAGTACGCATCGAACCTGTTGGTGAAGTGGGCGACGAGACCTGTCACCGGAGCGTTGGGTCGGGGACGATGCTCGTCGAGGTGGAACATGACCGACGAGCCCGCCGGGAGGTGGGCAAAGCCCGCACGGAGGAACCAATCCGCAAAGTCCGATTATCCCTCTAGCGTGAGAACGCCCACACGCGGAGCGCGTTCTCGACGACGACGCCGGCAGGGTAGCATTCCTCCGGTACGGTGGGCGGCACGTGAACGTGGGGCCGTTGTACTGCATCTTCGCGTCGAGGAGTTTGCTTTGGATATGGGTGGAGAGAAGGGCAAGGCGCAGATGGAAGTGTACACGAAGAGATGGGGTGGTTTAAATAGGAGCCGGGGAGACGAAGAGGAAGAGATGGGGTGCTAAATGTAGACGGAACGGCCGGTTTTCAAATTGGATCGAGGGGCGTGGTGCCGATCCGTGGCCTAGGCTAGGCCTTCTTTCGACCGTTTTCACATTGAATAAATGCATGGATCGATGCGTCCACCCTCGCGTGAATCGATGACTGCACCGATGCTTCAATCGAGCCTGCCGTGCCGCCCTGCCTAGGCTACGCATCCATAGTAGCTGGACTGAATCGAGTGCGTGGCGGCGGAATCGGGCGTCGCGACTGAATTGATTCCCATGCATAGCAGCTGCTGAAACGAACACGTCAACGCTGCGTTCTGGTTGCGTGCGTGGCGGCGCGCATGCATGCGAACACGTCAACGCTGCGTTCTGAATCGATTCCCATGCATAGCAGGCTGAAACGATGCGACCCTAGCAGGCTGAGTCGGGCGCATGCATAAAAGGCTGACCTCGCTAATTTAATTATCAAAAAATGGGCCCGTTCTACAAAAGCCCAACCACGGTCCAACGAGCAAAGACAGAAAAGCCAGCCCCACCTATCAGGTAACGAGCGTCAGTCATATGAGTCCCACACGGCCCACTAGTCAGAGTTAACGGACTCGACGGCTACTCCGTCTGTGGGCATTCGTGAGTTTCAGCTAATGCAGTGGGGAAAAGTGAGCAAAAGTTAACATCGGTGGGAAAGTGAGACAACTAAGGATCAGGGGCACAGGAGTAATAGTCCTTTTCAAATGTCTGTCTCGAGACAGATTGTGAGGTGCTTCTGAACCTTCTGAGGACGAGGTGGTGATAGATCGATTGTTAAAAGCTATCTTAGATGAGATTTGTGAGTAGGGAAAGTGTTTTCTTCTTTTTCTATTGTGTTTGCCCGTCGCGAAGCTAACCAAGCGGCCAATGATTGCGCAAAGTATGCGGTGATTCAGAATGGGTCGTTTACTTGGTAACTGAGCCTCCGGCTTTCTTTGTTCACAGCCTTCAGGCTGATTGTAACTTGTGGTTGATGATTAATAAAGCGGTGGTTTAATGTCAAAAAAGATGCGATGGGATGATCCGTCGTTCGCTGCTTTCGATCATTAGGAATTAAACTAGTCATGTACTGTTGTCGACCAAGTAGCCAAAATTGTGATTGGCGTCTTAATATGGAATTCCCCGGTCCACCAAATGTGTTTCCTTTGGAGGGTGGCACGCGTACAATGGCATAGCAGTTAATTGAAATATTGAACAAAAGGTGTAGAAGCTGAGCCATAAGGGGGAGGACAATATCGACCAAATTTCTATAACAGGCCATATCAATACAACCGTCGGTCGGTTTGATGGTGGTCGTGGAA